>VSWD01000007.1:37380227-37980718 GCA_033119305.1 Pinctada imbricata | reverse complement strand
GAGACATGGTTATTTTTTATAAATACATAGGACAGGTTAATAATGCATCTACAGAAATCAAAATAGAAAAAAAATTCAACAATGAAATATATGTTCTTTAATCATAAAATTTCAGGGGAAAATGTATTAATATAAATTAGTAAAACTATAACCTTTTTCATTTTCCGTGCTGTATTTTTACTTATTATAATTGAGCCGTTTTAAAAGGTTCTGAGTATGATACTACATCTGATTAGGAACAGTTTTTTCTTTAATTCTGTTTTATAGTATCATTTACCATAATTTCTTGCCTTTTAAGTTTTTTCCTTTCAGATACAACTTTGAATTTTGAAAATGAAAACTGAATTTTAAATTATCAAGTCCAATAAGAGAACATTGCCTTACAGTAACATTTTCTAACTGTTCTAGTGAGAAAACGTTAAATTTTAAATTGATTGGTCGTCATTATCTTTAACAAAAGTTATAATTGCATAGTGTCTCAATCAAGTTGCTCTACTCTGACATTTGCTATTTTTTACCCGGCTGAATCGACAAAAAAAAAGAAAATAAGGTTACATCGATAACACAAAATTCAGTTACATGTAATTATTATGAATTTGATTTTCTTAACGATAAGAATATTAAGGAGGGTTTGGCAGCATTATTTGTTTTCTCGCTTCCTATGAAAAGTACAGTCTTAACTCCCTAAAAACATTTGATATTCTGATTGATATACGCATTTGAGTATCCTGGTGAAGTTTGCATAATATCCGGCGTCATTTGAAGAAATTATGGCGATTTTCGAAATTTAGGACTTGAGAGTTTTATCTATGAGCAAACCACGACGTCATTTCGACCTTATCGGGAAAAATGGCGTCACAAACCTTCGCATTCAAAATGCAATAAAAACATTATTACTCAACGTATTGCATTGAAATTTAGCATGTATAAAATTGAAAATTAAATCTTAATCATAGTGTATTCGTTGACAAATTTACGTTACAGAAAAGCGGATGTCACTTCGTTGAAAATGGACGATTTTGGAAGAAAAAATTGGAAAATGTAAAGTCTTGTAATATTTTGATCCTAAATTCATTTTTCCCATTTAATCATGAAATCATCTCTGGACATTCTTGATAATTTTGATAGTTTTTGATAAGTAGAATCAAAATTAATTTCCAATAGCTTTACGAGAACTGGAATGATACTTTCAATATTATGACGTCATCAAGTAATTTACGAAAACGTCGATTAATGCATATTTCAAAGTCTCGTAGAAAATTTTGCTGTGGATAGAACAAAATTTAAGTTTGTATAGTCAAGGACAGGCAAGAAATATATAATTTCAGAAATTTTTAGAAAAATTGAATGTGGCGTCCAAATGTTCAGGTACCTCCTTAAGAGGTACGTTACAACTCGTCACTTTCTTATACAAAATTTCAATCCAATTCTAATGCACAAGACGCGTTTTTCGGATAGTATGATCTCATTGTAGGTACTTCAAGATGAAGATATTATCAGAAGTTAGTAGCATCTTTTACTTTGATTTCTGAATGATTATGTGCATCGATTTTGTTAAGAGTGCGCGGCTTAAACTTGAAGGGTCTGCTCAGTAGCCAAATTAAATAGAATATGTGACCAAAAAGCATTGCGGAAAGATGCTAGGATGATAACCCCTTTTATTTTCGTAGATATTTCAGGAAAATTGCAAACTGAAGTCGTATATAATGTCGAATTGAGAAGGATCAAATAGATACAAAGCTTCTTTCAGATAACAGTTCCGCAAAGAAAGTAATTAAACGTATATGTCACTCAATCGTTAGAAACGCGTTTAAGTTAATTGTTCCACACAGCAAAAGCGAATAAGGTAGATAATAAGAAAATTGAGATGTAGTTCATTTTAGCAAGATTTTCATGCTTTTGAAGCTTGATACTGTATTCCACGTCTAGACTTCGGTGTATTCTAAAATTGTAAAGGGTCTGCACATGTAATGTGGATAACATATCATTTGCTATTTCGCAGCTGTCCGCCCACATGTTCAACGTCTTCAAATTCAATAGCATCATTTAAGAATTAAGAATACGTTCACATTTAAGAACAGATCAATTTGCAGCATGGACCAGACATGCACATTTCGGGTACTTAACCCTCGTCAGTAATCCTCAATCTAAAAAATGAAATATTGCCAAAGGGTGTGAAAAAGTAGTTCCGGGTTAACATTGGCCTCGTTCGATCTGAATTTGATCCGAACTATTAGGACATGACTAAAAATAATCGTAATGATGAATCATGAAAATGTAGCTTGTACATCTATTACATACATTTTATTATTATACTCATATCTATCTAATACCTAACAAGATTATATATTATGGAAGCAATTAATCATTTACCTTGTGATGATGACGTGTAAGATAATACATGTATGTTTTGGGGTGGGTTTTTTTTTTTTTCTTTACCTAAACCTGGATTTATGCCAATTTCTTCATAATTATTTCATTTTTAGCTCACCTGAGCCATAGGCTCAAGTGAGCTATTGTCATAGTGTTGCGTCCGTCGTCCGTCGTCCGTCGTCGTCGTCGTCGTCGTCCGTCGTCCGTCGTCCGTCGTCGTCGTAAACTTTTCACATTTTAAACTTCTTCTCCAGAACGGCTGAAGGGATTTTGATGAAACTTGGTAGGTATGAAGTACTCATGGTCCCCTACAAGTGTTGTTGTTTTTCGTCCGGATCTGTCAACAGGTGGCGCCACCACAGCCAAAAGTAGGTCACGGGGGGTACCCTCCTTTGACAAACTTCTTCTTCAGAACCGAAGCATGTATCGACAAACCGAAAGCATCAGGATGATCTAGAGAGATGTCTTAAGAAGTGTTGTTATTTTTGGTTCCACTTCGAAGTCAAATTTTTGACGCGTTTTTGACGTCTTTTCGGACTTTGTCAGAAATGCACATTTTTGCACTATTTCTTTAAATAACTCAATAAGTGTATGATTTTACACACTCATTTACTAAATATTTATCATATTTAACTTACTTAATGCTTTGATATGTATTTTATGCTTAAAATTTATTTTTTTGATTTTTTATGAATATTTTTCTTATGTAAAAAGGAAGGGGGGGGGTTGATTTTCATACATTTTCTGCTTCTTTTCTATAACCACTCTTCAGATTGTCATGACAATTTGTAGGTATGAGGTACTCATGCATGGTACCCTACAAGTGAAAGAATTTTGTCAAGATATCCACTTTTAAGGAATATTTTTTAAGATTGTACATAGGTATAATGTATGTTTTCCATGCCAGATGGACCCATGGGGAGTAGCTTCAAACCCCGGCGGGACCCCAACAATTTTTTTTTTCCCTTTTTCAGTTTTTTTTTTCTCTTTTTATTTTTATATTTATCGCTAGAAATGAAACTGTGAAAGAATTTTGTCAAAATATCAACTTTTAGATTTTTAATGATTTTTTAAATAAGACAAGCTATAGCTAGTTTGGCTTTGTGTACTTATTTTCATACTTCGAATTAACTTGGCCACATACGCTATCAAATATACTCTGAATTTGTTTTTAAGATGTTGACTTTTTGTGTCGCCTGCGAAGCACAGCGACACTTAGGGATCACTTTGTCCGTTGTTCGTCTGTCCGTCCATCCGTCCCTCCGTCTGTCTGTCACACTTGGGTGTCACACCCCATAACATTTGATTGGTAAGTGATAGGGCTTTGATATTTCACATGTGTATTCCTTGTGACAAGACCTTTATACACATATCATAATTTTTGACCTTGTGACCTTGACCTAGATATTTGACCTCTACTTTTCTAAAAATCTAATATTGGCTATATCTCTTGATTGATTAGTGATAGGGCTTTGATATTTCACATGTGTATTCCTTGTGATTAGACCTTTCTACACATATAATGTTTGACCTTGTGACCTTGATCTGAATATTTGACCTACTTTTCTAAAAATCTAATATTGGCTATATTTCTTGATTGGCAAGTGATAGGGCTTTGATATTTCACATGTGTAATCTTTGTGACAAGACCTTTCTATGCAAACCATATTTTTTGACCTCGTGACCTTGACCTAGATATTTGACCTACTTTTCAAAAAATCTAAGATTGGCTATATCTTTTGATTGGTAAGTGATAGGGCTTTGATATTTCACATGTGTATTTCTTGTGACAAGCCCTTTTTTCACATACTATATTTTTTAACCTTATGACCTTGACCTAGATATTTGACCTACTTTAAAAAAAACAAGACTGGCTATATCTATTGATTGGCAAGTGATAGGGCTTTGATATTTCTCTTGTGTATTCCTTTTGACAATACCTTTCTACACATACCATAATTTTGACCTCATGACCTTGACCTAGATATTTGACCTACTTTTCAAAAAAATTAAGATTTGCTATATCTTTTGATTGGTAAGTGATAGAGCTTTGATATTTCATATGTGTATTCCTTCTTGTGACAAGGCCTTTCTACACATATCATAACTTTTGACCTCATGACCAAGACCTAGATATTTGACCTACTTTTCAAAAAATCTTAGATTGGCAATTTCTTTTGATTGCTGAGTGATAGGCTTTGATATTTCACATGTGCATTCCATGTGACAAGACCTTTCTTCACATACCATCATTTTTAGCTCACCTCGACGAAGTTGAGTGAGCTTATGCTATAACCCATGCATCGGATGCAGCATCTGACCTACATTTTCCGCTTGAGTGACTTGGTTAAGAAGTTTGGGGTAGCTCAGTATCTGACAAAGTACTGATGCTACAGTAATCAAACTTGCACAAGTGATTCATCTTTGGATGCTGAGGTGAACCCATGCATCAGATGCAGCATCTGACCTACATTTTCCGCTTGAGTGATTTGGATAAGATGTTTGGGGTAGCTCAGTATCTGACAAAGTACTAATGCTACAGTAACCAAACTTGCACAAGTGATTCATCTTTGGATGCCGAGATGGACCCATGCATCGGATGCAGCATCTGACCTACTTTTTCCACTTGAGTGATTTCGCTTTTAAAAGCCAATATTGAGCAGAGTATAAGTGCTACATGTACCAAACTTACATATTGGATGTATCTTTGATCAAACTTTCATAAAATGACCTTGACCTACTTTTTCCGCTTGAGTGATTTTGCCTTTAAAAGCCAATATTGAGCAAAGTATAAGTGCTAGATGTTCCAAACTTGCATATTAGATGTATCTTTGATCAAACTTTCATAAAATGACCTTGACCTACTTTTTCTGCTTGAGTCGTTTTGCCTTTAAAAGCCAATATACATGTACTAAGAAATATGTTTGAATTGAATTTTGCTGTCACGAGGTGAGCTTCGTAATCTGTGATTACCTATGTTTTACCTCGTGCACTTGCCCTATATATTTGACCTACTTTTCAACAAATCTATGATTTGCTATATCTTTTGAGTGGTAAGTGATAGGGCTTTGATATTTCACATTTGTATTCCTTATGAAAAGACCTTTCTAAACATTCCATAATTTTTAACCTAGTGACCTTGCCCTTGATATTTGACCTAATTTCAACAACAACAAAAATCCGCTACGCAGGCGACACAAGCATTCCTTGGATTGCTTTTTTTTCATACATGCATATTTCAGAACAATTTCCCTATTTAATGATTATTTTCTCTGTCTTATTTCTGTATCTATGGTAAACATAGTCGCCATATATCTTGTGTTACAGATTTGATTGGTTCAATACCTCCTTGCCCCTTTAGTAGGGTTAACTACAGGAAATAAAAAGGTGCACACTAAAAATTTTGACTGACTTGAAATGCCCGGAAGTCTGTAAAATTGGTCTTTTTTGATTGCGAATCTTTGGCACGCATAAAAATGTAAAGAAAAAAAAAGGGGGGGGGGGTCATGCATGTCCTTTTTTCGCAAATTTCACTTTTTTTACAGGAACTCTGCGTCCTCATCGAAAATGTTCCGAATTTTGCATATTTTCAAACCTATCTGTAGATTGCATAAAAGACAAGATCAAGTTCGAAGTTAAATTTATCATGACTATTGATTCAATATGCTAAAAATACATCTCCAAACACCGCATTTCAGCATATTTACCGAAAATAATTTGTCCAAGTGGCTTCACTGGGTCATGAGGTTTGATACACTGTACACTGCTGTTTGGAAAATAAATTGGCTCAATTTCTGCACAACTCACTTGAATTAATATTGTCCGCTAACAACTTGTCTGTGTTAATTGGATTAACACGATTTTGACTGTACGTTACGTGTATTAAGATGAAATCAATACTATTCAAAAGCTCTCATTCATAGATTTCTGTATAATTTAATATGAATAAAGGCAAAACCGAAAAGTCTTTGTTTTTTATGCTTCCGGAATCAAAGATACGGGGGCATATAGTTTTTGGCCTGTCCGTCTGTCTGTTTGTCCGAAAAACTTTACATTGGGCATAACTTTTGAATGGAAGGTGATAGAGCTTTCATATTTCACATGTGTATTCCTTGTGACAAGACCTTTCCATTGATACCAAAATTTTTGACCTCGTGACCTTGACCTTGACCTTTGACCTACTTTTCAAAAACTTTAACATTGGACATAACTTTTGAATGGTTAGTGATAGAGCTTTCATATTGTACATGTGTATTCTTTGTGACAAGATCTTTCCATTGATACCAACATGACTCTGACCCTGACCTCTCACATACTTAACAGAAAATGGTGTTTATACCAACAAAGATGCCACCGCGGGGCATTCGTGTTTCACAAACACAGGCTTTATTATTTTCTGGCATACTAGCTATTAATAATGAAAGGTTTGGTGTTCAATTCTAAATAAACTTAATTTATGAAATCATTTCATTGTTTTATTCTGTTTCTGTTGCACATTAATGTGGAATTTTACAAAATGATTTTATTTTTGATGCTGCATAATCGAACTATACTAGCTGGGCATATGACTTTGGATCGCATAATCCATCTTTTCAAATCAGTAAAAAAGTTGTTGTTTTGAAATGTGACTATTTCCTCTTGTTTGTACTTTTGAAGGTTGTCTGAAAAAAAACTTGTCTGCATCCGGCAAAAATCTTGTTAGAAAGGTTGTGGGCTAAAATCCTGGTACTGGCACTATCAGTATTCAATGTCAGTATGTCAATTAGAGCGTGCATGGGTATCAGGTGAGCGTTGTGCCCCCTGGGGCTCTTGTTTAGTTCCTATTCGATTTGAGTGTTTAATCTTGAAGCCGCAGGAAACATTTAATTTGAGGAATTAGAATTATGTCCCGCCCCCAAACGGGGAGGAGACATATTGGTTTTGTCTTCGTCGTCCGTCTGTCCGTCCGTCTGTCTGTTTGGCCGTCTGTTACACATCGTGTCCGGGTTCTATCTCTTGAACCGTCATATTTAGTATGTTGTGGCTTATGACCCGAAGGTTTCACATCACCTTGACCCAAGGTCATGTGACCAAGGCCAAGATCACTTAGTGCATTTTTAATGAAATTATGCATACATTCCTGTCCGGGCTATATCTCTTGAACCGTTTGCCGGATCACTTTCATATTTTAGTATGTTGTTGCTTATGACCCGAAGTTTTCACATCACCTTGACCCAAGGTCATGTGACAAAGGTCAAGGTCACTTAGTGCATTTTTAATGAAATTATGAATACTTTCCTGTCCGGGCTATATCTCTTGAACCGTTTGCCGGATCACTTTCATATTTTAGTATGTCGTTGCTTATGGCCCAAAGGTTTCACATTACCTTGACCCAAGGCCAAGGTCACGTAGTACATTTTTAATGAAATTGTACATGCATACTTTAGTATGTTGTTCCTTGTGACCCGAAGGTTTCACATCACCTTGATCCAAGGTCAAGATCACTTAGTGCATTTTTATTTGAATTATGCATACATTCCTGTCCCGGCTATATATATCTCTTGAATCGTTTACCCGATCACTTTCTTACTTTAGTACATGTATGTTGTTCCTTATGACCCAAATGTTTCACATCACCTTGACCAAAAGTCATGTGACTTTGTTGCTCATGATCCATACAATGTAGGTTTCAGATCACCTATATCCAAGGTCATGTGACAAAAGTCAATTTCACTAAATATGCTTACATGTATAATGAAATTGTATATGCTAATAATGTTTGGGCTTTACCTGAAACAATATAATGAATCACTTTCATGTTTTAGTATGATGTTGCCTATGACTAAAATGTTTTACATCATCTTGGCCTAAGGTCAAACTTAGAAAGAGGGGGGAGACATATGGGTTTTTTTTCTGAGAAACATTTTTTAAATTTTATCTGGTATTGTAATTTAATATTCAATTGCAAATAATTGGAATATGCATTTTATCAATAATTTATACCGCTTAAGCAGACCTTTTCGCGATGCACTATTTTCGTGAGCAGTTTTTAAATAAACTTTAAGCTTAAAGCTTCCATTTTGCCCCAAATTAATTAGAAACTATTACTTGCATTATATATGTCATAATTGAATTTGTTTAAACCTAACCAATTAGCATGCATGACGCCTTTTTTAACATCACTTACTATATTTTACACTCGCACTGGTTCTTTTAAACTAGTTATACTTGTTATTGTCTCTGTCTGTTTGTCCGAAGTTTTCTTTTCTCGTTGGAAAAGTTCTGTTTATATTTTTTTTTATCATTTGTAAGCCTTTTTATAGTGATTTTGGATTCTTATTCTTGGTTTTGTTTTTTACTTTCATTCATTGATGTCAATACAAGAGAAGTATTTTCTCTGTAAAGATTGCTGATATGATCACGAATTGGCTTTTGTCTAAACTTTTCTGCCAGACAAAAGCTCATAAAACTTGATCAATGACAAATATGGATCATGACCATATCCCTGTATACAGCACAAAATCGATAATTCAGAAAATCAGAAACCGAAGGCATACAAAATCAGGATAGAGAGGAACCAAAGCAAACAAACAAAAACCTCCACCACATGAAAAGAAGCGAACTCCCGATATTGGAGTGAGACCAGGTGCCCAGGAAGAGTAAGCATCTCCTTTTTGCATGCAACACCCGCCACTTCAATTCGGTAGAACTGTCACATCCGGTTACTTCCATTTCTTTATTTATTTTTCACACAATCTGTTCGAAAATTGATTTGAATAAAGAAATGTAGTTTTTATAGAAGTTCATAAAAATGATGCGTAACCAAAGATTCATAACGCCAAAAAAATTCTAGTTCGTCATACATGTATAAAGTTATTTGCTTTATCTAACGATTGGTCCTCGTAATTACTTTATAATCTTTGTGTCGTGCCGGTAACCCTCGCGTGAGGTCTATAATAATCTTTAAAAGATTAAAAGCAATTATTATGTTTTAAAGGACCTCGCACGATTTGGCGGGAATTCCGCCCAGATAATAAAATCTCCTCAAGGGTTACTAAAACTACTTCAAGGTATAAAATATATATTTATGGATAGAAAAACTTATAATCTATAATATTTGCTCAAATGTTTATCATTAACATCACCTACTTGGCATTAATTCGAAATCGAAGCAACGCGGGGTCCACCATTTAGAGTCCGTGGTAATACGTCATAAAATTCAATAAGATGAGATGATATTGAGAAAATCGTTTTACTCTGAGTTATTTTAAGCTATCATACATTTAGTGATTTAATAAACGTTAGAATTATTGTCCTCCTCCAAAAACTAGTATTTCTTTTCCGTATTCAGAACTACATTTTTGGTTCATCACTATACTCCCTATAGTTCACAATAGATTAATACACTTAGAGCTTTTACATTACGAAAAGATACATGTAAGCGAAAAACGATCGGAAAAAAGAGATTTTTTTGTGGTTATTCGTAAAAACAAATAAAAGAGTGTTTGATAAATAGAGGAAAATAAAATATAATCGAGAACAGTATTCTTTGTTGGAAGTGTTTGAATGAATATCTCAAAAGAAAAAAAATGTAGTCGCAAAATGTTTACTACTCACCCAAAGCATAAAATGACATCATAAAAATAATTAATTAATTAACATATTAGATAAAGTTGCAAAGTATCATCACTCTAAACCCATCGAAAGAAAACGAGATAGATTTAAGTATGATTACTCTTGATTTCAAGCCTTCTCAAACCCCCCCCCCCTTTTTTTATGTTTCGATCGCCTCGTTGACATCGTTCCCCACCTTGCTACATGATCTTACTTGCCATGCTGGAAGATCTTGTCAAACTAAAATTTTTATTACAAGGAAATCCTGTAGCAAGGTGGGGAGCAATACTCTAAAAAACTTTTCCAGTTTCCAAAGGCTTTAGTGTTAAAATCGACTGTTTTAACCCAAATTATACACAAAATATAGTTCGCATTTTTAAAATATAATTATTTTCATAAAATTCAGCAAAAATCTTACCGAATTCAGAGTTTTATTTTCTTTTAATGAGAAAATTTTTTTTCGGTCCCAACTGGGCGGAATTCCATACTTATCGTTCGAGCTCCTTGGTCAACCTTCAACAAGATTAAGGAGGTCCAGGACAGCCAGACTTAGATTTGATCATATCATTTAATTTTCCTAAAAATTATAAATGTTAATACAATGTAATTGAAACATACTTTTTCTACATGCAAAGTTTCATCAAATTTTTACCGTTAGTTTTGAAGCTACGAACGTACATAAATACCCATTGAAAGCCGAAAAATGGGCCTAAATTTGTGACGTTAAAATTAACACATTTTAGATAATGAAAGGCAGTTACAAATCTTCTGTAGAGGCAGAATATTAACAAGTTCTGTATTTTTCATTTAGATATGATGTGGGCACTCGGATATGTATAAAATTATAAATGATCACTAAGACTTTTAAAAGAAATTGTCGAAAGGAGATAAATTTATGTTTATTTTCAAAACGTCTTTAAGATGCTAATTTCTAATAATAAAGTCCATTTATCTGAAACCCTATCATTTATTTTCCTTAAAAACTTGATATTATCTTCTTAATATGTCAAGTGAAACACCGATAAATTCCTATTGAAATTTGACCGTCAGTTTTTAAGTTATAGTGATTTTGTTACCACCTCCCCCTTATTTCTACGTTACTTAATCCTGACGTTCTTGCGAAAAACGCGCCAATGTCGTCGTTTTTATTGTGACGTAATAATTGATCCAGAGCTTTCCGATGGTTTTTTTTCGGATACTGTTCTGGACCCCATTAAGATATTAATTGCATTAGAGGTTCTGCTAGGTAGGAAACTGAATGATCTCATGAGGACTTTGTAAATCCTATGTGCCCGGTTTTACAAAATTTTTATGAAAAAATTCTGGAATTTTCGTGACTTTCGTCACTAAATGAAAGATTCAAAAATTTTCTCATTTAGATTGTATTATTTGTTATTATCATTCCTAGGTCCTACACATGGTTCTTTATATAAATTCAGAAACAACACATTTCGATATTTAATTTGTAAGAAGAATTAAGACATAATTATAAAGTTAGGAAGATTCCTTAACATTTTCATTAGTATTTTTGTGAAACAGGCTGCAGGTGATCTAAGCTGAGCTTAGGAGTAGGGTACGCCAATGCGATTGATCTCCCCAAAAGAAATACTGGAACTGACTTTGGTCGGTCATAAACACTGGTGCGGATAACGTTCGCACAACCTTCAATTTTCCAGAAACAAGGTGTCCGTAAAGTACTGTTCATGAATAAACAAGCCTTCAACAAATCTACAGAGTGATATTTATACATATCATATCGGCATTTTGTAACAGGATATCAATTCTGAAAAAAATCGACATTTTGCAATCAGTTTTCAATATCATTTAATTTCCATTGTCATTTTCAAGAAACGAAGATTCTGATTGGCTGAGAAATTTTGTTGATACATCGATCAACAAAATTTTTCACGGAAATCTATTTATAGAACTATTTTTAGAACTGGGGGTTCCCTCAAACACGAATGAACTCGTTGCTGAAAATACAATTTGTAGATGTTTGCTTATCATTTGAAGGGAACCATTTCTTTTCTACTTACTCAAAAATTAACAGTGCATGTAGAATTTGCTCAAACTAGTCCTTATTCCAAAGATATAGAGAGACGATCGTTCGCTGTTTGAATCATGGCGGCTGCCATAACTTGTTTTGGCAGACGTATCACTGCGAAACATTCCGACTCACGAAATATAGTGCGGTGATTGATTGTTTTTAGATCCAAGAAAACAGTCTGTTTTTCAAAATTAAATGATAAGAAATGAATCTTATATTTTTTCTGTTGATGCAGGTATCACCCGAAAAATTGGACAGAAAACTTTTTGCATCAACGCGCTACGCGCATTGATGCAGTTTTCTGTCTAATTTTTCGGGTGATACCTGCATCAACAGGAAAAATATAAGATTCATTTCTTAAATCATTGAGTCATTGTAAAACATTCTGCTTTCTTTTGCTCAATCACTCAGTGAGCTGGATATAAAAATAGAATATAATGACATAACGGCAATGTTATCGTAACCTGGTATCGGTCCAATATTAAACAATAGTTGGGATGATTCGCAAGGATAAAAAAATAGAGTTTGGTTGATGATGGTGCGTGTACAGGATAATGTGAAAGTTATTAGTTTTCGTTAGTTTCTTACCTACACGTTGATGAGACAGTAAGTACATTGGTTTTGAATTAAAAGTTTGTTAAAATAAAAAAAATCTAAGCAGTGTTTCAATGAACAGTTTTTGCATTGTTTCTTTGTCTATAATATATTTTCATCTTTCTGTTTGTTAAAGTAATCGTCTTTGATTGTCCATGGCTTGTAATTGTGTTTAGGAGATAACGGATACTGAATTAATCTTTTTCACAGAGGCGTTCCTTTTCCTCTGTTGTCGGCTCATTTGAAGAATTCTTTGCAAAAACGATTTTCAAAATTAATCATTGGAATCATTGTAGATTTTGCACTTAGGTTTTGTGAAACGGCTTGAAGTTCACATCTTCTTCAGAATTTAGTGGTTTATGTCAAATTCAAATGTTTGAAAGCAGTAAAGTACGAATTATTTGTCGAGATGGAAGGCTTTCGAAGGGTAGCGTAGGATAGCGTAGCCCCTCCGTGAAAGATGTGTAAGAACAGGAAATCATTTTAGCAGGGATTCCCTTCCAGTTTTGACTGGAGCCGGGCTAAATAAAAGGTGTCACCTCATTGGTCAATTGAAAAATTCAAAATAGCACATTGAATTAATCTATTATTCCCTGCAGTCAAGAGAAATTAAATTTTGAACCTGATTTTGCCTTTTACGTAATCAATAGATCGATTTGAAAATATGAAGAAATTAGCAAATTTTCAATTCTGAGGGCGGGGTCGAGTAAAAAAGTGAAAAATGCAGGTATACGGTATGAATGACCCCCTCCCCCCTTTTTTTCGTTTTTGTTCGTGCCAAAGATGTCCCAAGCAAAAAAGACCAAATTCATAAATTTTGAAGTACCGAAATCGAGCGAAATGATCAAACATACAAAGAAGGTTTTTATTTCCTGTAATTAAATCAAGAGGTTGATGCTAAATATGGCATTTGATCGGAAGTTGTATGTCGAACTCGAAGGTACACTGCGTACGTAATGCGGAAAATGAAACATTCGTTTAAATCGTTACAAAATGTGCCTTAATATTGACGTTTCAGATTGTGAAGAATGTTTTATCAAAGAAATATTTCGATCAAAATGCTTCATATTCAAGATTAAGTAGTCAGTAAATGAAATGAAATGTTTAACGTCTTCAAATTCATTAGCATCATTTTTGAGCAGATACATTTATAGCATGGACCAGACATGCACGTTTCGGATATTTAACCCTCGTCAGTGATCCTCAATCTAAACAATGTAATGTGACCAAAATCTGTTAAAAATTATGTCCTAAATTAACATAAAGACGTAGCAAAATGGCTGGGATATGATGCTACAGGACCCAGGTTTTCGAAATTTGAGAAACATTATGTAAGCAGAAATTTTCAAATGCGTTTGAAGAAACGACCAACCGAAATTGATCGAACTTGGCTACATGTGCCCTCGGGGGCTCTAGTCCACCAGTAGTGACACTCACCAAGCGGTACGAATGTTTAACGTCATCAAATTCATTAGCATCATTTTTGAGGGATACATTTACAGCATGGACCAGACATACATGTTTCGAGTATTTAACCCTCGTCAGTGATCCTCAATCTAAACAATGTTATATGACCAAAATCTGTGAAAATTATGTCCTAAATTAAAGGAAAGACGTAGCAAAATGGCTGGGATATGATGCTACAGGACCCAGGTTTTAGAAATTTGAGAAACATTATGTAAACAGAAATTTTCAAATGCGTTTGAAGAAACGACCAACCGAAATTGATCGAACTTAGTTACATGTGCCCTAGGGGACTCTTGGCCCACCAGCAGTGACACTCACCAAGTGGTACAAATGTTTCAAGTCCTCAAATCCATTAGCATAATTTTAGAGCAGATACATTTACAGCATGGACCAGACATGCACGTTTCGGGTATTTAACCCTCGTCAGTGATCCTCAATCTAAACAATGTAATATGACCAAAATCTGTGAAAATTATGCCCTTAATTAACCGAAAGACGTTTTAAAATGGCTGAGATATAATGCTACAAATTAGTTAAAGAAGATCCTGACGAGAATCTCAACAGCATTCTCAATAGAGCATCAACGGATCCCTAGGAAGCTAGAGGTGGGACCAGGTGCCCGGAAGGAGTAAGCATCCCCTGTTGGCTAGCCGCACCCGCCGTCGATGTTCACGCACGAAAATGAAAACTGTATTTTAAAAATACATGCACTGTCTGAGGTTATGTCTATATAGATAGTGCTATGATGACAATGTCAGGGAAAATATTCAAAATACCTCGCGGGGGGGGACATTTTTACGAGCTTCACACGGCAAAGGGCATAGTGTGACACAAATGAGTTAAAGTCAAACTCAAAAGTTATAATCATATAATTCCAAAAACCATAATCGAAAGGCTTACGATTTTGGGGGACAATACAAAACAGAACTTCCCTACGCGAAAAGAAAATAGGACAAACAGACGAAGACAACGACACAATTCTCTAATTAACCATCCCCAGTGTAAGTGCGGAAGGCATTGCAGAATATTTTGTATGCGGTGCTGCTAAAACGCGTCGTGCTAATTATTTCAAAGAAAGCTGAATTTTTGTGCACTTATATTGATTTATTGAGATATATCAATAGAATGTAAGAAACTGCAGCCCCAAGAGGTACTCAGTTCTGTCACACATATACCTTTTCAGTTTAATCGTCAATCGTGTATGCATGCATTCTTATTATCTAAATTCCAGGCCTTGAAAATGATATCTAGGTTGCAAAGACATAAGAAATAATTTTACGTGAAGATCTATTTTAAGTGTGGGGGATTCCCTGAATAGAGTAAAGCTCAAATTACCTCATATTGACATTTCAATATCACTGCGTGGATTCGAAACGTATGATGTTGTGATTTCTTATGGAGGATTTTGGTTGTTTTCTCATCATTTAAGTGATACTGCACAAAACTGATGAGATGTTACAGTAGGGCAATTCCTAATAAGTAAGTCCATATCTGAAAGTCTATAGTTTTTGTAAACACTTCAGGAGTTCTGCTAGGTCAAGAACGTTTCTGTCGTCAACAAAATATTGAAGTGTTTGCAAAAACTATTAACTTTTCATATACCTACATGATATGGATTGGTTTATAGGGCATTGCCCTACTGCAACTGCTCATCACTTATGTAAACCTTAACTTAGAAAATGAAAAGATACCAAAAACCTGTCTAAGGAATCGCAACACCCCACGCGGTGAATATCAATAGTACAAGTAAGGGTTATTCTACTGTCTTCGAGGGCGTAGCCCGAGGAGCAGTTGAATAACCCACTTGTTGCACGGCAATTGTTAGGCCATCAAACAATTATCACCAATGATTGAGTAATTATAAGTCGTCATTCCTAGTACGTAACGGTAAGAGAAAACTACTCATGGTCAGTTAACATTGACAATGGCACAATATACATCGTAGAGAGATAAGAATTTTACGCATTTTAAAACTTGATTTGACAGAAAATTACTTAAAGAAATTAAAAGAATTATTTCCAGAATTTGAATTGAATGAGAGAGAATAAAAGAAACTAATACGGTATTCAAACTAATGATATATTACTATACCTAACAAGCGAATTTTAGGAGATGGGGTCGGGGATTATCTGACAATTTTCCATAAAATTTTAGAAAGTCCGCTATTATTTGTGTTCTGTTCAAAGCTATTCAATGGTTTCGGTCAGTTCAAAATTACTCGATCGAAATCTTACTATTGTCTGTCTCCGTTTGTAGCGGATCCTATTCATTCAAGTGCTAATCTAGAGGGCGCTAGGGGATTCAGGATCTCGCCCCCTCCCTAGAATTTGCTGTTTTTTCAAATTTCTTTTTCACAATCATAGGTTAATTGGACCCCTCCCCCGATTCACTGTGGAAAAAATCTAGATCCACCCATGGCTTTGATGAAAGTAATTCAAATCTGTAAGTCGCGGGGTGTCCTTCTCATTCCTTAGAAATGCGCTTTTGGTAATGTTTCTAATAATTCTAAAGGAAAAACGTGTTTCCATTTTTTAAAACAGAAGGCAGTTGACTTCGGGTCAGTTAAGGACAATAAACGGTTCAATCGATCGTTCAATGATTGGTTCAATCATTTATTTAATCATTGCTTCACAATGAAAAATATTGCACCGTCTGGAAAGGTGTTAATTACTGTCTACAGCGTAGACCGTGCAACAACGCAATTTACGACCAAACGTCGCTAAATCTGTATGTTAAAATAAATTTCTCGTTTGATGTCTGGTTATATTACTTAAACAAATTTCATTTACTTCATGTATCACATGATGGATACCCTGACTCATGATAGCGAATTGCTTGAGAAAAGAAAAAGGAATTCTGTATTTTAAGCTAAACTGCAAGATGAAAGATGTATAGGTTTATTTCCTTTTATTATCTACTTATTTTATTTCATTTTTTTTTATGTATATTCATAAAAAAAACGAGACAGAATATTTTGAAACATACGTTATTCAATCTCTACAGTTTTCTCTATTTAGTGCTTTCATTATCATTATTTACTTCCTTTATAACGAATGCAATTTCTTTGTTAGGCCAAACTTCTTTTTCTCCGTTAAGGGTCAGGTGTTGTATAAAAAACCAAACTACCCACCAGGCAAAACAAAAAACAACAAAACAAAACCCATTAAAACCATAGGCATTGCAATTACGGCAATATAATAATAAAAATTCTATGAAATAATACATTTCTCTGAAATTGTACAATAAGGCCACATCCATTTAATTTTCAGTTCTTCAGATTCTTATGGGAAAAAAATGGAGCGAGAGGGCGAAATACGTTACATAAAATTTCAAACCCATAACGGACAAACATTTCAGGACTTTTTAGGGTGGGGGTTCACTTGACCACCCCAAAAACTACCGGCCCACTGCCGTCCTCGTGCTTGTAAGTTTTCAGCCATATTAATAAAACAAAACAAAATGTAAAATGTTAAAATCTTTTGAAAAATAAATGTTTTCTAGAAATCGTTTACTTTTATATATTGGGGGGGGGGGGGGGCGGACAGGGGGTACCTCTCTCCCCCTCCCTCCTCCCGCACCCAACTCCCTCCCCCTCCTTTTCACCCTTCCCTTCCCCCCCTCCCGCCCCTTCCTTCCTCCTCCCGCCCCCTTCCTCCCCCTCCCTTCAATTTTTCACCCATCCCTCCCTCCCCCTCTCTCCCTCCTCCCGCCCCCTTCCTCCCGCCTTTCTTTCACCCTGTCCACCTCCTCATATATAGCAAGTAAAATATTGACTCAGAACATTGCATTGTCTATCATTCTTTTGTTGACTAAAATCTGGTAAATTAAGAGTCATTCTCTGTAAGCATCAAAGAATTCTCAGAAAACTCGGAAATCGCATATCTCAGATCTTGATGATTTTCACTATGTAAGCTAAGTTTGACCCCCTGACAATGAAAATGACATTGGTTTTTGTGTATGGCCATCCGTTGCCATGGTAACCATACCACCCCATTTTGGCCAGAAAATGGGCTTTTGCAAGCTCGAAATTAGCAACTTTCATGTCCGTTTTTCACAATGATAGTCTATAGGCGGGTTATATTTTGACATATGATGAAAAAACTACTTACATATATGTTTGATATGAGACATTACTTTTTGGTTGAAATATGCGGGAAAAGTATTATTTTTTATTGCAAACTGTCCATATTTTGACATTTTCCAAAAATACACCATTTTTGGCGATTCATAGAAAAATAACGCAGCATAAGTTAAATAGTGGAACAGGCCGTAATGAATCATTGATCCATTTTGAGAAAAATATAAAAAAATCCAGAGATGTTATTTTTGTTTAAAGAAAATAAATTCAATTAAAATATGGTTACCATGGCAACATCTGCATTTTACATGATATATGTTTTTCATCAAGTACCTTAATTTATGGACAAGATAAACGATCAAATATGGTGTATTAAGCAAGTTCACACTTTTTGTAACATTTTAATATCCACTATATTGGTATCTTATCATTGGTTGCTATGGTAACCATGGCCGAAAAGGTACAATTCTTACTTTTTATTCAAATTTTCCGTCGTTTTTAGGAGTTTTTGTACATTTGAATTAAATTAAATAGATAATTTCTATGTTTTCCTTTGAATGATATTCCATTTTCCCAAAATCATTGAAATTCTGGAGAAATATATAGAAAAAACACAAGAACTTCTCCATAGCAACGCACACAATCGTTGCAGATACAGAGCTTAAACAAAGCCATGTTATATGATTTTTACAATAAGTATCTCGAATCATGGGAGAGATAAACAACCAATTGTGGTATATTAAGCAAGGTCACACTTTTTGTGACATCTAAATATCAAGTATATATGTATTTTATCATTTGTTGCTATGGTAACCATGCCCTGAAATGTATCATTTTCACTTTTTATTCAAATTTTCGGTATTTTTTTTCAGAATTTTTGTACAGTTTGAGTAAATTAAAGTGGTAATTCCTATGTTTTCCTTTGAATAATATTCCATTTCCGAAAATCATCGAAATTCTGGAGAAATATGTAGAAAAAACGCAAGAATGCCTCCTTAGCAACGCACAAAATCGTTACAGATACAGAGCTGTAACGAGGCCATGATATATGTTTTACATTAAGTATCTCAGGTCATGGGAGAGATAAACAACCAATTGTGGAATATTAAGCCAGTTCACACTTTTTGTGACATTTAGATATAAAATATATTGATATTTTATCATTGGTTGCAATGGTAACCATGCTCTAAAAGGTACCATTCTCACTTTTTATTCTTTCCGTCATTTTTTTAGAGTTTTTGAAAAGCTGAAGTAATCTAAGTGATAATGTCTATGTTTTCCTGTGAATAATATTCCATTTTCCCAAAATCATTGAAATTCTGGAAAAATATATAGAAAAACGCAAGAATGTCTCCATAGCAACGCATGCAATTATTACAGATACACAGCTGTATTAAGGCCATGATATATGTTTTACATTAAGTATCTCAAGTCATGGGAAAGATAAGCAACCAATTGTGGTATATAAAGCATGCAAAAAAGATACATTCTTTACTTTTTCGATGCTTATGTACATTTGAATTAAAAAGACAGTTCCGATATTTTCCTATACTTGATATTTATATTTCTGATTTTTTTTTTTTAGAAATGTTCAGTAAATGTAATAAATCTCCATAGCAATGCAATCAATTAGAAATGATACACAACTAAAACAATGCCATGCTTTATGTTCTACATTCAGTTGCTCAAATTATGAAAGAGATAAACAGTCAATTCTGATGTAGAAAGCAAGTTCACAGTTTTGATGACATTTTAATATCAATAAAATCTTGATATTTTGTCATCGGTTGCCACGGCAACCATGCAAAAAAAGGTGCAATTTTCACTTATTGAGCAAAATTTCCGTTCTTTTTTTTTTATTGTTTTTGTATATTTGATCTAAATTAAGGAGACAATTCCTATGTTTTCCTATAATTAATTTTCCTTAAAAGTAATTGAACTTCTGGAGAAATATGTAGAAGAAATGCAACAAGTCTCTATGGCAAAGCACACAATTTTTACTAATACAAAGCCAGAATTTCGTATAAAGCTTTTGAAATTTCGGGATTTTTAATATCTCACCAATGAATACTCTGTTGCAAAAAATAAGTACATTTTATGAAAATAATGAGAGTTGAATACCTACAGGCATGCTCTTCTCATTATTCTTCATCAGTATGTCAAAAGTCTAAGTTGAAAAGCTACATATCGATTTTGTACTGTAGACAGGGATATGGTCATTATCCATATTTGTCATGTATACCTTGGAAGCTGGAGTCATCGGTTCATATCAAAATAATGATCTTACTAGATCTGCTAAAGATTGGCCTAGCTTCTTTGACTTCATTCTGTTATAGTTTGGAACTTCTGGGTGTGTTTCTATCATAGTTCTAAACCAGGATATGAAGCAAAAAAAAGCTTCCTTAAATACGTACGTCTTCAGTTATTGCATTGATATTTAATAAAGATTTACCTAAGTTTGACCTTGACTTGACCTTGAAGGTTTAAAATTAATAGGCATGTTCAACTAAGGATTCTTTATACATGTATGTATATTATATTTATTTATTGAAATTGCCAAGTTTGACCTTGACCTCTGACCTTGAAGGGTCAAAATTTATACGCATATTTCACAAATGATCTTTAATTTGTGTATGAAATGTGAAAGCTGTACCTTGAAAACTTTTCGGGTCAGAACTTTCCGAGTCAGAACCAAATTAATGATATTTCATTGAATTTTGCCAAAGACTGACCTGGACATTAGACCATGAAGTTTAAAAATTTATAAGCATGTTTCTCTCATGATCCTTTATCTGAAAGATGTACACTATTTACTTGAGTTATCGCGTCGGACAGACGGAATACGTGATTCCTATAGGGCTCCCACATTATCAAACAGGGCCTTAAATAGTTGGAAATTGCAGGAAATCAGCAAATCAGATCTTAAAAAGCACGGTTGCTATGGAAACCATTTCAAAAATATAGACAGCTTGACTTCCCAAATTGATTTAATTGATTGAGAATCATCATTAAAAATGAAGTTTATACAAAGATACAATTCTGCACATCTTTAACAAATTAATTTTTTTTTTGTGATTTTTATATTGAAAATACAGCTATTTCTCATATCATTTCATGATTTCCCCCCTGAATTTCTTTTGAAGGCTTCATATTTTATCTATCAAGTTTCAAATTTTTTTTTTTTGCTTCAAATTTTAGAGAAAAAGACCGAAAATAAAAGTTTTTCACCAAAACACTGAAAAAAATATGTCAGTCTAAAAGCTCATAAGAGCTTATGTTGCACTTGTTACTTTGACATGCCGACTCAAAATAAAGCTCATCTTATCTTTAACAACTAGGAATTGCACAATGGAAAATGGAATATCATTTATTGGAAAACACAGGAATGGTCTCTGTAATTTAATTAAAATATACAAAAACAATAAGAAAAAAAAGAAGAATGAAAAATTTGCATAAAAGGAAAAATTGTACCTTTTTTGGTGTGGTTGCCATGGCAACCGATGATTGAATATAAACATCATTGATATTAAAATGTCACAAAACTGCTAATTTGCTTAATAAACCAAAGTTGATTTTTAATCTTTTTCATAATTTGAGAATTTGGATGTAAAACATATATCATGTATTTCTTTTAGATTTATATCAACTATAATTTTATGCGTTGCTAAGGAGATTTCTTGCATTTTTTTATACATAATTCTCAAGAAATCCAATGATGTTAGTGAATGGACAATAAGGTATAGGAATACATAGGAACTGTCTCTTCAATTCTATTTAAATGTACCACTACAGTCCAAAACAATTGAAAATTGGCAGAAAAAGCTTAAATTGTACCTTTTTTACATGGTTACCATGGCAACCAATTACATAATACCAACATTATTGAACAAAAGACTATCACAGATACTGTAAAATTGCTGAATATACCTTAATTGGTTGTTTATCTCTTCAATGATTTGAGATACTTAATGTAATACATATATTACTGCTTTGTTTTGGTTGTGTATCATATATGATTGTGTGTGTTGCTATGGAGATTTCCTTGCATGTTTTCTATATATTTCTAAAACATTCAATAATTCTGGTAAAATGGAATCTCATTTATAGGAAAACATAGGAATTGTCTCTTTAATTTAATTCATTTAAACATCAAACAATGACTGGAAATTAGTATAAAAAGTGAAAATTGTACCTTTATGTGGATAGTTACCATGGCAACCGATGATGAAATATTGACATAATTGATATAAAAGTGTAACAGTAACTGCTAACTTGCTTAATATACCGAAAATGGTTGCTTATTTTTTTTTTCATGATTTGAGATACTTATGTAAAACATATATCATGACTTTGCTTTAGCTTTGTATCTGATAGAATAGTGTGCGTTGCTATGGAGACTTTCTTGCATTTTTTTTCTAACATGTCTCTCGAATTTCAATGAATTTTGGAAAATGTAATAGAATTCATAGGAAAACGTAGAAATTGTCTCTTTAATCTAATTCAAATGTACAAAAACACCAAAAAACAACGGAAATTTTGAATAAAAAGTGAAGATTGTACCTTTTTGGGCGTGGTTACCATGGCAACCGATGATGAAATGCCAACATATGTGATATTAAAATGTCAGAAAGATTATGAAATTGCTTAATATACCATAATTGGTTGTTTATCTTGTCTATGAATTGAGATAACTAATATAAAACATATATCATGTAAAATGCAGATGTTGCCATGGTAACCATTTTTAAATTGAATTTATTTTCTTTAAACAAAAATAACATCTCTGGATTTTTTATATTTTTCTCATAATTGATCAATGATTCATTAGGGCCTATTCCACTATTTAACTTATGCTGCGTTATTTTTCTATGAATCGCCAAAAATGGTGTATTTTTGTATTTTTGGAAAATGTCAAAATATGGACAGTTTGCAATAAAAAATAATACTTTTCTCCCACATTTCGACCAAAAGTTGATGTCCCATATCAAAGATCAATGTAAGTAGTTTTACATCATAAGTCAAAATATAATCCACCTATGGACTATCATGGTGAAAAACAGACATGAAAGTTGCTAATTTTGAGCTTGCAAAAGCCAATTTTCTGGCCAAAATGGGGTGGTATGGTTACCATGGCAACGGATGGCCATATACACAAACCAATGTCATTTTCATTGTCAGGGGGTCAAACTTGGCTTACATAGTGAAAATCATCCAAATCTGAGACATGCGATTTCCGACCCACTTTGATGCTTACAGAGAATGACTCTTAATAGCTTTTCTCTGTAAGCATTTGCACTTTTATGAAGGACGCATGGCACGGCATGTCTCAGATTTTGATAAAATTTGTACATAAGGTTGGGTCTGACCCAAAAGTAAAAATTTATCAAAAATTTTCTGAATATCACATCCGGTTGCCATGGAAACGGATTTTGAATATTGAAAAAATGCATTTTTGGGCGTTTTTGAAGTCACATACATAATTTATGCAGCATAATCTAAAACAAACACTAATGAATTATCAGTACCATATCATTGCTCTTTCAAGTTAAGTAATAATAATGTTGGGTTTATGGTCTTATCTATATGTTTCCATAGCAACGACGATAAATTACTTACATTTTTGAGTTTTTTATGCAAATAAAACTAAAGCATTTACATTGGGACAAAGTTTCTGTTCGTTGCTATGGCAACATGACCTCAAATCGCAAAGATGAAAGCAATTTTGGACAATATCTAGAGTCCTTTTTTTACTAGATCATTGAATTTTAATTCAAAGTCATGAAAATTAATTCATGTATTTAAGTAGATCTTTCATTACACGAAAGAAAATTTGAAAAAAATGTTCAGGAAATAGCCCGTTGCTATGGGAACGATTGTGCAAAATTGCACACAGACCCATTTTGAGTCCTTGGATACGGGCATCAAAAGTTAAGTAATCTGAAATTTTTTAAATCTTGAATAAAGTTTAGACTTTGCTTTATCTAATATGTAAAAAAGGTTGTGTAATCCTGTTTCGTTTTTTGAGGAAAAGACTTCGAAAAACAACAAAAAATGCTTATTTTTGTAATGTATGGCCAAATTACTATAGCAACCATTAATGATTTGAAACTTTTTTATAATATTTTGATAGAGGCTTACTTGATCTTTATTGATATTAAATTTGAACTTCCTGGGATTAATAATTACTGTTTTATGAAAATAATAAAAAATGGTTGCCATGGTAACATATGTTCCCCATAGCTTTTTCACGGTTTTTAAAAGAGCTCTTTGTGTTGGATATTTCCCAACAATTTTTATCTGTTCATCATGATGCAATTTTTTTAAAAATGACTCTGAAGTTGCAAAATAAGTAATATTAAAGACCATAGTTACCGTTGCCAAGGTAACTTATGTACATAGCAACAAGTGGGTTTATCTTGAATTTGCTCATTTTATAAAATAAATCCTATTTCCTTATTATATACCCATCAAGAGAGAAGAAAAATTGGAAAATACAAACAGCATTTTGAAATCAATATATCAAAATTAGCTAATTATGTTGTCATGGTAACCAGCCTTTTTACAATATCAGACACTACTAGTGAGCTTATTTAAAATTTTATGTCCTAATCTTTAGGATGCATAAAAAATCCTCCATTGATGTCACATATAGACCAAATTATAGAGCTTCAAATTAGCTTAATTTTGCCAATTTTTCAACTTTAAAGGCCGTTGCCATGGTAACCAGATGACCTAGAATTAATTTTTTTGTCAAATTTTCCATTTTTTCATCGGTCCCTACTTATGTGTGAAATTTCATGAAAATCGGAGACCATGCGTGCCGAAATTGTTTAAATGCTTATAGAGAATTGCTATTAATAATCAAATGAACAAGTTTCTGTCATATTTCACATGGTACTAGAACATCACATACATCATAAACGTCGCCAAATCTGTATGTTGAAATATAAACCTCTCATTTGATGTCTGGTTATATTACTTAAACAAATTTGTATTATGAAATTGAAACTTTTCTCCCTGGCTGGCTGGTAGCTTTTTCAATTTTAAAAGGACGCAAAACAGAATAGAAACAAGAAATGGCCTTATCAAATAGTCATTTTTCTCCTTGAGTGAGCTGCGCAAAAATCAAGAGGAACAATCACTACTAGAATTTAATGAGTCTTGAATAGTATAAATTATGTATTACATAGAAAACAACATGGCTGGAACGGCTTATTAAAGTTGTAACGAATAGAGAGCCCTGAAAAGGAATGTGTCATATATGTTTTGGTCCATCAATTTAATTTCATTACAATTAAAGAAGACAAGAAATGGAAACGAAAATGAGTTGAAAATGAAGAAATTACACCCCCCCCCCCTCTTTCAAACCCCACCTGACTAAAGCAATGTTTACTTAGAATTATTTCTTTATTTGTGTTAGATATTTCTTTGATTCTGACTAATGATATTAGTTTCAGTCTTTTCAATAGAAAATCAAAGGACTGAAAGTCCTGCGAGTTGGCAAAAAGTAACATTGAGAAGAACATACAGAAGACAAGTATAAAACTGGCACAAATTAAACTCAAAATCTATGCCTCAAATGCTTGAATGAGTGATTCTCACAATTAAAGAGTTGTCTCAAATCTAAAAAAAAGTCTGGAAATATCTAAATATATAAAATGATAGAACTTCTTAACCAAATAACTGCTTTTGAGGTCAGAGTTCAAGGTCAATATGATCATGTCAAATTTGTTGCAATTGTTATGGGTGTATGTATGAAGTATATAGTCCTATCACTTTTAATTCAGGAGATATTTGCTTTTGAAACTTCTTAACCAAATTAAAACCAACATCCTAGGTTTATTAAGTATCAAACTGAAAAACCTTTTTTTCCCTAGTCGGTAAATAGCTCATCAGAGCTAATGTTGATTGTTATAAATTATGTCTGACTTTAAATAAATATTATTGATTGATTGATATACTTGTCTTAAGTCTACACATCCACAAATTTTAATATCTAACTTAAAGGTCTTTTTTATCCTAAATACAATACTTTTACCTATTTATCTAAAAATGGGGTGCTCCCAGAGGAGGGAAGTACAAAGAAGAAGATGAGCCATACTAGTATTTTAATGCACTAACATCAACAAGTGATCGCTATTCCTAAAGCATCGTTCCTTGTAGCATTTTTTGCATTCTCATAATGCATTTAACCCAATATTTACAACTTGAACTTAAACGTCTGTTGTCTAATATGTTCTTTTATCAAATCGTAGTGGTCCTATTTCTTACTGCGCCAGTAACATTGTGCGTTGTTTGGTCCGTGCAGGGTTATCAAGTGCAAAATTGAAAGCGATAGCAATGAGAGTTGGCTTTGCCAACTCAAAAATGTAATGATCGCTGAAGGATATAACTCCCCTACCGGCGGCATATATGTATGTCCTGCAACTCTGCCTATGAATTACTCTTCAATTAAACATGAGTTTTAATTAAACTTACTGTCTGTGCAGCTCAGTTCTGAGGTTTTATCTGCTTTGTAGATTCGAAGAAGAGGTCAAGCGTGACGAAAGTTAAACTTGCTCTGTAACTATCCAATAGTATGCTGTGTGTCAAATTGCACCTGAATATCTCTATTTGTTGCAGAAACAAGTCCAGAAAACTGAAAACAACTGAATTTTCCACGTCATCAAGGGGCATAACTCCTCGCAAAATAGGTCAAGCGTGACGAAGTCAAACTTGCTCTGTACAAATGTAACTATCCAAGGCCAAGCTGTGTATAAAATTTCACCTGAATATCTCTATTTGTTGCAGAAAAAAGTCCGGAAAACTGACAAAAAGTGAATTTTCCAAGTCATCAAGCGGCATAACTCCTCGAAAAATTGGTCATGCGTGACGAAAGTCGAACTTGCTCTGTAACTATCCAAGACCAAGCTGTGTATCAAATTTCACCTGAATATCTCCATCCGTTGCAGAAAAAGTCTGGAAAACTAATATTAGGACAGACGGTGGGACAGACAGACCGAGAGGAAACTAAGAGTCCCCTTCGGCGTAGCCGGTAGGGGACTAACAAAGAAGTTATCAGCCATCTTGTCAAAATATGTTACTATCATCTCCAACGTTACCTTTTCCGAACGCGCGACGGAAAGGTCCGAAAAGGTGCAATTAGACTAAAAAATTCTCAGAACGATAGAAATGTATGGGGCGCCGTTTTACTATTTATTCCATATTTTTGATATCACAAGTTTATTTTTTTATATCACAAATTTATTTTTTGATATCAAAAAATAATTTGTGATATCAAAAATTCATTTTTTGATATCACAAAATCGATTATTTGATATCACAAAATCGAATTTGTGATATCAAAAAAGCGATTTTATGATATTACGAATTCTACTTTTTGATATCACAAAATCGATTTTTTTTATATCAAAAAATCAATTTGTATTAGCCGTTTTACTATTTATTCCCTATCTTTTGATATCAAAAAATTGAAATTGTGATATCACAAATTAGATTTTTTGATATCACAAATTCGAATTTTTGATATGAAAAATTCCGTCATATTTTGTTATATCAAAACACCGATTTTTTGATATCACAAATTCCATTTTGTGATTTCAAAAAATTGAATTTGTTATATCACAAATTCGAATTTGTTATCTCAAAAATTCGATTATTTGATATCACAAAATAGAATTTATTAAATCAAAAAATCGATTTTTTGATATCACAAAATATAACGGAATTTCTGATATAAAAAAATCGAATTTGTGATATCACAAATTCGAATTTGTGATATCAAAAAATAGGGAATAAATAGTATAACGGCGCCTCGTAGAAATGATCCATTATACGATATTTGATATCACAATAAACATTTGTAACAGTATTGGATATCATCTGAATAGTAATATTTGAGGGAAACATTAAGTTTATTGCTTATTTATTATAAACTCACTTGCACCGAGCCATACAGATGTTACTATACGTGACACCATCCCTGCCACAAACGGGTGTTACGTCAGTGGAACACACGCAAGGATTACAGGGACATGTACTGTTACATCCTATCTCTTGACCCCTGAAACGTTAATATTTCATTTGATACTGTCATGAAATGAGCAATGATCTTCTTTTTATTTAAACTTGCTTTTTTGTCCTTCGCATAATTCTAACAATTTCATGTACAAAAGTAGAGAATAGATATTCATAATTGAAAGAAATGTAACTACCTTGAATATTATATGAGAACTATTGTACGAGGGTTGATTGATATGTTGTGAGCCTCGTACTTTTCTACATAATCCTCTTCAGTATCTTTACACTTTTGCCACCGGTGTTTAAGGGCATCAATACCACTTTTAAAGAACCCTTTTCACTTAAAGTATGACGTCATTATCGGACTTAAATTGGGTGCCAGAAATAGCTGCTTTCAGTTTTAGGAATAGATGAAAGTCTGATGGAGCAAGATCAGGTGAATAAGGTGAATGCTCAATCAAATTAAAGTCGCAACCATGAATGGCAGCCATGACAGTGACAGACTTGTGAACAAGAGCATTTTCCTGATGGAACAACACACCTTTTCTGCTGATTTTTTTTCTATTTTCGACTAAGAGAAATGTGTAATGATAATATTACATGAAACTATTTCTCCAATTTTGTATAAGGATAAGGGAGAATTTTCTATTCATACTGTTATATGAAACTGTTGTGCCAATTTGTTTTCGACTTGGAGAGAAAAGTTTATGAAACTATTTCGTATATTTGTTTCGACTTAGACAAAAATTTTGTGAGATAAAAGAAAAAGCAAAACTTTCATAACTGAAGCTATGGAATGTTAAGCTGTTTATAGGCCTCGATGAATAATAAATAATCCGACTCATGTATAAGGATACATATATAGAAGAACTTGTTTACTCCTTCGTAGATTCTTACCTTCTTGCTGCTGCACATTCATTTCTGTATGTTTTCCCATCTTTGGCACACACAGGTCCGTTTCTTTTATTGCATCTTTCACCTTTATCAAAACACAAAATAATTATAGTAGTGTTTTGAATAAGGAGAAAACTAAATCTGGGTCTACTCTTTGGGAAAAGAGAGAATTCTGGAAGATTTTACATTCATCTGTTTATGTAAAAAAAAACACCCTGAAATTTCTTTTCTTCTCATATCTTTATATTGTAGTAGTCTTTTATTTATTGAAATTGAAAACAAAATTAAACACTTTTTATTTAATTCGTGTTCCTTCATGACTTATATACATTACCTTTCATATTTTGCAACAACAACTAATGCATCTCCTGAAAATGTACAAATTCTTCTACTTTCGTTTTCGACGCTTTCAAGATGAAGTTCTGAAGAAATTGTTCAAAAGGTAAAAGACACAACAAGTAAGAATTTTAAAAATATATCTACCTTGCAAAGGTCTGATATTGACCATGAAAACGATGAATAGAACCAAAGCTTTGTAATTCATTCTTCAAGATAGATTCTTCAATATGAAATGTTCACCTATGGATGTTTTCATTTCACATTTATTCCAGTTTGAAATCGTGGGAACATACTTGAACTACCATAAATCAGTTGCACCCTTATACTACAAATTATCTAAATATAAAACAATAAAACTAAGGCATGTGAAGGGAAATAGTTTTAAAATTACAAACAGGGTCTTTGTCTGATACATTGAAAAGAGCTGCAAATGTTACTCTGTTCTTGTGAAAATTGGACAAAACCGATGTTCCATTTTGTTCCATTACAGATCGTTTGTTCGTTCGTCCGTACATAACGAAACTTTAACATATAGCATTGCCTCCCCGGCAATTTAACGCTTGACTTCATACCCCTTCGTCAAGATCTCCAATTCATTACATTCCCTGTCAGTTTCCAAGTCTATTTGGAAAATGCCAGTCTAGTACACGTGTAAGAAAAGAGCTTTATTTGTCCATTATTGAAAAAGGTATAGTATGGTCATGTATGACATACTTTAACTGAGCTTAACTGATAGGGCACTTTGCACTACTTTTGCATTACTCTAGGATGGCGACGCCGTTTGCTGCTGGCGTAGCTGATTGTCGTCCTGGCGCGGATTGTCCATTTGTCCCGTTGGTGTATGTGTAACCTTTTGTGTTTGCTGTTTTGGTGTCATGTTTGGTGTTTCTTGTGCCGTTTGTGTCTCTTGTTGTGTATGTTTTCTCTATGTTTTCACTTGGGATGTTTGTTGTTTTGCTGTTGGTGTTGCAACCGGGTCTTGTTGGGGAGGATCCCCTCTTTTCTGTCTATGAAATTAAGTACAACTCGTATTTGAATATATCCAAATTATTTTAATGACAATATGTGACTCATTGTTCTATTCTTTAACACATATGACCTACTTTCTATTCATCTTGTCCGATGAATACATATGGTTATTTTCAACATGTATAGAATTATTTCTTTCTTAGAAGTATTCATATCTTTTTGAAATTCAGTTTTTTTTTCAAATTTACATATAATGCAGATATTAGACATCGAAAGCATTTTGTGTAGTTAAGATAATTTCGATTAGGAAACTTCTAATTAATATCTCAATCTTGTTTTAGAGTACACCCATTTGAGGCCTCTGCAAGTAAATATTTTGAAACCCACTGCTAAATGACGAGGAGTTAGTCCTTGACGGGTGAGTAAGCTATAATCATACCCGTAAGAATGTGCATGCCTATCACCAATCATCCTTATGTCATAAATATGTCTACTTGGTGTAAATGAGCAACATTTAGATTTTGCACTCCTTTATGAGATATTATATTGGATCAATCGTAAAACGATGATGCGTTCTGACCACAGGAAGTTATAAGTATGTTTAAGTTTTGCAATTGTTTTGTATCAAATAAATCGACCATCATAACAGTAGTCATGATAACATATATCAATATTCAAAACTAAATGCAAATCATTGAATTCCTTTGAATCTCCAACAAATTATCATACAAACAGCAACAGCAATTTACATGTATCAAACATTGAAATAACAATAAATCAATACTCTAACACTAAAATACGACAACAGTACTCAAAAACAGAACAAAACAATAAAGACCAAAGCAATGACACCAGCAATACAATACCTTCAAAGCAACCAACAACTGTAATGCATAATACTACTACAACAGCAATAAGCTAAATATTAAAGCAATAACAACGTCATTAAACGACAACAATACAATACACTAAACATCGGTAAGTTTCAATAATGTATTTTTTATCAAATCATCGAATGTTTCGACTCTTTATACAATGATTCCCCATTCTGAATTGAAAGAAAGAATCTCCTAATGATGAACATTCTAACGAATAACGTATTTGTGGTGTTTGGAGGAAGGGTCTTTCAGAAAATCGTTTGAATTCCCATGGGAACCAATTGTACCCCATTTCTTACTTTTATTTTTCTATACTTAAATGAAACCGAATTTGTTAAGTCGTTGTTCTCTCACCTCCAGGTCAAGCCTACATAGAGATACTTGAATGACGTGCTCTCAATTAATAATCCAATTTGCAGATGATCTTAGCACGATATATACGCTTGCACTGGAGGTGAATAAAACCACTGAAAGCATTAACTCTGCTGAATATTCAGGTCTCATGTTAAACGTCTTCAAATTCAATAGCATCATTTAAGAATAGATGAATTTTCAGCATGGACCAGACATGTACGTTTCGAGTACTTAACCCTCGTCAGTGCTATCTTTTGACGAAAACCGTCACTTGAATACACCAATATATGATAAACATATCAACTTCAACTTCGAAATTAATTGCAATTTTCCATTTCCCAAGTAGTAACACATGTAGCTAATTCCACTAATTATTATGTTTGGCAGGCTTTTTGATCGATGGATTCCATTTTAATTATGGTGTACATGTAATTTCGTCATTGATTTTTTTCAAGGCAACCCCATTTACAATGATTTCTTAGTAAATTCTGATATAGCGGCCAGTAAGCGAAACTCCCCCATCAAATGAGCGTTAAACTTCCTTTTTTTGTCCTGCTTACTTACATATCGCATCCATCTTGTTACGTCTTTGTATTTTTTGGACACAACTTTCACAATTTTTGGCCACATGTCATCGTTTGGATTGAGGATCACTAACGAGGGTTCAGTACCCGAAACGTTCATTTCTGGTCCATGCTGCAAATTTCAAATTAGGCACGGTCCATTAGATATTCTGGGGGGGGGGGGCTTGGGTTTTTTTCGAAAAAAATAATTTTGCTCTCAATTTTGATGAAAAAAAATTAATTTGCTTATGGTGTAACAGAAAAAAATAATCTTGCTCTTACAAATAATCTGAATTTGAAGAGTTACCATACAATTTCGCTAAAATTCATGAAAATTTTCCGGCTCGCTTCGCTCGCCACAGTTTTCAAATTGTATTACAAATTATTGACTCGCTTCGCTCGCTATAGCTTTCTATCAAAACATTATGTACTAATGACAATGTTCATATATTTGAAGGTATCAAAAGTTATACATAAATGTGAATGAAAAAGGGCTTTCATAAAAGCTTAAATATGTTATCAATATTTATGTATTGCTATTAATACATGTTGCATGTATCCCATAGAGTCTAATTTTATGTTCTTGTAAGCTTGGAAGAAGAACTTCAGTTATTTACATATATTATAATTAACATTTGAAAATTTGTCTAGGAGACCTTCCCCTCAGACCCTCTTATCGTAACATGTTATATACATGTACCTTATATAAAATATTGAGAATTGTATTGTAAAGTCTATTATCTCTCTGTTTAAAAGTGAATTGAATACTTGCTTAAAAATAATCAAATATATCAATATTTAGAGTTTTGAGTAAAAATATGAATAATTTCTATTGATAAAACACAAACATTCTTTAAATATGCGCATCACTTTGTTAAAAAAAATTTTCTTGCTCCAACTCTGCATGAAAAAAATAATTTTGCCCCGGTCCGGGGCGAAAAAAAAATAATCTTGCTCCGACAAAAAACCCAAGCCCCCCCCCCCCCCCCCCCTGAATATCAAATGGACCATGCCTTATTTGTTTTTAAATGCTATGAAGTTGAAGACGTAACATATTAGATATCATAAATTGCATCATATATGTAACATGTTTCATAAGATATTTCAAATACTGTTCTAATTAGCACGGCGCCACTTTTGAAGTGCCATTTTCGATGCATTCCGTAGCTTTTTTCAAGAATTTTCAAGCCTTTGAATTATGTATAAAGAAGGTATACTGAAATATATAATATCTGCACCTGTATGGGAGTCCGCTGGTCGATAAAGGACAGGGTCCGCTGCCTCGGAGGAGCCCTTAGTGCATTAATTGCAAACTTAATTCAAAACAACTTTCAATTGTGGTTTTTGAATCTCATTTCGTGCTTGACTTTTATTCACAAGGTACAACAACAGGAATGTACTTAAGACTACCACAACCGACAATATTATGATACTTTAAGGCATTCTTAACACAAAACTATTCCATCAAGATCAAAGTGTAACTACATCACCAGTGCAACAAATATCAAAGAAATTATAAAACAATACAGTTAATAACAACACAACTACAACAATCAAACAATAAACACGATAGCAACTATAACATCAAAACGATTAATACGACAACGGAAAATAAATCAGAAAAAAAGTGTTGACAACAAAAAAGTTGTTAACACCAAGGCTACGGTAAGAGCTATACAATTACCATCAACGCAACGACAAATGTAATGCATTAAAAGCAACAATACAATGACCAGATCACCGTCTGCAGCAATAAATAAAATATTGTTTTACATTCTGTACTTTGACAGAACGTATAAACCTATCTTTATTAATTAGAATTATCCCTCTTAGCAAATAAAAACTTTCGATAAAAAATACTACTAAAAACTTTCGATAAAAATAATACTACTACTTACTTTGTTCAGTATCTTGTTTTTAGTTTTACAGCTTTCCTCAGGATATGACCTCCGTGAATTTCATATATTTTGAGATGCTTTACTAAACAAATATATAGTTATTATATCCACCTCTCAAAGTATTCTATTGCAGAAAGTAGTTTGAAGAAAACATCAACTTAAAACGATAAACGAAAATCTTTGATTGTTACATATATATTCTGTCTTTCATTGTTTTTGTTTATGAAATTAACTGTCTTTTTGAATTTGACTATACTGTGATAACCTACGATGGATCTTGGAATTATGTTCCATAATGCGCGTTAGAGCATTATGAGAAATAATTCCTGGATCAATAATAATTTATCACATTATTACAAAATTTATCACATTTACATTTATTATATATCTACACATTCTACTTTTTCATTCAAATGGAGTCACCGTGGTTATACTCCTTTAATGTAAATTCTATAAACATGAATGTTTAAATATCACTGCTTAAATATTTTTTTGGGGGGAGGGTAATTTATTTTTGGGGGGGAGAGGATGGTTTGTTGTTGTTGCAAATGAAAGGCTTTGTCCTTTAATATTACGAACAGATTCAGATTGGATTTCCTGTTTATTACTATCTCATATAAAACTAACTATATAAAGCAAGGTACTAAAGTTGCAACAAACTATCTATTGTTTTGTGCATTGAGCTCATTCCAATGTAAAAAAAACAGAGTGTATCATGTATACTTCTAACATAAGCTAAGCTTTATGCAATAATCAATATTCTGTAAACAAAATATGTGAGCTAAAACACATTTCTGTACATGTTCATCGTTTACAACATGTTCTATTCGATTTGATATCTGGAAATAGTTGACTTTCAAAGTTAAAGCTGCATATTCTAAAATATACAAATTTTAAGCTGGAGGGTACATGCCCTCTAGTAGATTACTAAGCGTTTAAGTTTAGTTGTTATTATAATTAGAAACATAAGGATAGTATCTGCCAATACAAGCAACTGCTGTTCCTTATATTGATCATTGATAAAAGAAATGACGCACATGTATATGCATGACGTAATTCCTGTGACAAGCCTCCCCTAAGTGCAACCATTGAAAAATAGGAATTTAACACTCCTTGTATTATGTAACTTCTTTTGATATACTATCCCTTATTCGCTTTGCACCCTTTTGGCAATTATTCCATTGGTTGAACGGTATTGGTTTTTTGTTATCTGATGTTCCTGATTTTTTCAAGACATTGGACAGTCCCGATCGGTGGCATAGCTGGACTGAAAATCGATGGAAACATAAATAAACCTTTGTGAATAGGTAGGTAATGAAGGAGAATACTCAATATAAATTGACCTTTTGATTGACCGGTAGTTAATCTTTAATCACCTCCTTTGGTTGATTTCATTTCTTATGACATAGCTTTACATGTATAAATGATAACGTACATTGAAGATAAATTTTCCTTGCATATGATATATAGTGTACTTAAATCTAGGATATGAAATTTTAGTTACAATGTAACAGTCATTTATACCGACAATTTACGCTTGAGAGAAAAAAGTGTGATATATCAAATATACGGCGCATTTTGACAGCACCACATACAATGAATTCTACAACGTCTTCCGCGATTGCCTTGGAGATAGGCCTAGTCCATTAGATAATTTGTCTTTCGTGTTTCTATAAAGCTTGCCATTGTCTCCGTCTGTTTGTCCAATTTTTCTTTTCGCGTGAGAAAGTTCTGTTTTGTATTTTTTCCAAAATTTGTAAGCCTCTCGATTGGGGGGGGGGGGGGTGGTTTCGGCTTTTGTTTTTCACTTTCATTCACTCATAAAATGGGACTCATGATTGAAAATAGTAATCGGCGAAAGGAAACAAAGAAGGAGTGGCAGGGCAATGCCCCCCTTATATTTTAAAAAGATTTCACCAGTAAGTTTTAGTCAATAAATGTCCATAAATTCCCACTTTTTTCGCGGCGAAATGATTAAGTTTATATATCTTGTTCAATTCAAGTCAATAAGTGTGCATGCCTGAGCTCCCTCCAGCCCGCAGAACTTTGACTTTTTTATACGCACTGATGCTTACAATTTTTTCAATACGCACTTATGCTTACATGTAGGATATCCACTTACATAATCATCTGTTCGTTACTTTGGCCCCGGAATGGGTTTAGTTGTCTTCTTTATGTCGTCAGGCTTTTATACATAACCATTGTGCCTTCTTCGAGACCTTTGGGTAACCGGAGAAGTGGGAGAATTGTGTGTACGCAGTTCGGATAGCCACACAAATTTACTTATGTTGCAGTTGGCCGACATAAGCCAGCACCGACTGCCCATGTAGTTGGGTTAACTTAATTCTTCTTTGTTAAATGTTAAATATCCGAAACAAACACAGAATGTCATGCCTTGCCCTTTGCCGTGTGGAGCTCGTAAAAAAGTTCCCCGCGAGGGGTTTGACAGTAAGTGTTTTGAATATTTTTCCTGACATGATCGCCTTAGCTTTTTCTATATAGAAATGGTCTCAGACAGTGCAGTTCGTGCTTTTTATTGTTTTCATTTTCGTGCATGAACATCGACGGCGGGTGCGGCTAGCCAACAGGGGATGCTTACTCCTCCCGGACTACTGGTCCAACCTCTAGCTTGCTAGGGGTCTGTCAATGATCAATTTGGTGCTCTATAGTGAGTGCTGTTGAGATTATCGTCAGGGTCTTCTTTAACTCATGACATTTTATAAATTTATATAAAAATAAGGAGAATAACTTGAAGATTAGTATCGTTTTCATCACCCTTATCTTTAAAGGTTTGGCTCTCTTCACTTTACAAAAATCCAGTTATGAAACAACGGTGAGATCTCTAACAACAGTGGGTTGCAGCACCCACAGTGAATCTCCAAAACAACCAATGCAAAAACACAGAGCAGATACGCACAGAAAGAGACACAAAAGGGACAAGGGACACCAACTCATAACATAATACATGTATCATCAAACACGAAAGACCACACATAAACCAACGGGACCAAATGACAATACATACTAATAGGCTTATACACATGTAGCTTCAAAATATTCAACACTTTTTTTCGTATGCTGTTATTGAAGATTTGCATGTCTGTATAGTACATAGACTTTGAAAAAATATCCAGAAGATTTTTCTGTAGAAGCAGGGTTTGGATGCCTCTTTTTTCTGTTTAAGGTGATATCACACGTTTCGTGTTATACAACATTTATTTTCAGAAAAAAAGCATAATTCTGATTTCCTAATCTAATTCAGATGTAAGAGACAATATTAGGAGGTCACCATCCAAAATTCTGAGATTTTGAAATTAATCAGACTTTTTAGCCATCCATTGATTGTAATGGAAATGCTCATTTTTTGGCTATATTATTTTTTCAGCCCAAGATTTTCAAATGAAACTTTACATATGATTCCCTCAACATATTGTGCAAATTCTTATAGAAAGAAATCATTCAATGACCACGTCATATGTTGCAAAATCTGACTGAATGTGTTAATTATCATGTAAAACATTAAAATTGCAATTCGAGTTATCTTTCTTTACTATGTGACCAAAGACAAAAGCATCCGAATTTATATAATCATCTTTTTAAAATATCACAGCAGTGTCTCTTCACTCAAAAAGATGTCAATATGTAAATAAATAGAGCCGAATACAGATTTTGTGAGATAACACGACAGTATGTGCACATGTGTAATGATATTACATGTACCATATGAGTAACTATATTATAAGTTTCTCTACATTCAAACACTTTACTGACACCTGACTCATTTCTGAATAGAAACGACATATGTATGTAGGTAAAAAAGTCTTTAAAAAAATTTCAAATATATTTGAAAGTTCAATTTCAGCAAAAAATTGACTAATGTTGGTCACTCTAGGCTTACCATTACTTTGCAAAGAAAAAAAAACATTCATATTGATATACGACTCAGGCTTGAACCGCGGTCTTCTCGCATGGTGGGAAAGAGCTCTACCTCTGAGCTACTGGGTCGACTTGACGATTGAACGATTATAACAAAGCCAGAACATCAAGACATTTTACGTTACAAAAATCGGAAATCTCCAGCGTGGAGATTTCTTTAAAATTCTCGTCTAAGGGAGGCTACTGAAACGCGTGTGATATCTCGTTAATTACACTTATTATTTCTTGTGCGGAGGTTCAAATACATTTCTCCTCGACTGGATGGGTTTATATGTTTTTTACTTGTAAGCGTTTTCTTTTGTTTTGTGGGTTTTCTTTCCATTTTTTTTTTGGAGGGGGTGTATATCTTTCTTTTTTGTTTAGTTTTGGGGAATCGTTTTTTTTTTAATTTTGTCAATTTTTTTTCTCCAAAACTGCTGCAAGATTGAAGCATCATTTTCGCTACATAATTTGAATCTGCTATTTCATCCAAATATTATAAAAGTAGGACTTTAGTACTAATTAGTAGGTATTAATGAGCGGATTGCGTTTTGTACCCCCTTCTGCCTTTACTATCCCTTAACATAGTCATCTGTTTGTTACTTGGGCCCCTGTGTTTCGCTATCTTGTTTGTTTTGTCATCTTATATTGAGATTGCTATTATACACAATAATAGGTTGTTCTTTGAGACCTCTTTGTAACCGGGTAAGTGGGAGGGTTATGCACACAAAATGAGAATAACTATTACCATTTGCTACTAAAAGGGCAAATGACAGTACTAATTTGGCACCGGTTGTCTATTGATCTCGTTGGTTTATGTGTCGTCTTTTGTGAATATTTTTTGATGTCGATTTTTGTATTTCCTCTTCCTTGTCCGTGGGATGTCTCTTGTCGTGCTTGCGCACTCTGTATGTGTGTATTTTTTAAGATCGAGGATCAACGGAGCCAAGTTTGAGACTCCTTCCTTTCTCTTGAGAATTTTAGAAGAACTGTCATTTGATTAAACTTCTGAATAATTTACATGTTTGATTAATTCAATAGGACGTGTGTGTAATGTGTGGTCTTTTGTGTTTCATGTTTCTATGATTTGAGTTGGTGTTCCTTGTCCCTTTTGCGTCTCTTTTTGTGGGTATCTGCTCTGTGTCTGTGCATTGGATGGTTTGGGGTTTTGCCGTGGGTGCTGCTACCGAGTGTTGTTGGAGATACCCTCCTTTCTCCTGTAAAACTTTTAAAAGTCATTGCTGGCGATTTATTTCACGTCTACCTTTTTGTGTACACTTCGACATTTGAATTTATTCATTTTTTGAATCGGTCTTTTATATAATATTAAAAATTACCTTTATTCAATGTCTTAATAATAGTCTTTATTTTCTCCTGTATTCAAAATTTAACAAATGCTGCAAGCCTGTTTGTTTTCTTTCTAGTATACATGTAATATACGTACAGTATTCCTTTTGACCGGTCAATGCCATACGTAATTATATCGACAAGTTATAGCTCGGGATCCCCCAGTGTTATTTTTAGCATATCCATATGTTAACAACCTTGGCTCCAATTTATGGTGCACTTAAATGGATAGAATAAATCTTTTATTTTAATATTGATAAGTAGAAACTTCGAAAAAAGGACGTGAAAATGCTAAAATTCCAAAAGGATTGAAAAGGTAAGCTGGAAGCTTGTATTAAACCGTACACTTCACTTCAATTCAATAAATATGATATGTTTATTGTAAACATATTTTTTTCAATCTTTATATTTGCTTGTTGCTCTCTCTCTCTCTCTCTCTCTCTCTCTCTCTCTCTCTCTCTCTCTCTCTTGCAATCATTCTATAATGGCTGTAGTGAATATGTACAAATACTCATTCGGAAATATGGAAATCTTAAATAAATTTGTTTTCATGAGAAAGCAGATTTTCAATTAGAGTGACAGTCTGTCGTGAAACCATAGGTATACGTATCAACACTCAGTTTGATCAAAGTACAAGGTTATTGAAACTTTGATTTTCATGTAGGAATCTAAAGATCGTTAATTTCAATAGTGTTCACTTTATATGACAAGCTTATCTAAGTATGTTGGAAATTCTTTTAACAGTTTAATCACTACACATTGAATTGTAGATTTAAATATTTGTTTGCTGCTTGTTTGTTTGTTTGTTCGTTTGTTTGTTTTGTCAGTGAGATGAGCGAAGCTCAAGTGAGCTATTGTCATAGCTCGTTGTCCGTCCGTCCGTCCGGTGTAAACTTTTTACATTTTCGACATCTCCTCTGCAACCGGTTAACAAATATGGCCGTCAAAAGCTCTGATAGGCAACGCATTTTCGATCTCTCCTCTGCAACCACTGCATAGAATTTTACGAAATCTTACAGGAAGCAAGAACTAAAGTCTTCTAGCATGTTGGTATTTTCGTGCCGATCGGTCAACAAATATGGCCGCAAAGGGCTCTGATTGGCTAACGCATTTTCGACTTCTGCACAGAATTTCACGAAACCTTACAGGAAGCAAGTGATCAGGGTCCTCTACTAAGTTTGTGTTTTTCATGCCGGTCGGTCAACAAATATGACCGCCGAGGGCTCTGATTGGCTGACTGGTTCACCGAATGTTTAACGTCCAGACTCGCCGCGGATAGATTTATTCTGAAGCCGTGACTCGATCCTTGAAACTGTGAATTGGGCTTTAGGCACACGATATCTCCTGTTGAATTCAATACGTATGTATACTTGCTTATACATGTTCCGTTTGTTGGTTTTTTTCAGTTACTGACATCGTGCTTGAAGCTGAATTTCTGTCTTCAATAGCAATATCAAGTAAGTTCAAATTTTAATATAAATATTCCCACATAACACCAAAATAATCCAATGTTGTTGTCATTAATATCGAATGGCAAACTGTCTTATTAAGTAGAGGTTTCAAAAATGTTTAACTAGCTTACAAAGAAAAAGGTTCTGACATGTCTCCGTTGTGATTGTTGCATCAAAACATCCATTAAAGGAGGGGATCTCCAACAACACAAGGTTGTAGCACCAACAGCAAAACCCCAAAACACTCAATGCAAAAACACAAAGCAGACAAGCACAGAAAGAGACGCATAAGGGACAAGGAACGTCAACGCACAACACAGAAACATCAAACACAAAGGACTATACATAAACCAACGAGACCAATGGGCAACCGTTGCCGACTTAGGACGGCCATCTACCACGAAAATAGCAGAAGGTGTGGTTATCCTGGATTACGTGCGCACAACCCTCCCACTTTTCCGATTACCCATTACGCACACAAAATAACAATGAACAAAATCAAATCGTTCACAATTTATAATGAAGCGATTAATAAGGAAATTTATAAATAAAGAAGAACAGCACCTACATAATAGTAAGTCATGTCAAATTTGGTACCACCGATCGAATGAAAAAGGGGACATAAGCCATGCACCATCCCATTTACGGTCGCTTAAAGTCACAAATGGCAAAGCCACTTGATGCACTACTTTGACCATATCTCACGTGAGGATTTATGATATACGAATGAGATTTGTTAAGGTAAAAGAAATTCGAAGGACGACACATAAATGAAAAAAAAACGCATGTGCAAGAGAGAAAAATAAAGTAGGACTAAATACAAATAAAGCCTGTGTTTGTGAAACACGAATGCCCACAGTGGCATCCTTGTTAGTATGAACACTATTTTCTGTTAAGTACATGTATGTGAGGTCACTGGGTTAAAAGGTCAAAGGTCAAGGTCATGAGGTCGAAAATTTTGGTATCAATGGAAAGGTCTTGTCACAAGGAATACACATGTGAAATATGAAAGCCCTATCACTTACCATTCAAAAGTTATGCTCAATGTTAAAGTTTTTGAAAAGTAGGTCAAAAGTCAAGGTCAAGGTCACGAGGTCAAAAATTTTGGTATCAATGGAAAGGTCTTGTCACAAGGAATACACATGTGAAATATAAAAGCCCTATCACTTACCATTCAAAAGTTATGCCCAATGTTAAAGTTTTTGAAAAGTAGGCCAAAGGTCAAGGTCAAGGTCACGAGGTCAAAAATTTTGGTATCAATGGAAAGGTCTTGTCACAAGGAATACACATGTGAAATATGAAAGCCCTATCACTTCCCATTCAAAAGTTATGTCCAATGTTAAAGTTTTTCGGACAAACAGACAGACAAACAGACAAACAGATAAACAGACAAACAGACAAACAGACGGACAGGCCAAAAACTATATGCCCCCGAATCTTTGATTCCGGGGGCATAATAAGCACGCCGGATAACTTTGGTAAGGATAACAATGGAGACTTCTTTTATATCAACTTTGTATTGTACGAAGCAATAAGTATTAAATAGTTGGCACACTGGTTTAGATTGATAAAATGCTTGTCAAAAACTAGTGTATAAGGACAAATGTACTCTATTGTGAAAAGCATTTTCGGTATATGTTAGATATTTTACATGTATAATGACCTTCAAAACTTATAAAGTCATTTGTGCTTCAAAGGTTATTGAAATAAAGCTTATTTAAGTTCTGAATGATGTTTTTCGCAAAATATAGCAAGAGGTAGTAAATTCTTGACTGCAAATGTACGAAATATGATAAATAGACGACTTGCTTAGAAGATAGTGCAGTTTTCGAAAAGCCTCAACAAATGCTGCATGTATCATCAGTATAAAAATTCGCAAAAAAGATTTGTTTTGGTGAAATTTTGCCAGGACTTCATTTCCCGAAACATATTTGTAGTGTTTGGAGGAATGGTTTTCAGCAAAGTTTTGGAAATCCGATAGAAACCAACAATGTCCCTCTTCTTGTGAATAATTCTATATACTCATAGTTGAATCCGTGCTCTCACGGAAAGACAGCATTTAGCACTCGATGATCAATTCAATTCTTTGCTTAGAAACATTGATGATTTGGTTTCAATCATGGAGTAATTGAACATTTGGACGCCAAATTCAATTTTTCTCAAAATTTCTTAAGTTATTTATTTTTTGTCTGTGCTTTTATTCTTCAAACTTATATTAAATTCTACCCACAGGCGACGTTTCTATGGTACTGTGAACTATGCATTTTTTCAACGTATGCGTTCATTTCTTGATGACGTCATATTATTAAAAGTATCATTTCACTTCTTGTTACGCTATTGGAAATTAATCTGAATCTAATTTCCAAAATCTTCATTAATGGATTATCGAAAAATGAATAATTTGATAAAATTATACATAGCCTTATAGAACCAAGGACAGACAAGAAATAAATAGCAAAATCGATTAATAGATCGAATGTCACGTTAAACGAAATAAAATACAGTAAATGATTTGGTTTGTTATAATAATTTATATATAATAATTCTGGTTATTGTCTTGTTTATTGTCTTATATGAGCTCGCTACAACCGGCAGTGCACGCACTGTATTTTGCACGTCTTCTGTTTTTTATATCCATTTACATATCCATCTGTGTGTTTCTGGGCCCCAGCGTCATTGTGTCTGTTTGTATGGTCATCTTAGCACCTCTGGGTATTCAGAAATGTTGGCGGGGTGTGCCGATGTAATCCGGATAGCAAGAGCGTCTGCTACTGGCATGGCAGATGGCCTTTCTAAGTTGGAACCGATTGCCCATTGGTCTCGTTGGTTTATATGTAGTCATTTGTGTTTGATGTCTCTGTGGTAATATTTGGTGTTCCTTGTCCCTTTTGTGTCTCTTTCTGTGCGTGTCTGCTCTCTGTTTTTGCACTGGTCGTTTTGGGGGTTTGCTTTGGGTGCTGCAACCAAGTGTTTTTGGAGATCGCATCCTTTCTGCTGTATTTTTCATCGATCAAAAATGAAAACTACAAACTAATTGATAGAATTATTGCAGTAAAGATATCATATGATTTATGCTAGATTTGATTAGTAGTTGATCGCTTTTGATTACTAAAATTTAAACGAATTGAAACTTATGACAGATGTTTAATTATTACATCACTTTAACCTCACATGAAATCAGACGCACTAAGTTTGAATCAAAGAAAACTAAACAATTTATGCAGTTTAGCTTCTTCTTCTTCTGGCGACCACATATTAAGAGCTCATAATGAGACCATTTTTCGTTCGGTCCTACTGTCTGTCTGTCATTTTCCATCGATTCTCTGAATTTCCATTGATGCCATCCTGCTCTTGGTTCAAGTCTTCAACCTGCAATGGTGCAATACAGTGCTTAAATGTTATCAACAATTTTTTTCTTCGTTAAACACAGAAGATTTTGGTTTGACTACGGTATCAGTAGATCTGGTTTTACTGAATAATATCTTTACAAGAAAGGAGGGGATCTCCATTCAAGTCATTCAGAAGCATGGTTTTTGGGAGTATTATTATTAGAAACACTTCCGTATTATTATAATAAACACTTAGTTCCTGTTGCAGTGTGGAACAGTTAAAATCGTTCCCCATTCCTTAGAAATTAATTACTTCATTCCAGCTCTGTCGCCTGAAAGATGCTTTGTTTTGGCGCTTTATCGATTTGAAATCATAAATATTATTTTGCTATTTCGAAAACTTCCATTCAAATTTATCATCGAAATTAAAGGAAGTTAACATATTATCACCATCCTCCTATGCTTTTTGAACATATATTTTATTTGGATATGCTACTGAATCGACCATACAGGAAACTTGGAGCCGCGCACTCCCTGTAAAGTAAATGTACAAATCTAAATTCAAAAAATAAAAGAAGGCGCTACTGAAATGATTTTTGGTGGCTCCGCTGGAAGCATCACTGACGAGAATTTAATATTCGAAACACGTGTCTGGTTCAGAAAAATTGGTTTGAAATTTTCTTCATGAAATACAGCTTTCCCTTGTCTAGTAATACTCATACTGTCTCATTCTGGGAAGTTTTGGGAATTTTTTATATAAGATTTCTTTAATTTTTACTTCTGAGCTTGAGTTTCAGGACTTAACCTGGAAAATCAATCAATTTTATCCAATGGCCCAATGCATATAACCGTCGCTGAAAATTGATGACGTCATCCGACTATTTGTCCCTCTTAAGTATCCGGATCGTTTGAGGAAATCATTTATTGCCTTATATTTGCCCCTCTATAATGTCGAAGCAACAAACTTTGAAATCCAGAATGATGGCGCCGATACGAATTCGAAACTTCTGCTTATGCAGTCGGTATTCAATGCAATAAAGAAAAGGTATTGTTTTGGCAAAACCTGGACCGCATAATACATGTACCAACAATAACTAAATGCTAAATCAAACTTTTCTTTTGATTGAAAATTAAATGAATGTGCCAAGTCCTACAGAAACTCATTTATTGTGGGTATATACAAGTAAAACTTCAAATTTTAGGACTTCTTTGAAATGAAGGATACTGTAATGTCACTGCTATTACGCACATTGATATCATATACTCACATATTTTATAAAAAGAACCGTTACAATAAATAAGTAGATAAAACTATATGCCAACCAAAAAAGTAACAAATGAAACAACTAGATTAAATCTATCAAGAAACCCAACCAAAAGGAAACACATAGGACGAACGAGAGAGAACAGTACCATCAGCAAAATCAATAAAAGGAAATAAAAGTAGAGCTCATTATAGGATGAATTCAAATCTGAATATATTTCATTTTCTAGAAATAGATGTACGTCATACTTCTACGAACCGGAATGACCTACTTACTGCTCCTCTCAAATTTTCCTAGAAAATCCTGACTACATCTGGTAGGATCTCTTCCTGAAGAACAGGAAGGGTGTTCCGTGTTTCGTTTGTTGACTATATTTCTCTATTGCTTACGCATTTTTCCTGTAACATTTTTGTGGTGTTTGGAGGAAAGGTCTTCCAGCAAATTGTCGGAATTCCAATGGGGACCAATTGTGCCCCACTCCTTGCCGACATTTTCCTTTACTCGTACGAAGCTGAATTCATACAATCTTTGGTATCTGAAGGGAAAAGATACTTAGCTTCTGACTTCAACTTTACTTACAGATACATAGACGATGTGTTGTCCATCAATAATCCAAAATTCGCGGATTACCTGAGCAGTATCTATCCTTCAGAGCTTGAAGTCGAAGAAACTACAGAGACAAATAATTCAGCATCCTATTTGGACATAATGTTGTCCTACGACACTGATGGTCACATGAACACCTCACTCTATGACAAACGTGACGACTTCAATTTCAGCATTACAAACTTTCCTTTTCTGAGTAGCAACATCCCTTCATCGCCTGCTTATGGCGTGTTCATATCTCAGCTGATACGATATACCAGAGCAAGTACCAAATATACGGATTTTGTTCTGAGAGCTAGGCGCCTTTCAGATAAGCTTCTCAGTCAGGGATATGTTTGTGACCGACTAACATCGTCACTGAGGAAGTTCTACGGTCGATATGGGGAACTCGTCATACACTATGATTTCCCACTCTCCAGAATGGTGGATGATATTCTGTCGTAGACCATTTGAACCATCCAACCAAAGATTGTGCTCTATGTCTTCCAAAATGGAAGTAACCGGATGTGACAGTTCTACCGAATTGAAGCGACGGGTGTTGCATGCAAGCAGAAGATGCTTACTCTTCCTGGGCACCTGGTCTCACTCCCATATCGGGAATTCGCTTCTTTTCATATGGTGGAGGTTTTTGTTTGTTTGCTTTGGTTCCTGTTTTATCCTGATTTTGTATGCCTTCGGTATCTGATTTTCTGAATTATCGATTTTGTGCTGTAAACAGGGATATGGTCATTATCCATATTTGTCATATTTCGTTTGTTTATTTTCAATAATGTTAATTGCAGTCAGTCATATACATGAACTACTGAAATATGTATAGATTCATACAACCATGTCTCATAAGGTGTTTTGGTGCTTGGTACTGTAACGAGGTTGGATGTACATACTTTCAGCTACATGTAACAGACATATTTTTCAAATACTTAAGAGTATGATAAATAAAGATATTTTACTTCTCAGATAGCTCCTTGCTCAAGATGATTAAGGATGTTCTTGATTACGATCTTTCCTTATTTACCGGATTTGACATGTTTCTATTTGGCTTTTGCGGCGAGTGTTGCATGCAGTCAGAAGACGCTTGCTCCTACCGGGCACCTAGCCCTGCCTCCATTCGGGAGTTCGCGATTGTCTTGTTAATGGAGTCTTACACAATTATGCTATATTCCCCTGGATCTGACTCATGAACTACGATTGGTACCTATCAGGTATACCTTCTCATTGTACAAAGTCAAACCTTCTCATTGTACAAAGTCAAACCTTCTCACTGTGCAAAGTCAAGACATTACTTAAATTCTTCTTGGGATCAATTTGATTTAATTTTATATTTTTTCTGTTGATGCTGGTATTAAGCTTCGTCTACTATCGTCTCTCTATATCTTTGGAATAAGGACCATTTTGAGCAAATTCTACATACACAGTTAAGTTCTAGTAAGTAGAAAATAAATGATACCCTTGAAATCTTAATCAAACATCAACAAATTGTATTTTCAACAAAGACTTCCTTCGTATTTGAGGGAGCCCCTGTTCTTCCGTGAAAATTTTTGTTGATCGATGTATCAACAAAATTTCTCAACCAATCAGAATTTTCTTTCTTTGAAAATAACAATGGAAATTAAATAATTTTATACAGGCTAAGACCCGACTTGACAGCATTTGACATAACTTTTGATAGTGACGTCGAAACAGATTTATGTCGTCATTATAACACAAAATAAGGTCAAAATTTGTGATGTCGGTTCTTGGAGTGCCCAAAATGCAAGTCTAACGGTAATACAAGTAGAAGCTTTTCAAAAAAGCTTGCCTGACTTTAACAAAATAACAGCGTCTTCATTTTTTAATTAACATGCACAAGTTATATACTTCACGGACCCTCCTTACTCCGTTGTCCCATTTGAGTTGATCGGGACTACGAGAAAATAAAACAAATAGGACCGCCTCTGTTTTTTTACCTAGTTATTATGCATGGTCAAAAATCAAAATCGTTTAATCATGACTGTCGATAAGTATGAGTCTATATAACTGTCGTATTTTATGTATCATAAACTTATTTGTAATGTATACTAAGTAAAAACCAAAATCAAAACAAAACAAAAAATGCATAACAAATTCGATACTCGTCATGGTCATTCATAAATTACTTGACCTTTAAAATACCATTATAACACAAATTAACTTGACTAATCAAATGCCTTTCTTACGGTATATTCGCGGGGAAAGAAAATCAATAAATGCTACAGTTCCGAAGGGAAACTTTTAAAAAGTTCCCATTAAATTCTGTTATTATTCACAGTCTACTCGTTTTTATTGCTAATTTCTTGTTGTATTTATCAATTTGTCTTTGGTAAAAAATTAAATGATATATATATCCTAAACAAAACAGCACAATCGACTGGCATTCTATAACCATAGAATCAAACCGTTGTTATAACTTTCGAGAAGTATCTTTGTGCTATTCTACTGATCATGAAAATGTTTTGTTTTTTGGGGGGTTTTTTGGTTCATATTGCAATTATTGAATCAGATGAAAATCGATTCCGAACAACATCGTACTGACTGCAACTTCTACAAATCTAATACGTTCGATTTCTTGAAATCGACCAATAACTCTGGGAAGAGAAAGACAAACCTCTAAGAGCTCCCTATGGACCATAATATTCTCAATTTCCGCGGGAAATTGTGCTACGCGGAAATAGATCGTTTAATATTTTGTCTGATCTTGTAAATGTTTGTAAACGTCGCTTTCATTGTTGCATACAAACACCATCCACAAAACCTTGACTCATTTAAATTTTAAACTTTATTTATTTTACAACGTTTAACAAACAAATTAGACAACTTATATTAATGCCTCACGTTGGCTCAGATGTTGGCGTGAGGAGGTCCAAGGAGCAGGAGGAAACCGGAGTACCCGGAGAAAAACCCCCTGCTCGCTTCTCACCTCTAGGGTCCCGGGATCGAATCCCAGATTCGGCAAAGGGTCTTATGTGGGAGGGTAGGTGGTCCCCCACCTCTGCAGGGGGTTTTTCTCCGGGTACTCCGGTTTCCTCCTGCTCCTTGGACCCCCTCACGCCAACATCTGAGCAAACGTGAGACATTAATATAAGTTGTGTAACTTGTTTGTTAAACGTTGTAAAAGCGTTGACTCATGAGCATATGCATTTAAAATCTAGGTGTACATGGAGTCGCAACGTCAGGCAATGAAAATGATCTATTAGATGACAAATATGAGTATCCCAATATAGAAAACAAAATGGAAAATTCGAAAATCATTACCCGAAGGGCATAGAAAGTCATTATAAAACGAAAATCAAAGCAAACAAACAAAAAATTGCACCATATAAACAGAAGCGAACTCTCAATAAAGGAGGGAGACAAGGTGCCCAGGAGGAGTCGGTATCCCTTGCTTGAATGCAACAATCGTCGCTTCAATTCGGCAGACATGTGACAACCGCTTACTTCCACTAAGGAGGATACAAGTACCTTCTTTTGTTGGATGGTTCCAATGGTATAAGACAGAATATCATTTACCATTCTGTACAATGGGATACCATAGTGTATGACGGGTTCACAGTATCGACCGAAGACCTTTCTCAGTCAGTCTGTCACAAACGTATTCCTTACTGAGAAGCTTCTCCGATCGTCGCCTAGCCCTCAAAACAAAATCTGTATATCCTAGTGTACCCTATTTTCGCGAACGTAACATGCTTCGCGATATTCCAAGAATACTTATGCATGATTGAATAATTTTATTTCTTAAGTATGTTCAATAAACCAACCTCTGTTAATAAAGATATTAACCTTTTTCATTTATTTGCTGTAATAAACTTCTCCGTCCAACATTACCTGTGCGCAGCCATTATCTGTCAAAATGCGGAACCCCGTAAATTCGAGTTCCAAATGTAAAGTAGGCTAAGGCCAATTAAATGTGCGTTTCTGAGCACTAAATTGTTATTTAATTTCAAAGAATGATTAGATCAACAAAGTAATTTGTTTATTTACATTATAAACAACAATTAAGTTATTATTTGCCATGCTTGCACAGAAATTGGTCTCCTTTTCTAATTACTCTCTCCTCAGTGCAATATATGAGATAAACCCAGTATGAGCAATTATCACAAGCAACCCACTTTGTAAGGATAAGACAAAAGCTGTTTTTAATTTCAACAGGTGTATAGAGTTAGCAAACACTTGTCGGACTCCCTGATTGATTCTTCCGAGTCATGTGCCTCTCCACTTGATCCTGCTTACTGTGAATTGTGAATTGTTGGTTCCTTTCTCGCCTTCTTTGTCACTCGTTTTACATCCGCATTTTTCTTCGTACCCGCTGTCTTACGTTTCCTAGGTTGTTCATGCATCTCTTCATGAACTACCATTTTATCTCTAACTTCTTCCTCTGTTATGCAGTGGCCAGATGTTATTTTGCTCAATGTTTTTCTGGGTGCTTTTTTGTTTTCCGATTTTAATTGTTTTATCTTCAGTTCATGTACTTTTTAAGTAAAGAAATTTCAACTTTTGGACCTTCAGATGCGTCTGGATTTGATGCATCACCCTCTGGGTCTTCGTTCCTTTTCTCCTCATGGTCATTATTTCCCTGGTTTGCCTCAGCACTTCAGACGGCAACAAGTACTCCTGGTTTATTGCTGACATGTCCAAGGGGAAGATTCCTGTCCGCTTGAATGCCATCTGGAGGTTTTCTGAACTCAATGCCTTTGAATAGGTGCGACAGGCTATTTCACATATGTCGTATCTAGTTATCACACTCGACATTTTCTTTGTTTCTTTATGGCATTCGTTGTTGTAGATACGATGGAAAGGTCCGTAGCAACCGACATCCAGTGGTTGGAGAAAATGGCTGGTATGTGCTGGCAGCACAAAGAGTATAATGTTATGTTCTTTAGCCCAGTCAACTAGTCCCACGGACACATGCGATTTATGGCCATCCAGGAGCAGCAATTATTGTCGTGGTTGAAGACTTGGCTGACATGACCTCCTGTACACTGGCATTTTTTCCGGCCACTACTGATGGAGGGTTGTGGTTTTGTTGGGTCCCCTTCTCGTCAACATTGAAAGTCATTTTAAAACGGATATCAAAGCAAGCGAAAATCCTACGCTTTCAACCAACGGGATACTTGCGATCTAAGCCGGTATTTTGAAAATTCTTCATGACGCTGACGCTCTGTCCATCTTATTTATGCATTATGTAGAAACTTCAAAATACCTGTTAACCTTTACATATAGCAAATGTATTGTGACGTCTTGAATGTGGTTAAACGAAGATTGCAATACATTCTTATTTTAGAATTTTATCATCTTGAATAACGTTGATATAGCATACCGGTATACTTTTGTACAAATGATGACTCAACACCAGATAAAAGCATTCTGCTGTTCTCAGGCATTAGACTTAGCATCTCCTTTATCTCTATTTGAGAGATCAAAGTTGGATACAATCTTTTTCTTCCTTGTTAAGAAAAATGTCACACAGGGTTTGGTAGCGTTGGTATGCAGATTACGTATCTCTCTTATTCCAAAAATATTATCGATACTAAAATACTGATGGTCTCTTTAAATATTTTTAAAAATAGCAATCCTTCTCGTGACAAAAGGGTAAAATTCCAAAAGTAGAGTTAACATCAGGCGCGTAGCTGCCCATACGCAAGAACACAACTTTGCAAAAAAATATAAATAAATGAATAAATAGATATAAAGAAAATGTTAGGAAAAAATCATGATTCCTCATATAAAAAATGTCGTTCTTAAGGTACATCCGTTTTGATTTAAGTAAAGCATGTCGATCCAATCAAATTTGAAAGCCTTCTTGTAATCTGGCTTAAGATCAAGTACTCCTTCTTTGGCTCCGCCATTGGCAGAAAAAGATGACATCAAATGCAAAAAAAGTAAAGAACGAACCGGAATACCCGGATTTCAACATGCTTTTTGAGTCACACTTTTCAAATGTGATGTAGAGAAATCCCTCATGGAGAGAAAATGGGATAATCTTCATGACTACAGTGTGAATTTCCAAGCAGGAAGATATTTCTATTGGTCACTTTCACATCAACTTGAAAATCCCCTAAACTCAAAATCACGCATTGTGTTTTTGTGAAATACTTTATTCAGACGACATATACATGTACAATGTGATGACGAGAACATAAACATATATGTACATGTATATTACAATAAAAGCAAACATGAAAGGTCATATCATATACATGCAAAGAAGCTGACGTTCCGTAGTAGATATGCATCTATACTAAACTAAGAACTTTAATCAATGCGTCATTGGGTGTAGTTGAATATTTAAACGACATTTAGATGCATGATTGAAAAGAATTATTATATAGAAAGGGAATTACGTCGACATGTTATGTACAATAAAAACTGAACAAACAGATATATGTTAAATCGAACTTTGACATTTGCTTTATTCTTGAACAGAAGCCTTTTAAAGTGGACATTGGGTGTTTCAAATTGCCATATTTCATGAATTGCCATATTTCATGAGCTTCCGGGGGCTTGGCCCCCTGGACCCCTTCCATACTATATATCTATGGGGTGCCGTCCCATGTGATATCACCTATTCCTCATGGATATATTACCATATCATTATAGAGATATCACCACATCATTATAGAGACATCACCAATTCATTATAGAGATATCACCTATTCCTTATGGAGATATCACCATATCATTATAGAGATATCGCCATATCATTATAGAGATATCACTAATTCATTATAGAGATAACACCTATTCCTTATGGAGATATCACCATATCATTATAGAGATATCGCCATATCATTATAGAGACATCACCAATTCATTATAGAGATATCACCTATTCCTTATGGAGATATCACCATATCATTATAGAGATATCACCAATTCATTATAGAGATAACACCTATTCCTTATGGAGATACATGTATCACCTATTCATTTTGATATTGAGAAATCTCCAATTCGTTTAAAGTGGAAGGGAACAATGCTTTTTTCATTTTTCATTTTTCAAACACATTCAATATTTTGAATCAAAAACTATTTTTCTCTTTAAAGATATCGATCAGATTCAGCATAAAAAGATTGGAAAGGGCTCTGATATTTCACATCGACCTCTGTGATCTTCGCAACTATCCGTGATCGACAACATATTAACCGAAGGCAAAAATGTAAACAAACAAGCATGTAGTTGATTAATTAGTCCTTATAGATTACTTATAGACTTTTTTGTTAGTAAAAAAAATAAGTTATTACATATGAAGAAGGAATTTGTGTTTGCAATATAAGAATTATCTAAATATCAAGGTTAAAGCGTGTTATTTTCTTACAAAAATGTCCGATTGACTGTTCGTATATAATCATGACACTTGAATGCATACTACACACTTCGCTTATCCAATCAAGTCCACCTTGAGTAAATCGAAATTTTAATAGGCAACTCATTCATAAATCTAATCATCAAAAATCTTACACGACACAGTCCAACGAAATATTTTGATTTCATTAGGGGCATATCACTCGCGCTCATTACAATTTTTTCGAAAATTATGGAAAAATACAGTGTTAAAGAAGAAAAAGACGCTTAATCATACTTTGATTAGTTAATTTTCATTTTCTTTGGAAAAATTCGAAAAAAGGCCATAATTCCGGTCTCCTATAAGTGATATCATCATATCGAATGGGAGACATCACCAATTGATTATCACCATAATGAATTGGTGATATCATTTAAAAGTTTATTATAGTGATATCTTCATATCAAATTGGAGATATCTCCATATCCACATTTTCTTCTTTGAATTAATGAATGCTCCCTTTGGTAGTATCGTATCTATTCCGGAAGAGTGCATAAGGTAGACCTTCTCTCTGGTAACTGGAATGCGTCATCGTCATTGTGTGTCTCCATTTCACGGTCCAAGGCCCTCAGAGCCGTAGAGACCATACTAGTCAGGCCTTCCGCCAAAACACTGTACTGTATCGTATTTCCCGCGCTTTATCTGTAGAATACGAAACTAAGCGCAATGAAAGCGGTAATTATCTTCAGAATCTTGGAATAGGTGATATCAACTATTCGATATAGTGATATCACCGATTCAGAATGAGTTGGTGATTCCAATAACGAATAGGTGATATCTCTATAATGATATAGTGATATCACTATAATGATATAGTGATATCACTATAATGATATGGTGATATCTCTAAATCATTATAGTGATATCACCCATTCATTCTGAATTTGTGATATCACCAATTGGATATAGAGATATCATCATGTCATTATAGTGATATCACCATATCATTTAAAATGATATCACCTATTCGTTATGGAAGTATCACCAATTCATTATAGAGGACGCAGTCCGCGCCGCAGGCGCGGACGTAGTCCTCATCAAGGTAACACGTGTATATATATAGGAAAAATCGTGTTTTTCAATTGAATTCTATGCTATACCTATAGGTTCCAAAACCGTGGTCAATGACGTCATTCTCCCAATTGCCCATTTGATCGGCGTGAAGCGCAAGCTTATTTTTTTGACAATGTCACTTGACGACAGAATGAAACCCATCGATGACCAAGATTTCTCGATCTCCTTTGAATATTCTTCGTTTGGCTTACTCCTCCAGTGTCCCAATGTATGATTTGTACTTTGCTTCACGTAATACTGACATTGCACCATCATTTCCAACATATATCATGTTTAGTCCGAATATCCTCTTTGAAAATTACAACGTGACGTCAGCATGCGACGCGACGTCAGAATACAACTTTGTTTGGCGGACTTTCTTTCATCGACAGCTCCCTCAAAAAAAATCCATGGATAAACTCATAATGCTGGGAGAAAAAAACAAACAAAAAATATCAGCGCGATCAGCGACTTACCGAACTTCATTCTGCTTTCGAGGATGATTTGCAGCTGATATTGTGATACATGTAGATCGAATAATGTGGTTTCTCTCCACATATAATATGAATTATGGCAACGCCATTGTGAGGACGCAGATGAAATATAATTTCAATGAATTAATACCCAATTTTCACCATACATCATTGAATATTTTTTTACTAAGTTAATAAGAATAAAATATGTCATACAATATGTGTTCTTGTTATTTTTTCCAGTATCATTTTTACCGTCTTTATCAACCTTACATTAGTTTTTTTTTCCTTGAAATCCAGAATCATCTACAGGAGAGGGGATATTATAGACAATTTCTAGATCGACAGCATGCACATAACTCGTAAATGCGGGGAAACAATTCTCAATGTCACAGAACAATCAGTAAACATGAAATCGCAATGCTTAATTTTGAAACATAAATGACAGATAAGAAAAGATTAAGTGATGTCGTCTTAATCTATACATTTTAATTCCTTTGACCTTGACGAAAACCAAGGAAAAGAGAACTCGGGCAAGAGAACCGTGGGCACAAACCATTAAAATTAAAAAAAGAAAAAAAGAATTTTACTGTTTTCTGAAGTATTTATATATTGTAAGATTAACATGTATCTTGATTATTCAATGAATTCAATTAAACTTTTAAATGTTTACTTTTTAAATTTCATTGGGTGATGAAATGTCAGTTGTCGTATCAGGAGTATGTATCCCCCTTGCACCCACCCACCCTCTCCCCTTTTACTTTCACCGGAAAAATGTAGAAGAGAGAGAGAGAAGACTTCCTTTTCGGCGCCGTCTATAGTGTAATCAGCAATATATCGTTTTATGGGATGATCTTGAAAAGGGGGTTAAAACTTACAAATTAAGTACAGTATAACATTAGTATTACAGGATATTCCCTTCTAAATAATGTAAATGATTTTCCAATGTAATATCTGAAGACAAAATTCTTGCTCATTCCTTTACTTTAAAAGAGGGTGAAAGGGAGGGGGAGGAAGGGAGGAAGGGAGGGAGGAAGGAAGGGAGGGGGAAGAAGGAAGGGTGTGGGAGGGGAGATAAGGGGGCGGAGAGAGCGGGTACCCCATGTCTGCTCCCCACCCCCATAAAAGGCAAGGATGAATGGGAGGGGGAGGAAGGTGGCAGCTGGAGGGAGGCAGAAGGGAGGGAGAGGTTAGGAGGTGGGAGAAGGGAGAAGGGAGCGGGACAGGGGAGAGAAGTTAGTAGAAATCTACCCCCTATCCCCCCCTTTGAATACAATCACCCCCCCCCCCTTTCTAAAAAAGATCTGAAGCCTTCACCCCTCTACCTTGGATCCGCTTATGATTTACCTCCAAGGGAAAAAATACCCAGCCTTATTTCTGACAGAAAAAAATATACTTCATGCTTTGAACAGCCCCAGCTGTGTTGACCTATTTGTACTAAATACTGTAAATGATGACGTAAGTTGTGACGCGTTGTAAACAGAACCAAAGGCAGCAGACATTTAGAAGTTTGTGTTGGGATTTACAAGTGCATAGATTTCCTGTATATTCTACATGTAGATCTTATATATGTGGAGAGAAACCACATTATTCGATCTACAGGTATCAAAATATCAGCTGCAAATCATCCTCGAAAGCAGAATGAAGTTCGGTAAGTCGCTGATCTTTTTGTGTTTGTTTTTTCTCCAAGCATTATGAGTTTATCCATGGATTTTTCTGAGGGAGCTGTCGATGAAAGAAAGTCCGCGAAACAAAGTTGTATGCTGACGTCGCGTCGCATGCTGACGTCACGTTGTAATTGTCATAGAGGATATTCGGACTAAACATGATATATGTTGGAAATGATGGTGCAATGTCAGTATTACGTGAAGCAAAGTACAAATCATACATTGGGACACTGGAGGAGTAAGCCAAACGAAGAATATTCAAAGGAGATCGAGAAATCTTGGTCATCGATGGGTTTCATTTTGTCGTCAAGTGACATTGTCAAAAAAAAATAAGCTTGCGCTTCACGCCGATCAAATGGGCAATGGGGAGAATGACGTCATTGACCACGGTTTTGGAACCTATAGGTATAGCATAGAATTCAATTGAAAAACACGATTTTCCCTATATATATACACGTGTTACCTTGATGAGGACTACGTCCGCGCCTGCGGCGCGGACTGCGTCCTCTATAAGATCTACATGTAGAATATACAGGAAATCTATGCAGTGTAAATCCCAACACAAACTTCTAAATGTCTGCTGCCTTTGGTTCTGTTTACAACGCGTCGCAACTTACGTCATCATTTACAGTATTTAGTACAAATTTATAGGTCAACACAGCTGGGGCTCTGTTCAAAGCATGAAGTATATTTTTTCTGTCAGAAATCAGGCTGGGTATTTTTTCCCTTGGAGGTATATCATAAGCGGATCCAAGGTAGATTGTAGAAGGCTTCAGATTTTTTTTAGAAAGGGTGGGGGTTGATTGTATTCAAGGGGGGGGGGGGGCGGACAGGGGGTAGATTTCTACTTCTCTCCCCTGTCCCGCTCCCTTCTCCCACCTCCTAACCTCTCCCTCCCTCACTTCTTCCTCCATCCAGCTGCCTCCTTCCCCCCCCTCCAATTCATCCTTGCCTTTTATGGGGGTGGGGAGCAGACATGGGGTACCCGCTCTCTCCGCCCCCTTATCTCCCCTCCCACACACTTCCTTCTTCCCCTCCCTCCCTCCCTCCCCCTCTCTCCTTCCTCCCACCCCTCCCCCTCCCTTTCACCCTCTTTTAAAGTAAAGGAATGAGCAAGAATTTTGTCTTCAGATATTACATTGGAAAATCATTTACATTATTTAGAAGGGAAAATCCTGTAATACTAATGTTATACTGTACTTAATTTGTAAGTTTTAACCCCCTTTTCCAGATCATCCCATAAAACGATATTATTGCTGATAACACTATAGACGGCGCCGAAAAGGAAGTTTTCTCTCTCTTCTACATTTTGAATGCTATTTTTTCCGGTGAAAGTAAAAGGGGAGAGGTGTGGGTGGGTGCAAGGGGGGATACATATTCCTGATACGACAACTGACATTTCATCACCCAATGAAATTTAAAAAGTAAACATTTAACAGTTGAATTGAATTCATTGAATAATCAAGATACATGTTAATCTTACCATATATATAAATACTTCAGAAAACAGTAAAATTCTTTTTTCTTTTTTAAATTTTAATGGTTTGTGCCCACAGTTTTCTTGCCCGAGTTCTCTTTTCCTTGGTTTTCGTCAAGGTGACATCACTTGATCTTTTCTTATCTGTCATTTATGTTTCAAAATTAAGCATTGCGATTTCATGTTTACTGATTGTTTTGTGACATTGAGAATTGTTTCCCCGCATTTACGAGTTATATGTGCATGCCGTCGATCTAGAAATTGTCTATAATATCCCCTCTCCTGTACATGATTCTGAATTTCAAGAAAAAAAAAACTAATGTAAGGCTGATAAAGACGGTAAAAATGATGCTGAAAAAATAACAAGAACACATATTGTATGACATATTTTATTCTTATTAACTTAGTAAAAAAAATATTCAATGATGTATTGTGAATATTGGGTATTAATTCATTGAAATTATATTTCATCTGCGTCCTCACAATGGCTTTGCCATAATTAATATTAGAGATATCACCAATTCATTTTAGAGATATCACCATATGAAAGAGATATCACCTATTGAATAGGTGATATCACTTATCTTATTAAATGATCAGGAATTATTGCCGATTTTGCTTATTTCTGATTGGCGGAGACGCTGTTTGATAGAGTGTACATCAGATCGAGCTTACCGCTAACGCTCTATTCGGGATAAGCGCGTGCGTTACCAGCGCGTGCGTTGTTTTTTGTAGTGTTAGATCTTTGACTTTGCGTATCATTACAGTGTTACAAATGTTAATCAAATCCTGATAATTTAATAAAGCACTTATTGACTTTAGATTTCGATCTACTCGTGACTATACAGACCTGGTCAGGCATTGGTTAACCTCGGCCTTCGGCCTCGGTCAACCAATACCTGACCAGGTCTGTAAAGTCACGAGTAGACCTCATCAAAAGTCAATAATTGTATAGAGTATGTGATATCACCTATTCCATAAGAGATATCTCCTATTGCGAATGGTTGATATCACTACAGTATATCATTATGGTGATATCTGTTTTTGTAATAAATAGTAAAACGGCGCCCAATATATTTCTCGCCTTGAACAAAAACTTCTCGGTAGAACATGTTTATTGTATTACATTCAGTTTAAATGTCCTTAAGGCATTATTCTTAATATCCTCATATTGCTGGGGGTTTTTTTTTAAAGTAAACAAAACTAAATGCATACCAATAACTACATATTAGGTGATACATGTATAATTTGCCTGCAATATAAAAACTGGAAAATGAGAAGGACGAATATGAAAAGAGACGCTTCATAAATTGTATAAATCATCAAAATGTAAAAGGAAGTTTTGTCTGTCGAGTTTTTATGGTGCTGTGTTACAAATGTCTCTCCGTCTCGTCTGTTTGGCCGCTTTTTTTTTTCCCATGTGATAAAGTTCCGATGTTTTCAGTGTCAGAGTTCTTCTTCCTATTTTGTTTCGATTAATGTAATTTTTCAAGAGTTTGTAAGTTTTGGATTCTGATTTCGAATTTTGTGTTTGATTTTCATTAAACAAAGGAGGGTATCTCCAACAACACCAAGTTGTAGCACCCACAGCAAAACCCCAAAACACCCAATGCAAAAACACAAAGCAGACAAGCACGGAAAGAGACGCACAAGGGACAAGGAACGTCAACGCACAACACAGAAACATCAAACACAAAGGACTACACATAAACCAACGAGACCAATGGGCAACCGGTGCCGACTTAGGACGGCCATCTGCCACGGAAATAGCAGAAGGTATGGTTATCCTGGATTACGTGCGCACAACCCTCCCATTTTTCCGATTACCCAGAGGTCTCGAAGAACGTACAATTGTGGTGTAAAACAACCTCCTCACTGTCAGATGACCACACACAAACAAGACCGCAAAACTCAGGGGCAACACAGATGAATATGTAAATGGATATAAAAAGAGGGCCTACGTAATACAATCCGTGCTCTGCCGCCGCGAGCTCATGTATTAACTAGCTAATTATACAACACCGACTTCTTTAACCCATAGGATGACTAGATCTCCCAAATGACCGGTACCATTTCAAAGTAATCGGTAGTACATTGTAGGTTCGTATAATGCTATGCTAATCATTCTAGTTCGTGAAGAAAGAGAACATCATGATTTATATATCATGTACTTTTAGTGGTAGTATTTTACGTCATCTCTAACTTTAAGTTTATCCCGCTTAAGAAATAAAGGTATAATTATAGTTGCTTGCCAATTGAGCGATAAAATGTTGTTTCGATGGCCAAAAAAGTTAAGTGCAAGACTTTAAAAACCATGAATCATAAACTAGAAAAACCAATGAGATCATTCTTTCCGTTTTGATTTTGATACAACTAAAAAAGGAAACAAATTTACACATATAAACATAAAAGAAGTACCTAACTATCTGCTCTTAAATGATGATAATAAATCTGAAGACGTTTAACCTAACTTTCATTTTCATTACTCTAATTCAAAAAATACATAAATACATGCATGACGACATTTAGAAAATTCTCAAACCAAACATAATTGTAATCATATTATACGTTTTCCAAAAATAAGATACATGTATACCAGAGTTAATACGTGTTATAGCTGGAGTGTTGCTTACAGCATTCATTCTAATCAACGGTAAGAATTTCACTTTTTAAAATAATAATTACAGTATCTTCTTTGTTTGAGAGTCGCTTTGGCACAGAGTACCACTGATTTAAATTCGTGTCTAGTGCATTAAATTGTTTAAAAATTTTCTTCAAGAAGGTAACCTGTTTGGAGCACTTTCATCTTACAAGTGTTCGAATAAAATACATTTCTCATGTCAATCTTATGTTTGGGAGATACTCGTACGTGTAATGTATGGTACTTAGGATTTTCTCTTTTATAAGTGGCAATACATACATGTAATTGTTGTTTTTTATACAGAAATTTGTATTTAATCATTGTAAACATATCATTTGAAATGGGTTGGTCAACCCAATAGACATTGCTTTTAAAATTCTTGGCTATTATATGGCTAAATCTAGCCTTGAAATAAATCTTTTCTCCTGCGATTAACCTTCTTTGAAGAAAAAGGTTAGTTATGATGAAAATATAATGTATTAGAATATTCTTTATTTTATTTTAAAAAAGAATATTGTAAGATTTGTTCTTAATTACATTTTGAAAGAGATATGGAGAACAAAGGTTGGAAAATGTCAATAGAGAACAAAAAGCACAAAATGTCTTATCCTATATAAATTTGATGTCTATTATGATTAAATCCCCTTTTATGTTGGAATTAATTCTAAAGATAACGTGTCAATATAATCGGTGAACTCGGCAATCTTTCAACTGAAAACGGTGTTGTGTTGTACATGTACTAAGCAACCACATTGCGGAGCTTTTAAGCGCAAAATACAAACTTTGTAGAAATGGACAACTTTATATCGTTTATTTCATTTGTAATTGTTATCTATTTCATATCATTACACTAAAACTAGTTTATTCTACCACTTACGACTGAGAACTCTCAAATTCCCCTGGGGTGAGATAAATCGATCTCACCCTCTGACGTCATCGATCTCACCTTCTGACGTCATCGCTACCAAAGCGACGTTGTGGAAGTAAGGCAAACTGGTGATTATAACAGACACTGTAGATAGTCCATATCGTGGGAGAAAAACAATTAAACATCACCATGAGGGAGGGATGGCTAATTCTCAACCCTCGTGGAAAAATTTTGCTTGTCCATGACTCGGCAAGCCTCGTTATGGACTCGTCATGTACACTCGGGTTGAGAAATCGCCATCCCTCCCTCATGGTGGTGTAAGATTATATTAATTCCAGTAGATGAATAGAAACCGTAGGCAACTTTTACCCATTTAACCGATTCTATAGAAATATCCCTTCAACCCTTATTCAATTTTTGCGCGTTAGATATTGTCCTTGGAGCCACCTCCCGCCTGAGTAACTGAACCCACTAGGTCAGTAAATGTCCTTTTTATGATAATGCACTTTTGGTGAAAGTTGAATTTTGTAACAAGGCTGAACAATGTTGTAAAAAAATTTCGTTTTTCATTGATTTCTCTGTGAGAAACGCTCGTTATGAATGATATAACAAACCTGATATTTCTACAGAAAATGTTCTTAATTTTTGCACTTTGAAATTGCGATTTTTTTTTTCTGCCATTTTACAGCTTTTTACAGCATGTAGCTTAAAACAATTGAAGTTACTAAGGCCCAGCTTCCATTGTCGAGAATGCAGAGAAGAATGAGCTACGAATATGAGAAAATTCTTATTTGTGGCGAATTCCTCTTGCATTGTTGGCATTCTTGTCTATTCTTGCATTCTCTTCTGTTCGTGAGACCGTTTAGACTGTTTAAAATTGTCGAATCGGTTCGCGTTCGTGGCGCATTCGTGTTTCATTCTTCGGCATTCGTGTCGGACTCTTATCGCATTCGTGTCTGTTCTTATCAAAAAGGTACAGAGGAATGAGAAACGAGATGCATGTACAATTGCGCCAAGACTGAGGGGAATACAAGACAGAGTGTTACGAAATGCTAGCCCAAAATTGTCTTGACAGGGCTACTTATATGACAAAATGGTCACACGGATGCACCGAGAATTAAGAAATCTTGCAGTTTTTGTACATTTGAATCATACAGCTGTAGACTTTGGTGAAATAATTTAATCTTTAATCTCGAATATAATTCTTCACAGCATGTTTTACAGATTCAGCCACATCTGATTATGTCGTTTATAGCTCATCCCGACGAAGTTGTGTGAGCTTATGCTATATCCCCGCGCGTCCACGTTCGTGTCCGTATTTTGGCAAAATAAACTTACACAAGTGATTCATCTTAGGATGCTGAGGTGAACCCATGCATCGGATGCTGCATCTGACCTACATTTTTCGCTTGAGTGACTTGGTTAAAAAGTGTGGGGTAGCTCAGTGTGACTTTGTTCAGAAGTTTGGGGTAGCTCAGTATCTGACAAAGTACTTATGCTACAGTACCAAACTTGCATAAGTGATTCATCTTGGGATGCTGAGATAGACCCATGCATCGGATGCAGCATCTGAATCAGACATACTTTTTCTACTCGATTAATTTTTCTTTGAAAAGCTAATATTGAGAAAGGTAAATGTGCTACATGAACCAAACTTCATATTGGATCACTTCGGAGTGTTGTTCGTTCCGGGGTTCGCAGCCATTCCGATGGGAATTCTCACGATCTGGCCTTGTCTTCTCGACTTTGAGACTGAATAATTGTTAGGTACTTCTTTTATGTTTATTAGAATTAAGTTGTTATCAATGTTTTTGATACGATCCAAACTTTATACAATCCATTCTTTAATATTTGACTCAAACGGTATTATACCATCAAAATCATTTTCCGACTAAATCAAATACACACTTACACAGTATAAAGTCTTATTATGAGTAAAGTATCTTGATCAGAACGGAAATCATTTTCACAAAGTCGTTCTTTATCTTATTTTTTGAAAGAAATCGCGTGGTGTGTGAAAAAAACTTAAAATCTGTTGATGCAGTAAAAAAAATGCATCTGATAGTTCCCAATGTACAAAAACAAAACACTGACTCATAAAATCAACCTTCAAATTGAAAAATATGAGTAGAGAGAACGAATTCAGCTTCTAAGGTAACCAGAATTAAAATACCTTTACCGTGTTTAAATATCGGGTATGGCATACTGTCAGGGATATCTTATATTTCCTCTGGCATCTGGTGTATTACCCAATTTGGAAGTTCTCTGGCAGCTGGTGTATTACCCAATTCGGAAGTTCTCTGGCATCTGGTGTATTACCCAATTTGGAAGTTCTCTGGCATCTGGTGTATTACCCAATTTGGAAGCTCTCTGACATCTGGTGTGTTACCCAATATGGAAGTTCTCTGGCATCTGGTGTATTACCCAATTTGGAAGTTCTCTGGCATCTGGTGTATTACCCAATATGGAAGTTCTCTGGCATCTGGTGTATTACCCAATTTGGAAGCTCTCTGGCATCTGGTGTATTACCCAATTTGGAAGTTCTCTGGCATCTGGTGTATTACCCAATTTGGAAGTTCTCTGGCATCTGGTGTATTACCCAATATGGAAGTTATCTGGTATCTGGTGTATTACCCAATATGGAAGTTCTCTTTCCGAGATCTAAGACTGATTTATTTTGGGTAGGGTATCTGATGTTTAAGTCACTATACTGACGTGCTTTTAACTTTAAAAAACTAACACCGCGTCGGTTTTGTATGTACATGTACCACTAAAAGAAATGTAAAAGTGTAAAAGGAATAAGATGCAAATTGGGCAAATCGAGCTCATGTATAAGATGTATGTATGAAGAAAATGGAAGGATCTCCAGCATGACCACCCTCCACTGACCCAGCGGAAACAAAACCACAAGGAATGAGTTAAAGAAGATCCTGACGATAATCTCAACAGCACTCACAAAAGAGCACCAAATTGAGCATCGACAGACCCCTAGCAAGCAAGAGGTTGGACCAGGTGCCCGGGAGGAGTAAGCATCCCCTGTTGGCTAGCCGCACCCGCCGTCGATGATCATGCACGAAAATGAAAACATATGAAAAGCATGAATTGCACTGTCTGAGGCCATTTCTGTGTAGAAAGTGCTATGGCGATCATGCCAGGGAAAGTATTCAAAACACTTACTGTCAAACCCCTCGCGGGGAATTTAATGTCAAACCCCTTGCGGGGAACTTAATGTCAAACCCCTCGCGGAAAAGACACATAAATGACATCAGACAAAACTACGACCACAGGACACAACAATATGCACTAGAAGATCCTACAAACAAACAAAAACATCAAAAATTAATGACAATAATGTCGAAGGGTTCCAACTCTATACCTTCTTGAAGAAAATTCCAAACCAATTTCCATGCACCAGACACGTGTTTCGAATATTAACTCTCATCAGTGATGCTTTCAGCCGAGCCACCAAAAATCATTTCAGTAGCGCCCTCTTTAATTTTTTGAATTTATATTTGTACATTCACATTACAGAGAGTGTGCGGCTCCAAATTTCCTGTAGGGTCGATTCAGTAGCATATCCAAATAAAAACTATGTTCAAAATAGCATTGGAGGGATGGTGCTAAAATATTAAACTCCTTTAATTTCGATGATATTTATCAGTGATTTGGCTAGTTTCCGAAATGGCAAAAAATATATATATGATGTCACATTGATAAAAGGCCAAAAACAAAGCTTCTTTTAGGTGACAGAGCTGGAAAGAAGTAATTAATACACTTGACAAACATCAAGTCACGGGGAACGATTTTAACACATAAATGGAAGGAGACCAATGTGTGTATAAAGATACCTCAATTATTTTTATCGTGGTTTAATGCACTTGTGACGTGACTTGCCTAAGGCAACTGATATGAATGTAAGGATATCCTTTTATTAATCACAAAGATAAATACTTAAATAGGAAAATGTTTTAATTGTAATTTAAGAATAGACACATTATATTGGACCGTGTCAAAAATGTCATGAACTGAGTAAGTCGTGACTGTTTACATCCTTAAAAGATTTAATTTAGGTAAGTACATATAACACATTGTACCATATAGGGTAAAATGCGATATTGAGTCGAAAACTTCCTTTTTGAATATTGAAAATATTAATCAATATTGGTTCTCGATACTTCTTTTAAAGGAGATCAATCTTTGGGATCGATGATTTTGAAGAAATCACCTATACGGTAAGACAAATAAAAAATATGAATTAACGCTGCGTCACATGATGATGATGATGATTTCTATTTTTTGTTTTGATTTCTTTGTTCTCCGTCGTCACGTTTAATTAGTCCCTTTCATATGTTCCTATTGTTATTTATTGAATGTGGAGTTCTATTTTCCTTATTGGTGGAATTCGAATTCGAAGAACTTCATAAAAGAAAAATGCGACCTCTCTCCGGGTATTTCTATGCGTATTAATTGCGCTCAGCTTGTAGCAGAAGTGAAATTAATCGAAGGGATAGTAACTCACAAATAACCGATATGAAAATTAAAAATGCAAAAAAGATATCCTTGAAACAAACATTAATGAGAAAATATCAACGAATATACACAACATGGCATATCATTAGGAAAACCGAATTACAAATGGTTTTTGTTGGTTAAAAATTACATTGACATATGTATTCTTTTGTTCAATATCTCAATAGCAAAGATTTCTTGATTTTCTAGAACGTGGGTCCTTTAACATCATATCCCACCCATCCTGCTACGTCTTTCGTTACATTTTTGGACATAATTACTTTCACACTTTTTGGCTATATCACATTGTTTAGGTTGAGGATCACTGACAATGGTTTAGTACCCGAAACGTGCATGTCTGATCCATGCTGCAAATTAATCTGTTCTTAAAATTAATGATGCTATTGAATTTGAAGACGTTTAACATTCTAGTATGAATTCAAACCTTGTGTTTGAATTACTGAATTGAACGAACTTAAAAAATTACATCAGATAAATCACTTCATAATCGAATAAGAACGGAAGACCAGCAAGACCTCATTAAAGTAACCAAAACCGGAACACACAGTCACAATATCAAAAGAAAGAACAGCGCCCAATACAACAAAATAGACATACATCTGAAAACAATGAGCCACACGAAATAATTGAATGAAAACAAACGATAAAGCAAGACAAGATATAAAAGACTGAAAAAAGTCTAATTTGCATCATGAGACAGCTTTTGACGAACATCTGCTTTATTCACAGCAAATGATTTGAAGAAACCCGGAAGACGCTTAATAATCATATTAACATTCATCAGAAACGAGAAAAACGTACTCTCGGTTAAGCTAAAAATGTAAAGGATATAAAAATCATTCGAAATCGGTAAAACTGTTCGAGATACAATGGTCGATATGTAGCATATGAAAATATAGGAGGCATAAAGCAGCAACAATTTTCCATTTTCCTTATCAATTTAGGATACAACTATAATTATATACATGTACCCATTAAGCCTACCGTATATTCTATATATTCTTATTTATGAAATAAAGCGACATCAATATCTAAGAACGTCAACTTGAATATGTCTAGTTTTGACAAAATATGTAGCATATTTGTATTTTGTCTCTGCTTCACGAAATAGAGCTTTTCATATAAAACTGCTGCTACGACATAATACTACCAATAAAACATGTTTTCTGTTACGAATTATACTATCATAATTGGGTTATTTATTCATCGACTATGATCCTTTTTATCAGTTTCCCTTACAAGGAAGATATCCCTCTTGTAATCAACTGAACAGGATAATATGATAATTAAGTCGTTGTCGTTATCTTGAATAAACACGTTCCGGTTTTACGTAAAAAATAGGGTAAGATTTCAATATATTACACTGCAGAATGGTATCTTGGTATAAAGTGAAAATAAGAACTTGCTTTTCTCTTTTACAGAGAATAAGAACGTCAGAAGATTTAGTCAATTCTTTATCTTATAAGGACTAAAGGTAAGCAAGAGTTTTAGACCATATGTAAGTGAGAGGGTTGTGCGCACGTTGTCCACAATAACCACACCATTTGCCACTTGTGTGGCAAATAGCCGTCCAAAGTCGGCACCGGTTGCCCATTGGTCTCGTCGGTTTATGTATAGTCTTTTGTGTTTGATGTTTATACGTCGCATTCTCATTTTCGTCTCTTAGTGTACTCGTCTTTGTGTTTTCGGAAAGGGTGTTTTGCTGTTGGTGCTGCAACAGGGTCCTTTGTAGAAATTCACAAATTACAAAGAAATTTTAGGTCAAGGTTTTCGCTTTCACAAACTAGTAAAGACTTTCTGGAAATATTTCAAAAATTATTGTCAGTTTCTTTTGAAATTCGGACCTATACAAGCAACAGAGGACATAACTTTGGGTATTTCATAACCTTTATTTTATGGTGACATAATTAACAAAATAAGAAGGATCAAAGGTAGACAAAATTACCATCGAATCACCAGACGCTTTCATTACCGTGGATATGATCCTTTTGTCACCAAACGGACACTCGCCTTGGTACTAGACCAATCTACAGCTTTGTATCAGCGAAAGAAATGTACTCTGACTGACTAAGACGACAGGACTCCATGAAGGGGTCATGCTCAAACCTCTTTAGAGAAGACATGGCCCCGACCACCTGTCCTGTCTTAATATCAGTCGGACTCTCGGGTGATCACATGTATGAACTCGCTGCAGCAGACAGCGCATGGGCTGTATTTCGTATGCATTCTATTTTTCATATCCATTTACATATCCATCTATGTGTTTCTTGGGCCCCTTCGTCAGGTTGTGTATTTGTAGGTTAATCTTACAGTGAAGTTATTTTACACAACAATCGTGCGTTCTTTGATATCTACGGGTAAGCGGAAAAGGTAGAAGGGTTGCGTGCACGTAATCCGGATAACTACGCCGTCTGCTACTTGCGTGGAAGATGATCGTCCTAAGTCTCGTTGGTTTATGTGTGGTATTTTGTTTTTCATGTTTCTATGGTGTGAGTTGGTGTTCATTGTCCCTTTCACGACCCTTTCTGTGAGTGTCTGCTCTGTGTCTTTGTATTGGGGTTCTTTTTTTTTTGGCTTTGCTGTGGGTGATGAAACCGAGTATTGTTGGAGATCCCCTCCTTTCTTGAAGGACTTGCTCATTTTCAATATCATCATGAGTGAATAAAAGCAACAATCAATGAACATATGAAGCCAAGAAAACGCAAAACCAAGATATTCTGAAAAAGGAGCAGAAGCGAATTCTCGATGGAGATTAGATACCCTGGGAACGTAACCATATCCTTCTTGCTGGCAAGACCCGTCATTGATTTGAAGAAATGGTAAACGCGGTTTTATTTTGGATGGATCTTACCTAGAATGGATAAAGAAGTGTGTTATAATGTTTTATATTTCCATTTCATAGCGAAAACAACTAAGTGATAAAATAAGTTTCAAAATAAACCCCTTCTTGGATAGTTTCTCGTTGAATAGCCTAGACTATCAACTGCAATATGAATACACCATTGTCAGGGCCATATGAATACTTCTCATTGACATGCTAGAGAAGTTTAACTGTTAGTAATGAATGAATGAATAAAAATCAAACGCAGAAGACGAAACTAAAACCACAATCGAAAGGCTCACAAATTATGGGAAAAATACAAAAAAGTAACTATCTCACGTGAAAAGAAACACTTATCTAATGGACAAGAAGGGAGGGGATCTCCAACAAGACCCTGTTGCAGCACTAACAGCAAAACACCAAAACACCCGATGCAAAAACACAAAAGAAGAGTATAGCATGAGACGGAAAAGAGACAAACGACATGTAAACATCAAACACAAAAAGACCACACATAAACCGACGAGACCAATGGGCAACCGGTGTCGACTTTGGACGGCGCCATTTGTCACGCAAGTAGCAAATGGTGTGGTTATCCTGGATTACGCGCGCACAACCCTCTCACTTCTCCAATTGCCAAGAGGTCTCGAAGAACGTACAATTGTGGTGTAAAACAACATCCTCACTGTAACATGACCTCACACAAACAAGACCGCAAAACGTAGAGGCCCCAGCAACACAGATGAATATGTGAATGGATATAAAAAGAGGGCGTGCATAATACAGCCCGTTCTCTGCCGGCTGTAACGAGCTCATATATGTAATCACTCGAGGAGTCCGACTGACATTCAGAGTCAGAGACGACAGATGGTCGGGATCCTGTCTTCTCTAATGAGGCTTGGACAGGGCCCGTCATGGAGTCCCGTCGTCACAGTCAGTCAGAGTGCAAGTCTCAAGGATGCGCTGGTACAAGACTGTAGATTGGTCAAGTACCAAGCCTAGTGTCCGTCTGGTGACATTAGGATCATATCCACGGTATAAAAGGCGTTTGATGATACTGACGCATTTTCGATGGTTATGCTGCCTACCTTTGATCGTTCTTATTTTGTTTATCATATCACCATAAAAGACAGGTTGTGTAATACCAAAAGTAATGTACTCTGTTGTGTGTATAGATCCGAATTTTAAATGAAGTCAGCTGCAATTTTGTAAAATTTCCAGAAAGTCTTAACTAGTTTATGAAAGCGGAAACCTTGACCTAAAAGTTTTTGGTAATTTGTAAATTTCTACTGTGAAAATCCAATATATCAATTCATGCATTAGCGTACCGGAACAAGTCTCAAATGCAAGTGTGAAAGACATTGTAGGTGGAGCTGTCAAAATACGCCGCACTAATATTTTATATATCAAATGAATCATTTTACATATCGAATGTAGGTATAGTATCAAAGGACGTAGGTTCAAATCTGATATTGAAGTCTTTTTTTTTTTCATTGCATGTACATATGCTTACAATTAACGAATTCAGTGGACGTTTTGTAGATACATGTTCATGTATTAACCGACCCGCAACGGAGCGAGTTGTACACAAACCTTCACACCGACCCAGCAACTTGCACCCAAGGATATAGGCCGTATCAATATATCCTTGCATTCAGCGGTCAATTTTTCCTACGCAGAATTTTAGAGGGAAATTTCATTGTTTTTACTTTTACGTCAAGACAATGGAAACATTCCGACGTCACAATGACACTGTTTACGTTTCGAAATATTGAGCGAGTTTTCCCGCAAAAACAACGTCTTCCTTAGTAACAAGATTTGAACAGCAATGCCTGAACATTATTTTAAACGCAAAATTGAAGATCGTATTGAGTTCAGATTTAAATTCAATTTTCTAAAATAACAATTGTGATCTATAAATGAAGAAATAGCCTGCAAATAACGAAGTTAGACTCGAAATTTGCATAGCAACCACCCAAGCCAAATAACAAAGACAGATCAGGATGGCATCTCGCGAGGCGCAAAGAGTTCAGCGTTATGATGAAAGTTACAGATGGTATTTGCCATTGTTTAGGAGGTAACACGTTATATTTTAGCTATTAGTATGTTCATAAAACTTTTTCCAATATTGTCCATTTACCTAATCCGTTATTTACCGGAGACCAGAAATCTTGGTATGCAAATGTACCCCTGATGTCTAGGGTTGTTCCTCGCTGGGATTCAACCCGGAAGTAGTTCTAGATGACCGACCCAGGTCACAATTTTTCATTTCAGAGTCCAAATACAGACATTACCTAATTTGATGAAGTTTTCATTGTGACGTCATAAATTAAAAAAACAAAACGCCTTTTAGAATTAAGGTGCGTCATTGGTTATGATTTTGGACCATTCTTGCGCATCTCCTGTTTTAGCACTCGTTGAGCTAGAACATTATAGATATTTCAATTTATTATTTTTATCATTTCTACCTCTATTTAAGACTTTAATTCATCAAACGCCTAACAGCAGATAAGTTTGAAAATTTGATCTAAACTGAATGAAATATGCGTACGAAGATGCTCTGTGGTAATTTCTATAAAAATTGAGCTGGAAGTACTTTATACGGAATACTATTGATTTAAACTGTATTATAAAGTAAAGCTGATGGGTACTGAAAAATTATAAATTGTCTGAATTCCACCCAAAATCAGGCAAATTTGCAGCTCTGACACATCTTCAAGAAAACCACAAAATGGCACTATTTGTGAGCATTTGTTCTCTCTTATTTGAACAAGGACATTTACTTTTTCTTCAATATTTTGAAAAGTCTGTCCTAGGAGTACATATTAATGTGTGTTTGAAAAAATGGTTGAAATTCAGTATCTCTGATATTTTGACCTTAACTAGGATGATTTTCGTAATTTTTGTGAAAGATCGAGAAAATTTCAAATGATCGATAAAATTGGTACCTATTGTAAAACTTTATCAAATTTAAGTTTTATACGAAGTTTTTAACCTGTTTCGTCGTAAATTAACAAAGAAATCTAAAATAAAAATCAAATGAGGGCATTTCAACACTTTTTGCATTTTCTTCACAAATGTGCTATTTTTACCCAGTTTTTTAAATAAGCAAAAATCTTGATTTTCACCACGGACCTATTAATTTTCCTTCATAAAATGAATAATTGACACGAATACTATAATTTATAATGGTTATCATAAAATCGTTGAAATTCCTTCATTCAGAAATGACATACTTTAAGGAGTCTTTTCAAAATAGAGAGTTACTACATGTACCCATTTCTGCAGGTATCTGACGTCAACGCATAGTGACGGCAGCAAATTCTTAAGGCCCTGTCACACTACAGCGTTTGACAGCAGCGTGTGCCAGCATGTAAAGTCGCTGGCTAACACGCTGGATGATCGTCAGAAACGCTCCGGGGACATTATGAGGACGTTGCTAGAACGCTATCACACGGAGCTATACACTGTCGAACGCTATTGTCTTCGAAAAATGTTGTGCCTGCCAAAAATCGGCAGTGTGTACCGAACGTGGTAGTTACACGCTCCACGATCGTTACTCAAACGCAATGCAGTCGTTATGCACACGCTGTCATACGTTGCATGAACGTTACTCACATATTTATACACGTTCCTAATGGCCCTGTCACACCTTCACTTTTTTGGCCAACGCACGAGTAACGACCAAATAAATTTTCAACACGTCGAAGAACGTTGAGGTCGCTGGCTGATCGCTGGCTAGTCGTTGTGTGGTCGCTGGGTGATCGCTGGAGGACGTTGGCGTGCGCTGTGGTCGTCGGAAAATTTTGTGCATGTTCAAAACCGCCGACGACTGCCCAGCGTCCAATCGTTAGTTAGGAGGTCGTTAGGAGGTCGTTGGGAGGTCACCAGGCACACGCTGGGCATGCGTTCCCGTGCGCTGGGCAGTCGTTGCGATAAAACGTTGCGAGGTCGCCGATAATTCCAACGACCGTGTAACGACAGCGGAGCGCATGTCTAACGCGTACACAGCGACCCTCTGGCGATGGTCTAACGTCCTCAACGTGTGCCCAACGACAGCCTAACGTCCTTTGGCGTGTGCATAACGTCTTGACAGCGACCTTATAACGACCTGTCCATGTTAAATGTATTTTTATCTCAGCAATAAACGATTTTTTTTTCTGAAAATCAAGTCTTGCTCTATAGTCTAGATTTGAATTTCATTTAGACAGTTACAGATAGCTCTTCTGACATCATGGACGTGTTTTTATACATGATGAGAAAAAAATGTAGTAAACGTCGAAGGTACTGGGTGAGAATGTGGATTGCCAGAAGACAAGAGTTTGGTATCTACGACCAACTCATGGTCGAACTAAGAACAGAAGATCAAGCATCATTCATTAATTTTCTTCGGATGCCTCCATTGATGTTTGATGAACTTTTGAGGGTTGATGTTTTGGCACTTGTCCTCGTCCCCTCCCCCTCTTTTTCCTCGTCGTAGTGGCATCTTTCCTCTTCAGAGTCTGTTTCAAAATGACCGTGTAAATAGAAAACTAAGAAGCTTTAAAGATTGTTTGATTCAAAATCGATCAATTACTTGCACGTTGTAGGTCGTTAAAAGGTCGCTGGCAAGTCATTAGACAAACGTTGCAAGGTCGTTGAGCATGCGTTATAGAACGTTAACAGGTAAATTGTAAACTAATTTAATGCGTTGGGAAGTCGCTGAGATCGGGGGGGGGGAACGTTCCCGTGCGCTAGAAGGTCGCTACGCGCGCGTTAAGAACGTTGCTCCATAATGGGTTTTCGGACCAAACCCCGACGTCCTTCAGCGTTTTGAAAGTCGTTACGCGTGCGTCGGCTAAAAAAATGAAGGTGTGACAGGGCCATAACACGCTCGTAAAATAAACTTGACTATAGTCTAGCGTTTGTGCAACGTGTTTGTAACGTGTACGGAGCGTGTCTCTAACGACTGCCTGGCGTTCTCGGCGTGTATAAAACGTTCGAGTATCGTCCAAAGCACTTCTACTAGACGAAATCAATACTTTAAAAATGATTTTGAAATTCAAGTTAAATCATATCAAAAGTACAAGAAACTATAATCATTTTCCAATTTTGGTATTGTTTATATCCTTTTTAAAAATTGTTATATGCTTAGTTACAAAAAGTGCGAGAAAGTTTTATCTTGATAAGCTGAAATCGTTGATATGATATTATATGTAATGAAATAAAGACAAAACAAGCGATGACGGATGAGAAAAAGGTATATAAACCATGCAAGACCATGGATTAAACATCTAACGTTTTTCGTTTTCGTCCTCTGGCATGGAGTTTCCCACTTCAGCGCAAAAGTAACTGAAAATTCTCATACAACGCTCCAACACGCTATCAAAACGTTATACGAACGTTGCGCGATCATTGAGCACACGTTCCGCGTACGTCGCGATCGATGGAAATGCGCTGGTTTCACGTTGTCGTGTGCTGACATACGTTATAGATACGTTACACACACGCTAAGTATACGCTTTGCAGTCCCTGTTAAACATTGGACAAATGCTCAGAAAGCGGCTTTCTTTTGATCTTTTTTAAACGACCTCAGCGTTCAGCAGAGAGTTGTTTTTTTTTTTTTTCATACGTTGCCAAACGCTGTCCAGAACGCTGAAGTGTGACTGGGCCTTTAAGTTTGCATAATTATTCGATGTCCGTCGTGTATAAAATTAACTAAAGGAATAACTAGTTTCTGGCGTTATGTTTGCGAACGGTATTTGCTGATTTTACGGTGGCAAACTGAGTATTTCTGTCGACGCGTTGGTCTTCAAAGAACTTGAAAATGATAATTGGGTACAATTACTGAATTGAGTCACATAGTGACTAGTCTAATCAAGATTCCATGCATACAATTTTACCGAGTACATGTAATACAGAGACTGATTGAACATGTATACATGTATCAATGGGCCTGATTACACTTATTCCCTGTAACATATGCACTATAGTTGTCTGTTTCATTCTTCTTTTCTGAAATCGCGTTTTCTTGGTAAACGGGTGACATTAAAATTCAGATCACCATGGTTTCAGTTTGCAGGTTAGAACAGCCGTGGCGGCATGTTTCTTTTAAAAGATATTATACATTGTGACGTCACGAGTGTTAACATAGGAAATGCAGCACGTTCCTCAGGGAATTACATTGGTTGTGCATGTATAGGAATATAGCCGCGGTGGCTTGATTTGAAATATGAAGTCATAGTAACTAGGCTTGATTTGAACTATGACGGTACATAGTGTCCTATGACATATTTGAAATATTAAAACATATAAACATGCATTATGACTTTAATATTTCAAATATGTCATAGGACAGTAGTAACAGAGCCTTAGCAACGGAGATTTTTAATTAAACGTATATTTTAAAGTCATTTTAAGCGTAAAAAATGAAATGTAAATATATATAACTGCATTTTGGAATGTGATTACACTGTGATAACCTACAATGGATCCAGGAATTATATTTCTCATAATTCCTGGATCCATTGTAGGTTATCACTGTATAATCACATTCCAAAAGGCAGTTATTGTATAAACAACACTTATAAACATCTTCTTCCTTTTTGGACAGTAACACTAGTACTTCTATGTTCAAGTGTAGAAACTTGACCTCCTTTCTAACGAGTAAGTGTAACATTTCATATAACTTCCTTGTAAGGATTTTCCACATAAGCAAATTGACATTTTAGAAAATGCAAATAGTGCTGGAATGTTAAACTTATTTGTCTCAAATGAGAATATTTTTAAGGTACATGTATCAGGCCGATCGACATTGAAGGCAACATCGAATCGAAAGGTATATCCGATTAAACAATTTGAAATAAGCCATTTATTCAGGAAATGGAGCATTTGATGTTGGTGGAAGATTATACATACAATGTATTGAATAGAGGACAAGATTAAAGAAAAAACTACATGTAGAATGTTTACTCTCCGCAGTTTAGAAACATCCTTAAAATCATCTTTTACATAATCTGTTTCTCTAACACAAGCTGTTTACAAAAAGCAAATTACATACACAGCCAATTGTGCCTCACATGAAATTCATATGAAATGAGCATCATGTAATTTTCACATGAAAGTTCATGTAAAATTCATATAAATTTCACATAAGCTTTATGTGAAAAATATTTCACATGAATTTCACATAAATTTCCTTCAGGTGAATTTCACATGAATTTTTCTAAGTGACCTCCACAGGAAACTGAATTCACAAAACATCCATGTTAAAACCTTCACATGAATTTCATGTGAAATATTTCATGTAAATTTCATGTTCGTGCTCGTTTCACATAAATTTCATGTGAACTTTCATGTAAAGTTCACGTAAATCTCACATGAATTTCATATGAGGCACAATTGGCTGTGTATGTGAAATTCAATGTGAATCTTACACAAAGCTAACAACTGAATGCTTCAGTAACTCTTTCCTCATAATTGTATAAACAGCCTGAGCAGAAATAATTGGACAAGGTACTTATTACAGACATGAAATACAAACGTGCGGATTATTTGGATTTTGTTTTCAATTCTTGATTTATATACTTCGCTACAAGGAAGTATAATACTTGGAACACGTCCATTATCAGAACAGGAAGTTAAATTTCATACCAACAATTTATATCAAAATGTTTGTTATGAAGAATGTTCGAATCAGTAAACTTCAACTCATTTTGATAAATTAAAACGAAATTCCCCAAGTTTCGGAAAAAGGTAAGATTGTGTTATTCTGATATGTAGAAATTATATACTCTAAATACATTCGTTCATGCAATCTAAACTCCATTTCTAATAGCTTCATTCAAAACGTTTCTGCTATGTCCACACAAGAAAACTGCTATAGATCTAACTCTCTTCTAAAACTCCTGGAAGGAGCTGATAAGATAAGACATAAAATCTGAACTGAAAAGTCGAAATTTCAAAATGCAAAAGTTGAGAAAATTTTTCAGTAACAGTAACGAGTATGAATCTTCTGTCCGGTTGGATAAATTATTCAAAATAAGACCGATTTTGGATCAAAATCAGCTTTCCCCCCCCCCCTAGAAATCAATGGAAAAAGTGTTTCTACAACATCGCCCCTCCCCCTCGGTTCAGAATGTCACTTTAACCAAAGGTGTATTTCAATAAAACAAATGTTCTGGCCAAGTGATATTCTGAACCGAGGGGAGGGGGAACAATGTCCCATAGGCGAAAAACGAAAAAAAAAGGATGAATGACTATTTTAGAATCAGTCTTTAGAGTGGTAAAAACATAGTGTAATCAAAGATTACAAAGCTCACCTCATGGCAGCATTCTATCATGGCAGGAGTCAAAGAATACATATTTTTGAATTTGAACACCTGTCCTACTGAGAACCAACAAAAATGATACCACACAAAAAACAAAATAGAATAGGGAAGTAGAGTATTTCATTTATCAACCCAAATTTAGCCTGAATGGGTGTAACCTATTGATTCTCAAATCTTCCTAACATGTGCAGTCAAGCGTAAAATATAGGTCTTGACCTACATTTGAACGTAGATTCGTGATCTACTCATAAAGACGCATCATCTGTGCAAGTTTGAACTTCCTAGCACTTATAAAAGAGAAATAAAACTTCTTAGCATTGATACCCAAATCTTCCTAACATGTGCACTCAAGCAGAATATATAGGTCATGACCTACATTTGAACATAGATTCGTGATCTACTCTTAAAGACGCATCATCTGTGCAAGTTTGAACTTCCGAGCACTTATAATAGAGAAATAAAACTTCTTAACATTGAAACCCAAATTTTACTAACATGTGCACTCAAGCGGAAAATATAGGTCATGACCTACATTTGAACGTAGATTCGTGATCTACTCTTAAAGACGCATCATCTGTGCAAGTTTGAACTTCCTTGCACTTATAATAGAGAAAAAAACTTCTTAACATTGATACCCAAATCTTCCTAACATGTGCACTCAAGCGGAAAATATAGGTAATGACCTACATTAGACCGTAGATTTGTGATCTACTCATAAAGACGCATCTTCTGTGTAATTTTGAACTTCCTAGCACTTATAATTGAGAAATAAAACTTCTTAACATTGATACCCAAATCTTCCTAACATGTGCACTCAAGCGGAATATATAGGTCATGACCTACATTTGAACGTAGATTCGTGATCTACTCTTAAAGACGCATCATCTGTGCAAGTTTGATCTTCCTAGCACTTAAAATAGAGAAATAAAACTTCTTAACATACTAGTGCGGACGCCGACGCAGACGCCGACGACAGGGTGATAGCATAAGCTCCCTGTCACTTCGTGAGGTGAGCTAAAAATTAAAATTGCCTTTTTAATACCATACAACAATCTATTCAGAGTGTTTTCCGATCAAATATTTAACTGTAAGGAAGGAAATCAACGAGAAAGTTGTCTGTTTCTACGCTGTGCGTATTTTGCGCCTGAAAGCTACATATGTGGATGATAAGTACGAAAAAAAAAGCGTTTTTCAGTTTCCGGATTGCAGATTTTGCCGATTATCTAACTCGTTACTTTTACCGAAAAATTTTCTCACTTTTTGCATTTTGAAATTTCGACTCGTTTCATGCACTTTATTTAGTCCCCGAGGATATCGTTCCTCTATTTTCACATCAGTTCGGCACTTGACTTGAAATATATTTATTAATTCGTAATCTAACTAGAGCTGTATACATGTATATCGAATACGGATGCAACAATAAACATGTACTTCTTTCGACCATAAAGCTTTCTTAGATGGGAACATTTGAGTTAAGCAAATCACAGGCTCTCAGATTGCATGTCTTTTTTGTGAAGAATCTGTAACCGTCTTCATGGTCGTCATGGATCCTGCATTCTTCAAAAGCTGAACAGTATATACTTTGAGCGCATAATCGCGGGGCGAACTCTAGACCTTCAGTATGCTCCGGCATGCTAACCGGGCGCGCCGACCACTACGCCACTGGGGAAGTTGCCATCTAAGTGGATAAGATGGTAATTTGACGCTCCGCCCACTTCTTATTCATGTAGAAACTTCAAATTACTTTGTAACCTATACAAGGAACCAAGATTTTCGAGGGGTTTTCCATGTGGCTATCCAATATAGGGAACATTTCAAGTGCTGTATTGTTTAATCAGGTTGTGAAACAATGGTGTCTATGTATACGGAAGTTTTGATCTGTATTGAATTAAGGTTTCTGAATAAATAAATGCATATTATTTTTTAAAACACAGCATTTTTTTCTTAAATATGAATATTGGCAAAGACTTGAGCACAATGAAACCGGCAGTCATAGTTACCGGTACATGTATACTGTAAGCATTCGAGACCGACTTGCACGGATATAATATACCTCTTGGTAATATGATTGGTCGACCAAAAAAAAAACAAACTGCAAGTATTCATTTAGGTTATTGGTGTCTGTACATTCTTTCATCTGGTTTGCAAAAGCGTCTAGATGATCAGACAGTTGAAAGTTATATCGTTTCAATGCATATTTATCCAAAAGTTGCATTGACAACTTGAAATCTTTTTACCGATATGTATTTCAACATTCTTGGGCATTTGCATTCCGACTTTTCCTTACTCGATTGTATAACGTTCTAACTGAAGGGAAGCTTTTTGTAAAAACTGTTCTTGAAGCGTAAAGATTAGTTTTAACATATTCATTTCATAACTTCATGGACATAATAATGCAAATTACAGCATTGGAAAAGAAGCGTTAAATTGAAAACGGGTCAAAACATTCAACAGACATTATTTTCCGAACATTATTACTTCTTCTGACAGTCAATTTTGAGTAGATGATCAATGTAGTAAGCTATGGTGTGTCTTTTGGACCAATGTATCAAATCTAGGAAAAGCTTCATACAAGCACACAGATGAGTAAATTGTATGTAGAGGAAACATTTAAAAAAATCAGTATCATTTACTATATAAGTTAGTTTTTAACACTAAAGTTTCAAGAGAATTTTTTAGTTCTTTTAATGAATTAACACGCTACAGGTCATCTACTCTGAACTCATTAGAATAAAATGGGCACACCTTCGAAATTCATACGAAATTCTTTATGGTCCGTCATGCTTGCTACATGTATATAGTATTTGAATTATGTGTCCTTTCATAAGAACGTAAAACGTATTCAATTGCATCAACCGGTTTACCAAAGTATTTAAGATTTTTAAAGAAATATTTGAAGTAGGACATTTAACTGTGTGATACATGTACTAGCAAATTTAATAGATTATATCTTTTGAAACATTTCTATTAAGGTTAGTGATATTTCGCATTATGCAATATCAAATATTCGAATGACTGGGCATTTCATTATTATGTGCGTTTGACATGTATCATTTGAAACAAAAATATTTGAAATATGATATGACACATGTACATAGTATTGGAATCATGATTGTCCATTATTTTATATAAACTGCACAAAAAGTTAAGGATATTTAGAGTTTGCATGGTATTACCATTGTGATAGGGACTTTGTTTTATTTGCATAGTTCTATTGTCATAAATGAGATAAACATACATTATTAAGTAAGTTGTCAGTTTTTGTACAACTCTGTGCTACAAAAAAAGTCAACGGAGCCAAGTGTCTATCTCCTACCAATTTCACTAAAATGCGAATTTCAGAAAAATAGAATTTTTACTCAAAATCGACACAGAATGAATAGTTCATAAATTAGTAGATATTGCATGTCTGATGCAAAGAAGACATTGATATTGCTTTGAAAATTGCATCATCTCAGTTGGTATTCAGTCATTTTAAGTGAAATGATAATCGTGAGTTAAATGAATCTGGAAGGTTTATTAAGTAAGGGTAATTAAAATAGAGATAAAAGAGAAAAAATATGATTTTTGGTAAAATAAGCTTTTTATTCAAAATTGGAAATGGGAAAATTCAAACCAAAAAAAATTACCAAAAAACAAAGGAAAAAATAAGCAAACATTTTGTTTGACCGGATTGTCCCTAGTTTAGCTCCAGTACTTTGATGAGAATTATCCCTAACCTTTTTGTTCAGTATATAAACAGCGTGTATCCTTAAGGTGGGTCCCTACTCGTGAATTTAACAGATGAATTTTGTATTTTAAGGTTATTTTCTATACATAATAGTCAAAATGACATAATGAACACAGACATTGATAGGTAATTTTGTTTTCATTAAAGATACAGTACATTAAAGAAAGGTATCCTAACACTTAAAAATTGAGAAATATCAAATATCCATCATATGCTTTTGAACCCTCCAAATTCAGTGATGATACGAATATGTTTATTTGTTTTGTTTTATTTTATGATAACACGTCATATAGAAGAAATACAATACATAAAATGATATTGTAACATAAATCTAAGTATGATATATCTCCAAACATTAGGGTACCCCCTTATAATTTCATAACACTTTTGACCAAGAATATGTACTAAATCCATCTTTTTGCATAAAAAAAACAGATGAATTTTTTTTCATTTTGTAATATTTAATAAAATTATGTATGTAGATAAAGAAAAAATCACATACAGGTACACAGTTTTTGAAATGATCAAGGTATGGCTCCAAATATAGGGGTACCCCTTATAATGTTATCATATTTTCGACAAATAATATATAGTATAACACATTTTTGTGCAAAAAACAACAAATGGAATTTCTTCAAATTGGATCATTTTATACGATAATATATATAGATTGTGAAAAAAAATCGCATACAGGTATACAATTTTATAAACGATCAAGATATGGCTACAAACATAAGGGTACCCCCTTATAATTTCATAACATTTTCAACTAAGAAATTATACTATATGATTGGTGTGGACATTGATAGATTGCACCATCTTTTGCTGCTTTTTGGCATTTAAGATCTTCTGTCTGTATTTTTCAATGCGCTGGCTGTAAAACGTTATACGCAGACTGCTGCATATAAGGAAAAACCTATAACGGTTCGAGCAGGGAGCCACCTTAAAGTAAGAAAGTAATTGTCCCTTTAATAACTTGACTTAGCAACTCACCTGAAGCATAACATGTACTAAAACCGGTTATATACATGTAGAAAAGAGATATATGATGTAGCCTGTATGCCTGTATATATATTATGTAAAAAAAATGGACAACCATACTGTTTACTTCATGTACATGTATGTACTTGTATCATACTTTATTTCAGATACTTTTGTTTTAATATCCTATGAAATAATTCTCCTTTCTATATAAACGGTTTTACCACAATGACTGGTTTGTTAAAATCAATCAACGCTGTGGTAATACAAAAATGTTAATGGTCCCTTTAACAAACTATACGCATAGCAACTCACCACATGTATTCTAAACACAGCGATATGACGGGATGTTGAACATGCGTCTGGTAAGAAGAATACAATGTTTTGTACATAGTCTGTGCTAAATTACGTTACTTATGTAGAGAAAGAAGTGCTAAATTTCCTTTTCAGCCCATATGTTTATTATGTCTTATTTGCATTTGAAGCGGCAAATGTGCATACTCTGTTGTCAGGAGCGGCTTTGCATGCATATATGACATCACACTTATTGTGAATCTTTTTATCATTACGTCATATTCAATCAATAATCTGTTAAAGAAAGATTGCATCGGTCATTTGACCGTGACGTCATAATCTCTTGACGATCTTCGCCAAAAGGTGTGATGTCGGGCATTTGAATTCTTGCACAACCAGTGTATTTTCCTGATTCTCAAGAAAATGCAGGAAAACGTTCATCACGCTCTACAGAAATTTGCCGTTCAAACCTGCAAACTGAACCTGGGGTGACCTCAATATTAATGTATGTTTTTACTGGAAAAAAAAAACTCAATTTCAGAAAAAAAAGTCCATGTGCAAATATATACTAGTAGAATAATTGTCATAGTTTTGTTATGGGTTTGCAATTCGCAGTAAGTGCATTTATCCTATGTAAAGTAAAAACATTGAATAACGACATAAGACTGTTTTTTACGTTTATGACGTGTTTTATTGAAAGGCAAGAGTAATTAAGATTCACTATCATTTGTAGCTCGCGAATTGTATCATATGTATATAAAGCAATTACCGAAATGATCTTATCATGCTGCGCGCGTGATACCAAAACATTATCTGCAGAAAGTATAATACATGTCTTAAATTTAGGCACGGTCAATTTGATATTCTGGGGGGGGGGGGGGGGGGTCTTGGGTTTTTTTCGAAAAAAATAATTTTGCTCTGAATTTTGATGAAAAAAATAAATTTGCTTATGGTGTGACAGAAAAAATAATCTTGCTCTTACAAATAATCTGAATTTAAAGAATTACCATAAAATTTTGCTAAAATTCTTGAAATTTTTCCGGCTCGCTTCGCTCGCTGCAGTTTTCAGTCTATCAAAAAAATTTTGGCTCGCTTCGCTCGCCATAGTTTTCTATCAAACATTATTTAATAAAGTCAAAGTTCATATATTTGAAGATATCACTATTAATACATGTTGCATGTATCCCATAGAGTCTTTTATGTTCTTGTAAGCTTGGAAGGAGAACTTCAATTATTCACCAATTTACAATTCAACATTTTCAAATTTGTCTAGAAGACCTTCCCCACAGACCCTCTTATATTCATGTACCTTATATAAATTTTGTTTATTTAGATTTGTATTGTAAAAATCTAGTTTTATCTCTCTATTTAGAATTAAATTGAATCCTTGCATAAAAATAAAGTATATATTAATATTTAGAGTTTTGAGTAAATGAATATAAATCATTTCGATAAAACACAAACATTCTTAATTTATTTGCACATCACTTTGTTAAAAAAAAATTCCGTGCTCCGACTTTGCAAGAAAAAAATAATTTTGCCCTGGTCCGAGGCGAAAAAAATAATCTTGCTCCGACAAAAAACCCAAGCCCCCCCCCCCCCCCCCCGAATATCAAATGGACCGTGCCTTATAGATGCTTGAAATAGCGTATGTTTACCTATACATACATGTACTTTGAAAAGTCCGAAAATATTCTTGATTGATTTACATCCGCATAACTCTCCTATAGCTACCATATATATATATCCCTTTTCACCGAATAGCTGAGATACGTGTAAAAGTATAAAGTTACATCCTGGTAATTTCTGGGAATAGTAAATTTTTCTCCAAAGTTGATAAGAAAACGCTTTCCAAGGCGCGCGCGCACTAACCTAGGAAAACAACATTGTACCAAAGATTAATCAGAGCGAATTCACTTGAATACTTCAGAAGTAAAACACTAGCGATATGTCATCGCTTGGTCACAAAACCTTTCCTCAGTACAAATCCTTTATCAATACGTCGATATAAAAAACCCAAGGGTTGACACTTCCTATATAATAGCCATATACCGTCTCGCAATCTAGATTTGACCGGTGCAACTATTAGGATGAATTTTCGTTTGGATATGTTTTTTTTTTTACATTATATTAATCTTAAGATACCAAAACCAAACATCGAATCAATTGGGTCGTGGATTCAGCCTGTAGGAAGGAAAAAAGAGAAAGCAAAGAGAGTGTCCGCCCTAGGGTTTTTTGATACGTTTTGTAGAGAAAAGAAATTGTGCTAAGGAGGGGTTTGTGACAAAGCCCTATGCCTACACACTATTCATAGTAACTGTTACATGTTTTCAAAGTAATTAGAGAAATCGAATGAATCATGCATAATGAAAGTATTTCAGAGTAATCAGTGGGTCTTTTGAATAGCAATTATTGCTATAATGCGTTGATTTATAAAAATTTAATTCGAAGCAAATAATGAAATACCTTAGATTTCATGTTTTATAGCATCTGGTGGCCTTCCATTACATTATTTTTCTGTATAATCATTACTGTTAATTGCATGTATATTTATCAGATTTATAGGAATGACTAATTAATTTTAAACGTTGTTATGAAGATTGGAGTGAAAACAAATACTCTCGTGTCGCACACAATTTTTTTGGTCGGGTTAATAAGATTATCGTATTCCTTTAATTATTGTCCATCGAATCTTAAAAAATTTCCCACTTATTTCGAAACAAAACAAATGATTCGGATCTGAATTGGTTGTCGGGATAATAAAGACACCCTTCCAAGATTTTGTCAAACATAAATCTGTACCAAAATGGACAAATAGCTCTGAATCCGCTTTGAACGTACAAGTTTCTGTAAATCCATCTCACCTCTACAAATGAATATAATGCTATAATGAATTATTTTCCTTGTAACATGTAGTTCACTAACATATCTTCACATCGAAATCGTCGTATCCCTCTAGGAAGAATTACAAGGACTTATTTTTAGTCAGGAATTTTCAGTGATATTTATAGCTTGAATGCAAGCTGTCTATTTAAACCTACAGCTCATGAATCGTTATTCCATTTAATAAACTTTTCAAAAACAAGTTTATTGACTGACCCACTTAATAAGATAAGTCGACGCGACCTAGATAAAACAAAGATATAACAAATTGATATAGAAATCGTTATTTCCCCATACATTAATGTTTAACTAGCTTGCAGCACTGTATACGAGTGTTGAATTATAGATCACCCCCCCCCCCCCCCACACACACACACACCCATTAGCAAATAATTAGAAAACAAAATGGATGTATTTAGTACTTTACATGCACTCAGAAAATTTATCATCTTTACTCTTTGAACGAAGGTTATCAGTAGTAATATGTCATAAATCATATCACGAGTGTAACACATGTCGTTCAAACAAAATTTGCTTCGGTTCAACCTATATCTATCATGGCATAACCGGTCCAAACAAGTAAGCATTTTAAGTTATTTTTTTCCAACTAAATTATGGAAAAATAATTAAAACACCATTTTTGGACCTAAATATCAAAATTGTTAATGAAGAGATTCATTCAAATGTGTATGACAAAAGAGATGATTTTGGATTCAAGACAGTAAATTTTTTCCTAGCTCGACGGTGATGTTCCTAGATTACCGTCACACGGTGCCTACCATTCGGATCAGCCTCGACCTTCTCCTTCGAAAAACGACTCGGACGTCAAACGGCACCATTTTAAAAATAGTACCCCGTTTATACATTAGTTTTGTTATAGTCTATGATGAAATACGAGTTCCAACACTGGATCGTAACTGACATATATGCTACTCACTACATTTCCCACTCAGGATGTTGAAAAACTGCCTTTTTACTTTAACATCGATTTGATGTAAAACCTTCCACCATTGGCGTCCGAGTCTTTTTAATCATATTTTATTATGCCATTACAAATAAAGGGCGAGGGGATCCGAATGGGTACTTACATTTCGCTAGTGCATGTACTGATGTTTCGGATTTTCATAATAGAACTTTACAAATTATCAAGAAACTTTAAGGTCAAGGTTTTCGCTTTTACAAACTGGTAAAGACTTTCTGGAAATTTTACAAAAATTGTTGTCACTTTCTTTTGAAATTATAGCCCATACCAGCACCAGATTATACTACCGTACTTTAGGTATTTTACAACCTGCACTTTATGGTGACATAATTAACAGAATTACAATCGAAATTGTGTTAGAATCATCAAACGCCTTTTATACCGTGGATATGATCCTTTTGTCACCAGACAAATACTTGGCTTGATATTTGACCAATCTTCTGCCCTGTACCAAGGCATTCTTAAGAATTGCACTTGGACTGACTGTCACGACAGGACTCCATGACGGGCCCTGTCCAAAATTCTTAAGAGAGGACAGGACCCAGACCATCTGTCCTCTCTGAATGCCAGTCGGACTCCTCGGGTGATCACAAGCATGAGCTCGCTACAGCCGACAGAGCACGGACTGTATTTTGTATGCCTTCTGTTTTTTATATTCTTTTACATATTCATCTATGTGTTTCTTGGGCACCTCCGTCATGCTGTTTGTTTGTAAGTTCTTCTTACAGTGTGGTTATTTTACACCACAATTGTGCGTTCTGCGAGACCTCTGGGTAATCGAAAAAGTTGGAGAGTTGTGCGCACGTAATCCGGATAACCACACCTTCTGTTATTTGCGTGGCAGATGACCGTCCAAAGTCTGCACCACTTGCCCATTGGTCTCTTTGGTTTATGTGTTGTCTTTTGGGTTTCATGTTTCCATGGTGTGAGATGTTGTTCCTTGTCCCTCTTGTGTCTCATTCTGTGGGTGTCTGCTCTGTGTTTTTGCATTGGATGTTTTGGATTTTTGCGTTGGTTGCTGCAACCGAGTGTTGTTGGAGATGTCCTCCTTTCCTCTTTATTTGTTATTCATATAGATACACCTTTCCTCGCATTGATGTCGAAACACATATATAAAATTTGATACATTAACACCTACATCGTCGGAAACTCACGGCATCTCCGATAACTATGTAAGAAAGAGTAATTAAACTTTAATTTTGAGGAGTTTCCGTTAATTCACATTAGCGAAGCAAATAAACATATCGGTGGATGAGAAAAGAATACATTCAACATTTATTTTATAAATTAAGGCATCCCGCGACCATATCTCGGGTTACTTGAACTTTTACATAGTACTTGTTAATGTCGAGTTTAATGAATGCTAAATTATTATTCTGTTCAGCACACATAACATCTGTATAAGGTTCAATATATAGGCCTGCATGTACACCAGTATTTCTAAATACCAGAGTTTTTGGATTTCATACATTGTAATGATAAAACAAACATAATTGATTTCCCTGGACGAAAAGCTGGAGTACGAAATGTGCTGTGCATTTATCAGCTAGCTGCATGTAAGTTACATTTCATAGTGGTTTAAGAATAAGGTGTAGCATACGCTCTTTGTAAAGGGTATCTCCCTCATTGCAGAGTTCGATCTGTCCTTGGCGGTTTCTTTAGCAGAAATTTTGGACTTTTTCTCAAAATGATTATATCATTTGGATTTCCTCTTTTTCGGCTTCGAGCAATACTAATGAGATATAAGTTGTTGAAATGCGCATATGGTGCACTAAACTTTATAATAATAGAACATATATTTCAATATTGACAACATAGATGATACTCGACCAAAGCAGATCCGGTTAGTTGAACAGGAAGATTCTACTTTTTAATGTAAAAGTATAGGTAATATCACTTACTGCATTTATTGACAACGTACAATTTTTAAGTTTAACTTTAAATATTCATTTTTCATAATACAAGATGCAAAAAGAGGAATTAAGAGAGGGAGCGTCACACTAAATTAGTTTGTCTACTTTGAATAAGTTTGATTCAAGTATTCAATTTCCGAGAATACATTCCTTTTGCACGGCTGCTTGCTCTGGCGGCAAATTTTGGAGACTAAGTTGTTATTATTTATCGCTCCTTCAAACATGTTTGTGCTATTTCATCAGAATTATGACATCATATCTATTATAATTTATATTTTAGAAATAAATGGATCCGAATTAAAGAATCAATACATGAACATTTTAGAAATGAATGCAAAAATCATGTCCCTTTAAGTGACATGATTAATTGCAAGACTTCAACATATTGCATATTATACTACCATATGTGTTTATAATACCTTTAAATACCGTTTCTTCGAAGTAAGTTATGAGACTCCTGAATTCTTTGATTTTATGCATAGAAAAAATGCATTGAAACTGCGTTATAATTAAAATAGGAACATCCCATCATTAAATGTAAGATTAAACCTCTATTATATTGTAGATATATGTTGATTTGATTACCGATCACATGTAATTTGCCAAACGCTGATTTTGTACTATGCGTTAACCCCTAATGGCTTATCAAGATGTACTTTTTCGTGTTATCTGCATTGTTCCGGGAGACTCGTGACGTCATCAGATTGTTCAAGCGTTCTTCTAGTTGATCCACAAAAATATCTTTTAACAATGAAATTACGCCAGCGATCGTTAATTGGCTTTTCCAGAACTAAGGTTGTTTTATTCTTCTGTAAAGAATATTGTAACTGCTTCACGAAATTAATTAAATCTGCCATATAGGCATTTTTAGAAAAATCGGATAACAATCAAACATTTTATTTCCCAAAACATGTTCGTCCTTTGGGCTCTTCAGTGTGGAAATAATATGATCATAAGGCAAACCATACTTCCAGGTTTGCCGTTGTGATCACCACATTTCTACTGAAGAGCCCAAAGGGTGCATTATTGCAGCGTTTTGAGAGGACTTAAACTTTATACTTATTTATCAAGTACATGATATTCTCCTACATTAGATTATGAAATCATTACCTTCAATATTAGAATAGTATCTTCTTCTTCGATGAATTATGCATGTATATCATTTTTTATTTCATTTTCAGAAAATTTAGAGGAAGTAAATGATTAAAACGGAACAAAGTCCAAATGCAAGCTGATTGAATCATATAGTGGTTTTGAAAGGGATGATAACTCTACCACCAAAGTAACTAACTTGTACAGAAGGACCAATAGACAATTAACAATCAAAGTGCTACACATAGAGAAAATTAGAATAAATTCATTTTCTCTTGAACGGTATATCTTAATCATATCGCAGGAACCGTATATAGTTTTTTTTTTCTTTGTCTTCTAAGCAGCTGCCAATTGAAAGAAAAGAAAGAGTTGTTTAATTTTTGGAGTAAATTTTCATGGGAAAATGGAGTAACACAAAAGGAAGAAACTAAAACAATTCTTTTACCAGGTGGAAATAGAGAAAGGAGATTGTTGTTATGATGCTGCAGGTAGTGAACTCCCGGTAGAGCTTTTTCAGAAATGGCGAAATAATTCACAAATATCAAATTCTATCTTTAGCAATAATAGTGAATAGTACTTTTTTTTCATTTCATGGGGATTATTTCCTTCTCTTAATACTAAACAGACGAGAACATCACAAGAATGGAAAATGATTTGGTGTAAAATTTTCAACCTTTAACATTCAATGGATGCGATTCTTTGCAACTAATGGATTATCTTTTCAACCAGTATAACGATATTTTATTAACTATGAATGGTCTATTAAAGTATATAGAACCAGACACTGAAATTATCATAGCTGTCATTTTGGACACTCAAATTAGGTCGTACTTGTATTTTCCCGATGAAACTAGACTTGTCTCGGAAGAGTTGTGTAAACGATTTGACTCTGATACATTTTTTTCACGAGATAATGATGTAAATTGCAAATCATTACACGACATGAGAACTTTTTATTCTACAGCGACATGTTGTCATGAGAAAAGACGGGAGTCAAAAGGACGTCAAATAGCATCAAATCATGACAGGATATCACAAAAGACCTTTTTTGCAATGTTCAAATCAAGTTTGCTCACTTTCATACTGAAGAAATGGGGACAAAGCATCTTAAAAAATTCACAACCCTTTGAGGAGCAGTGTCAATCAATTTTTAGCCTCATTAATATGGCAAGTGGAAGAGGAATATCAAATGTCCCATTTCTGATTATAAACGCAACTGAACGAGGTTTGTGCAACATTATCATCATTATCAACATTATCATCATTATCAACATTATCATCATCATTTAAGTGAGTTTGGGGTACTCTTTGTTCATCATTTATCGTTATAAGAGATACTTTTCTTATCAAGCTCAATCTTTTATTACTTACTTTTGAAGGCTTACGAATGAGATGTGGTGAAATGCAACTGAACTGAACATGTTTTGATAGAATGGATGATTTGGACCCTCTTTCTTTATATGTTTATTCTTTCTTTCTCGAATTTACTTTGAAAAATTGCATTTTTATTTATATATCAAGACGATTTTATAAACTGACGGGAGAAATTATATATTTGTATTTTCTTTCATTCTCTTTGCGTAAGTCTCTGTATATACAAGCTCTTCAGCTTTATCAGCACATATTAAGGCTAATCAATATAGTACTCATGGATGGTTTTTACTTGTGACACGAAAAGGAACATGATATTCAATGTTATGAACACATCTTACTATCATTTACTTTTCTCTATTGGCAGATTGTTGGCAGAAGGAGATTCCTATGATTATAGAATCTTCAATGTTTGTGAAAAAGGATAATCTACAAAATGGTCCTGTAAATCTGAAATTCACCGAAGATTGTTTTGGGATAATTGCTTGTAGCATACATGAAATGACACATTCAGCAGGTGTCTTCAAAAGAAAAAAAGAAGTGATTGATATGTTTGGTAGCATATTGACGTTTTTCAAAGACCTGGCCATACTCATCCAATCACATCTAGAAGATATTATGAATCTAGAATATCAAACGTCTGACATGGAATGGAACGGTTATTCTGGGGAGATTTTGAGATTCAAATGTTTGGAAAAGCTTTACTTTGAGAGGGATTTATTCGACACTCACCCAACCACATGGATATTTTCTAATATTGAGGATCTTTGCGCAAACCTTTCAAATGATACGTTGTCTTACAGGGATGCGTTTTCTATTTGTGTTTCATCTATTTATTCGAAAGACCAATCACTGAAAATTGATGATGAAATAGTGTCTGTCTCTTCTTTGGTTGATCCGTTAGAAATTATAATTGATCACAATATAGGTAGAACAGATCAGGCTCATGGTACATGCATGGAGACACTAACACTTGTCATTCGAAATTCACTGAATCAAAGACCTTCAAAAAGTTTAAGTTTGACTTCCTTATATGAAAGGGTTGAACTTCCCTTGATCCCTTCGATATTGGAAAGGGTTATGAGCAATCGATACAAAATTATCCACGACATGGATTCAGAACTTTATGAAAATCAGATGAATATCGATGTAATTATAGTAATTCCCGTGGCATTAGAAATATTAAAGGGAGATATTATAATTGAAAATATATTCGGATCTTCTGTTAGGCTAAACTTAGCAGATTATTTCGAATTCTATTCAATCCATTTAAACAAGTGTAAGAGTCTTAGACCCATCTGTGATTTAATTTTTGGGAAGGGGATAAAAATGTCGTTAAAACCAGACAATTTTAGAGATGTGTTGAAAGATGAAACCACGATGCGAAAAACTTTAATCCTTCAAAGTACGAGACAGATAGACAGAAGGCTTTACGAACGACAACCTGGTTTAAAATGTGATACCAGTGTATATAAGGTACCATTATATTCAACTCAAAAAGTGAATCGGTATATTATTGGTCAGCTTTTAAAAGAGTCGCTCAAAGACTCAGAGGGCATTCGTTCTTTGAAAGAAAATAAGTTAAAACATGATATTGTGGACATGCAAATGCGTCACACTGAAACGCTACTAGAAGTTTACCCAGTTTCACGTAATTCATTGGACTATACTTTCGAACAAATAGTAGCGGGTAAAAGCCTACATTCGACGGACGTCATGCGATTTGAAATGCAGAGGTTTGCAAGTTTCGCTAATTTCGATTACCCGGACACTCCAAGTGCATTCGAGTTTGCGAAGGCGGGATGGTATGCCACAGGGCTAGGGAAAGAAACAGCTTGCTTTATTTGCAATGTCAAATTTTCAGAATGGACAAACAGTTTGAAACCTTTCGATGTGCACGCACAGTTGTCTCCGGAGTGCCCCTTTATAAAAGGGGAGAATGTCGAGGCAGTGAATGTTGATCGAACAATACATCAAAATGTTAATGGGCATTCTGCAAGAAGGGACTTCGAGTCTCTGACTAACAATGTAGAACAGATGAACCTTACGGACACAAACGGTAGTGCGACGTCTCTTCAGCCTCATGGATTTACTGATAACCCTTCATCTCCTCCACAAAATGATCATTATGTGAACGGGTTTTCTTATAGCCCCTACCATGACGCGCCATTCATATCACCACCAACTCGAGATCAAACCGATAATTTGTTAAATGGACATCAACTGAACGGATTTAGACATGTCAATGGAGACTCCCTATCCAATGGGCAAGTTTCTGTGGACAATCCCTCTCGGTCATCCATCCACTCAGAATTCGTACATGAATCTTCAAATGGCTTTTCATCTCGGCATTTCAACGGGCATTCGAGAAGTCATTCAGACAGGCCTCACTTACAACAAAACAATAATCCTTTTGTTCCTTTCACTGCAGATCTCCTTCCTCATAGACCACTCCCAATGGATCCTCCTTCTCCTGAAATTGACCATGGATATCTTTTACCCCCACCTATATCGGTATTCAGTACGCCAAAATTCCCTGCCTACCATCCCCTGAATGTCAGAATATCTTCATATCAGGGTTTTCCTTCTCACACTGGACAGTCTCCTCGCCATCTTGCACAAGCCGGAATGTTTTATCGTGGCTATTCCGACAGATGCTCATGTTTTTGGTGCGGTATTGGCCTACAAAACTGGAGCATGGAGGATGACCCTTGGGTCGAGCATGCGCGATGGTCGCCAAGATGTCAGTATTTAATCGATGCTAAAGGAGAAGAATTCATCGCTCTTGTACAAGAGTCATATCGACAAGAGGACCCTGTCTTTCCCGAACTTAACGACGACGATACCATGATAGCAGAACTTCAAAGCATTGGCTTTTCAACAGAATCTATTCAAAGTGCAATTAAAACTTTAAAATCAAATGGACGAAATGTTAATCTCCATATTGTTGCTAATTTTATCCTTGAAAATATGCTCACCGAGCCTCAAGCACAAGCCAATGAAAATAATTTGCCAAAAAGTGACCACCCTTCCCAAATCGGAAAGAAAGAAGAGCCTAACAATGTAAAAGCTAATACTGCCCCTTCATTTAACAATGTGAATTCACACAAGACTAATTCTCTCGACGAAAATTCCAAATCTATGTATGAAGAAACGACAGCTATGAAAGAACAATTGACCTGTAAAGTATGTATGGATAAAAATGTAAGCGTTGTATTCTTGCCGTGTGGTCATATAGTGGCTTGTGGCGTTTGTTCTGTCAGACTTTCTAAATGTCCAATCTGCAGAAAATTCATTCGAGAAAAGGTTAAAACCCTTATGTCCTAATTGAAACTGTCCTAATGTGATGAATTAGACCTCATGTCGGCACATTTTTAAACAGATCCAGTTATGGCATGACGTTTAATTGTTTATACTCTCATATCAGGTCAGCATTTGAGGTCACAGTTCGAGGCGAAGGTAACAAATGAGTTAAAGAAGATCCTGACGATAATCTCAACAGCACTCACAAAAGAGCAGAAAATTTTTGGTACCAAAATGTAGTACTTGTTATGATGAAATGAGTCTTATCACATTTACTCGAAGCGGGCGAACAGACAGGGTGTTCTCTATATACTTCCCCAAACTTCCTTTTCGGTGGTGCAGTATTATGAAGTAAATATTTTATAGATCTTCTTAGTTTAAACATTCTTATGTGTTCCATATTTATTAAATGAAAGAAAAAAAGTATGGTATCAACAATTATCTACTTATGAGAAAAATGCGCAACGATATGTATACAGGGATATGGTCATTATCCATATTTGTCATTTCAAAAAGAGAATAAGTCTCTAAATTTGTCTTTTTATACGGGTATGCAACACACAGCAAGTGCATTTATCGTAAATGTAATGAGCGTTAATGTATTTCATGCGATAAATTATCTTACTGTGTGCTGCATACCCATAACAAAATACAAATTATGACATTTATTCTATATATATGCACCACAATTGTCAGTTTCATTCTTGTTTTCTGAAATTGCGTTTTCTAGGCAAAACGATGACGTTAAAATTTAGGGTACCAAGGGTTCAGTTTGCAGGTTAGAATAACCGTCACTGCATGTTTCTGCAGGGTTTAAGCATTGTGACGTAACGAGCGCTTCATGCATAGATACAACATGTTTCATCTCAGGGAATTACATTGGTTGTGCATATATATATTGATTTATCTCGCGATTGTTTTGCAATTTTGTACAATCATTTTCGATATGCAATAGAATACAAATTAAATAAAAGACCTTATGTTCGTTAAATTTATTTCTGGTTCAAACATACATGTAGTGTCATCAGATATGACAGAGCTCACCTCGATTGCAACCTTACCTCCTGACCAGCACCTGTACCTTATTGCAACAAGTATATCTCTATATGCATTATCCAACACACTATTAGTAGACAAAGGATTTGAATTATGCTGGGAACACCTGTGACGTGCTCCATTATTATGATTAGAATCATGATATATTGGAAATGGTGCTGTCTCATTTTACTTAAACCGGTAGCTCACCCATGCAATGTTGGTCAGATACAGCATCCGTACCATTCATAACGTTCAGCATCCTCTGATTCATCACTCACACAAGTTTGGTTGAATTGGGACTAATTATAGGCTGGAAATTGACCTATTACATTTTACTTAAGCTTGGTCGCTAAAGCGTTAAATATAGGTCAGATGCAGCATCATTAAGATGCGTTGCATTATATTGCAGTAAGAATCCTCTGATGCATCAGCCCCACAAGTTTGGTTGATCTAGGACTCATCATAGGCTGAAAATAGACCCATTCCACTTTACTTAACCTGGTCACTCAGTGTGAAATACAGGTATACAGCAGAATATTTACGAGTACCATATATTGCAGGAAGCATCCTCACTTGCATCATACAAGTTCGGATGATCAAGGATTTTTATAGAAATTGCCATGTCCCATTTTACTTTACATGGAGACTCAAGCGTAAAGGTCAGATGAAGCATCTATACCATGCATTGCCGTCCTCAGATACATCACCCTAACTAGTTTGATTAATCTAGAACTTATAATAGGCTGGAAATGAGCATTTTCCATTTCACTTATAACCTGGTCGCTCATGCGTGAAATAAAGGCTAGATGAGGCATACGTACCATGCATTGCAGTAAGCATCCTCAAATGCATCACCAACAGAGGTTTGGTTGATCTATGACTTATAACAGGCTTGATGTGCACCTGTTCCATTTTACTTAATCTGGTCTCTGAAGCGTGAAATATTGATCAGATGCAGCATCCATTCCATGCAATACAGTCAGCGTTCTCAAATACATCACCTACATAACTTTGGTTTAACTAGGACGTATAATATGTAGGAAATGGACTTGTTCCATATTACTAAACCTTGTCGCTCAAGAGTGCAATATAGGTCAGATGCATCACTATCACAAGTTTGATTGATCAAGGAATTATAATATGCTGGAAATAAACATTTTCCAATTTACTTAACCTGGTCGCTCACTCAGATCCATCACCAGCACAAGTTTGGTTCATCTAGGGATTATAATAGGCTTGATATGGACCTGTTCCATTTTACTCAACCTGGTCGCTCAAGCGTGAATTATTGGTCAGATGCAGCATCCATATCATTTATTGCTGTAAGCATCCACACAAATTGGTTGATCTAGGACTTATAATAAGCTGGAAATGCTTCATTCTACTTAACCTGTTGGCTCAACCGTGAAATATAGGTCAGGCGCAGAGTATGTAACATGCAATATAGTAAACATCCATAAATGCATCATCCATACAAGTTTGGTTGATGTCAGAATTATAGATAGCTGGAAATGGAGGTGTTCCGTTTTGCTTAACCTGATTGTCGATGCCGAAATAATCACCGATACCGGGGAGATTGCATAAGCACACCTCCCTCCTTTACTTCCTCGAGGTGAGCTCAAAGTTACAGTTCTTAAAACAGGCATTTGAAGTAGAGCTTTGATGTAAAAAAAAAATCAAACACTGCACTTGCTGAAGTTTCATTTGTTGGAAAGTTGCAATATTTCGAATAAATTCAGATCGTATGTTAAATGTCTTCTGATTCAATAACATCATTTAAGAACAGATAAATTTACAGCATGGACAAGACATGCACGTTTCGGGTACTTAACCCTCGTCAGTGATCCTCAATCTAAACAATGGAATAAGGCCAAAGACTGTGAAAGTTATTATGTCCAAATGTACCGAAAGACATAGCAGTATGGGTGGGATATGATACTATAGGACCCACTTTTCATAAATTTCAAGAAATTTTGGTAACAGAAATTGTCGAATGCGTTGAAGAATTAATCAACCGTATTTCAAACATATGACGTACGTTGTACACCTTTTGCACAATTTTTTTATGATTGCATTATCTCATTTACGGGGATAATTATATAATATGCAAAGCAGTATGTGTGAAGAAGAACAAAAGTGAATTTCAAATTAAATTAAGTGTCCGTGAGAGTAAGCATCTCCTGCTTGTTAACAACTCCCGTAAATTTTGCCATGCAAAAAAGTTAAACTGGTTAATTCTTACCAACCGGTGAATGTATCGATCAATTTCGGTGTATTTTCGACGTTTTAAACTTGAAATATCTATCAAAATATTAGAGACAAAGATATGCTAAAGTGTTTTAATATTTTAATTGAAAGGTCCAAAGCTTTATTCAGTGATAAAAGGAACTCCCCACAAATACATTCCTTGTTGAATAACTAGTTTCTCGGTAAATCGATCACCATGCCTTCAGAACGAATTGATTGTTCTTTGTGGATGCTCTTGGATATCTTATCAATACCATAGACAGGGTACGAAATAACGATATGATAATTTGTAATTTTGAAATTGAAGTCGTAAAGTTTGGCATATAATGAAGTTTTCATGTGACGATTGTTTTTAAAAGACAACATGAAATTTTGAAAAATGAAGCTGAGTTCATATTTACAGTAGTCTCATCGGTTTATGTGTAGTCGTTTAGTCTTTTGTGTTTGATATTTACATGTTGTGTGTCTCTTTTCCGTCTCGTGCTGTACTCGTCTTTTGTGTTTTTGCATCGGGTGTTTTGGTGTTTTGCTGTTGATGCTGCAACGGGGTCTTGTTGGAGATCTCCTCTCTTCTTTCATCTCAAGTTCAAATAGATAGATTGTTCTAAAGTAATTGGCATGGACATTATCAATTGAGAGCAAATCATCGATGTATCTGTATATACTTTTAAGATTTGATAAAAGTGTCAAGTGATTTTTGTGATGAGATAGCATGGGCTTAATAAAGTTGGCCTCATATATGTATGAAAAAATCGGCAGGAACCGGAGCACAATAGGTTTTCATTGGAATTCTTTTAGTTTGTCTAATCCGAAAATCAACAAGCGAAGAGCATACAATAGTACCTGGTCAACTGGAAAACAAGGATAATAAACTGAGGCAATCTACCGTGTGAGTAGAAGTAGGAGTGAAATCATATGTTCAAGAGCAACAAGCAGATAATTTAATTGGATCGACAAATTATAAATAAACCAAGAATTAACTTTCCCAATGCCATGAAGAGCAACTGACGAATATTGAAAATCCAAAACATGTGTGCCTGGTGCATCTTAAAAGACATTCCCAAGAGTTTGACCATTTCCTTCTTCAGAATATAGGCTAAAATTATAAGAAATTTAGTCATATCTACTTACTTTGCCTTTTTATAATGCGTGTGTGGTGCATCTAAAATACTTTACATATACTAGTTCCTTCCTAAGAATATGGGGTAAAAATATCCACTTACTTTATGGGCTTTCTTGGCTCCTTTTATAATGAATCAAATATGTATTTTAATCCATGTAAGGAACATGTCTCTTTGTAAGATGTGGTTTTTTTTTCTTTTTACACTTTCAGAATTCGAATTCAAACCATACTTATGATTTTTATAATCATAAAGACCCCAACGTTGCATGGAGCGTATAAATAAAAAGAAAATACAACAACAAAGGAATAAAGGCAACGCAAGAGTAGCATCTCCTCGCAGTTGCATCTTCTATGCAATCTGCGAAATAAAATTCAGTTAAGTCCATTGTGATCTTGACGTTTGACCCTTGTCCTTGAAAATCAATAGGCTTCATTCTCTCCCCATGGGGAATATTTGTGATATTTCTATGACGATTCCTTTGGCTTCTATGCTGTTCACATGGATTTTTATCCTACGTCCACTGTGACCTTGACCTTTGACCCTTGACCTTGAAGATCAATTCATCCTCTCCTCATGGGGAACATTTGTGGAAGGTTTGATGTTTCTATGATGATCCCTTTGGCTGCAATGCTGTTCACAGGGACTTTTTAAGAGCCTTAGTCCACTTTGACCTTGACCTTTGACCTTGAAAATCCTTTCCTCATGGGGAACATTTGTGGAAGGTTTCACGTTTCTATGATGATTCCTTTGGCTTCTATGCTATTCACAAGGATTTGAAGCCAAAGTCCAATGTGACCTTGACCTTTGACCTTGAAAATCTATAGGTTTCATCTTCTCCCCATAGGGAACATTTGTGGAAGGTTTGATGTTTCTATGATGATTCCTTTGGCTCCTATGCTGTTCACAAGAAAAACCTGACACACACACCCACACACCCTCCCTGACGCACGGCAGCGATGCTATATCCTGTGGGCTACCTCTATACGAAAGCTTTGTTCGTTTTCCAATACAAATTTTGCAGGTTCCAACTTTTTATTATAAACATGACTAGACATTTCTCCCTAGTACACATACTATTATCTAAATGAGATTTTTGGAGTAAGAATCCACATTAATTTGATTAATTTTGTCAAAAATACTAGTTATTCAGATTCTACGTATAATTTTCTCAAATGGTAAGTTGAATCCACTGAGCGAGATGCAACATCATCCACCTTTTTGCACAAAACCATCCTGGAATTCGTATATGCCCAACAAGTAATTATTGAAATAATTCAAAACATACAAAGTTTTTGATATTTTTATATAAAGACTTCAATTTCCCGAAGAGTCAGCCAACAGGCTATAATAATCGCAGTGCCATAGTTAATATTTTTTAAAGAAAAGAAAGGATGGAACCCCAAAAGACTCGGTTTCAGCAGCAACAACAAAGCACCAAAACACAGGCTAGATAAGACAACAAGAGACGTAAATGATACCTACGACATAGAAACATTGATCACAAAACCATATTCCTAAACCAAAGAGACCAATGGGCAGTAGTTGGTGGCTTTAGGATGACCATCTCCCACGCCAGTAGCGAAATGGTGAGGTTACTGTAAACGTGGTTATTTTCGCTGGGGAAAAAACGAGCTGTTAATCAGCCCTGAAAAGTGGGATTTTGAAAATGGAAATTTCAAGAATTATTCTTCGTAAAATTTATACCTATACGGCAACCCTTCAGAATCTGAAATATTTTTTATCTGTTTTGTATAATTTTGCTAATATTTAGATCAGAACTTGCATTTTTCATATAGAAATCGGAAAATTTTAACTGAACATTGTTTCCCCCCGGATATACAGAATGCCACTTTTACTGGAGGTGTATATCCATGATACAAATTTTCTGGAAAGGGGGATCTGTATCTCCGGGGGAACACTAAGAGACGAAAACCCAAAAAAATGAAAGGGGGGCATTTTTGTAAAGATCGATCATTTAGACCATAAAGTATGACAAATTTGACTATTTTTCTTCTTTAATCTAGCCAAAAATGTATTCTTAATATCATCGAATGAAATATACAAGAACTGGGAAGGAAATAAGCAAGAGCGATCGATGTTTATTTCTTCGTTAGTGTGTATTTCCACCGTGTATTTCGCGCTATTTAAAAGGTTTACATTGTAGCAATTGAATACAAAATAGTCCAGTCATATATATTACGAATTGAAATCGAACTAATTGCAAAAGAGATGTTTTTAGTGTTACGATGTACGTTTAGACACTCGGAACAACATATCAAAAGTCCTCTAAAATCCTCTTGGTGGTAATATGATTTTTTGGTCTCACAAAAATACGATTTTCTGAGCAAATTAGAGAAATTGTCATTTCAGGTGGTTAATTTCTCCATGAATAATGATTCATAGCATACCATTTTTCTTCCTTGGAAAGACTGGCTATAATATTATCTACTGAAGCCAAAATTAGGATGATATTGAATATATGTTAACATTTTTATTGGTTTGAAATTGCCATAAGAAGTGTCGAAATGTGATAAAATGAGCGTATCCTCCATTTTCAGAATAAGATTATATTGAAACAAATGAAAACATCATCTCATTATCATAAAAGTGTAAATACATATCTAGCATATTAAATGATGATGCATAAACTTTTGTTACCATAGCAAAAAGAGAAAAAGTAAAGCTTAACACCCTGATTGTTGAAGACTAATTGAATTTATTTTATTTTGTTAATTATTTGGAGTCAAATGAACTAAATGAATGTGATCATATACTGTTTTAGCTGCTGGCTTTGTAAAAATGTAGTATCAAAGTAGACAATTTTGATCTTTTTGGAGAATTGTTGAAAAAATGGCTAAGTCCAATGTTTTTAGGTTGAAATTCCTAATATTTCAAAGATATGTTGGCGATTTGCTCTAAATTTTGCAAGACGGTCATTGGTGAAAGAAGCTTTCTGAAGCTAGAATTTGATATTTCTGCCGGAGTATGATATTTAAAGAATTGAACATTGTTTAATTTTCAGTTATAATGGGGGCATGGGGAACAGACTTAAAAATCTCCATAATTTTTTTCTAGATCAGAAAATGTTAGAGGACTTTTTTGAAGATCTTTCAGTTGATATAAAGAGCCTTTAAAAATCTAACATGACCATGCATAGTCTTGAAATGAAAAGTCCTCCTCCAAAACGTGTTTAAAGATCCAGGACTTCGTTAATTTTCTCACAGTCAAATATCATTCTAATTTATCTCCATACGATTTTTTTCCTACATTACTCAAAATTTACTTTTTCTTTTATAATATTCATAAAGGATATTGAGCATAATTATGAAATCAAATGAAAAATCTATGCTAACCCATTTCATTTTAGAAAATTTTCTGAATAAAATTGACAAAATATTCTACTTTCCTAAAAAGTATGGTCCTGACCGAATTCGGAGATAAGTAACCCCGACATCATAGATATTATTTCACTTATTTTGAAGAAGTATAAAAATATGTAGTATAAACGTTGAAATAACAGAATATAAAGCTTTTCGTTGTTCATCTTGATTCCTAACAAAGGCCACAAAATCGTCCTTGAGGCGGTTTTGCTCACTGAAAATTGCCATTTTTACCGTTTGTGATAGGTCGGTTTTCTGTTTTGCTTACATCTACAAGCTTGAATTTCATTAAATATCTTATATTGTTACTAAAGATGTCATAAAAACAGTTTTATGCTAAAACTGAATCTTTATCTTGGTTATCTGATCAACTGAATATGCCACATTTGGTCTTTTTGCATTTTGACTAAAATAAAAGGGATGTACGTCTAAATACTGCACTTCCTGTGAAGTATCGAGTGAGGACTTTTAATATGTGTTTTGTATTTGTATGTGTGTTTAGACATTAGATCAAGTCTTACAAATTCTTTTGCAATTACTTCGATTTCAGCCCATTTTTGGCATAATATGACTGGACTAAAATGAGACCGTATTTTGAGTTCCGGGTTTCATTATTATTCATTTTACTGTTACAACGTTCGAAATCTATTTTTGATATACAATGTAGATTATTAAAATCAAATGACTTAGAGTCCGAAGTTTCATAGAACTTGAAAATTGCACACTTAAATAGTTCGTACACTACAGCAGAAAAAGTAAGTACTAAGGTATCACTCTTGTAAACAATATGCACATCATTCTCTCAGTATGTTGCTAACAATTTCTTTTGAATATTGTTTAGAATTTGACCGTCACTTTGCGCGGAGATCCTGACTTCACAATACGATTTTCGTTAATATTTTTGTTAATACCAAACGTAGTGTCACAAATGATGCTGATTCTCTTGTAATAAAGAATTCTCTGTCTGTATCTCATAAAAACCTGAAAGGTCAGCTGTACAGAGTAAATCTTTTTCATACAACATGCCGCACCGATATTAACGGCAAACATTTGAATGCATTTATTCATCTAGATCTTGCGAACGAACCTCAGTCTTGCATTAAAAAAACAGAACAAACATGATCATAAAATGATACCGAATTATACGGCATTTTTCATAAATACAATGAAACAATGGAGAGGATTTCAGATAGTTATAACAAATAATGTACAAATCCTGATCGACCATATACGTAGTGCTTGTTCTGAGTACTTGTGTGCAGTAGGAAGTGAAAGTGAGAATAGTAAGAAAGCTGACATTTTTTTGCTTAGTCTGTATGTAGTATTTGTCAAAAATTGGTACACTATAAGTGTGAAAAGCTCTAACTTGCTGTTATTATCAAATAAGAAACTGAGAGAAATACACGTTTTACATGTAAAACCTGTAAGTACGGTGGTTAATCTCGCAAATCAGAACAATCGGTTTTTCTATTATTTTGTGTGATATAGATTATTTATTGCAAAAGGGGAATGTGATGCAGTGTAAGGATGCCGTAGCTGTGAGTTTAACCAAAATAAGAGTAATAGAATTTATCCCCAGTTGTGATCAGGGACAAGGAAATCCAACACGAGTGTCCAGGATTTGCTTGTACCACGACGAGGCTTGACGAGTCGTGGACAAGAGCAAATCCTGGACACGAGGGTTGGATTTCCGTGTCCCTGATCACATCTGGGGATTGATTTTTTTTACTCCAACTGTCTAAAAAGCGCTCAAACTTGAGATTTTATGTATTCTTTTTCATACTTTGATCGGCTAACGCAGCAATCAGGTATGACGTCACAATTGACGTTACAATCAAAAGGCACATGAAAATGTTATCTACCCCATGGGGTAAGACAAGAATATCTTTTCCCAGCGTTTCCATGGATATCCCAGTCCACAGTGGGAGAAAATAATATCTTTTATAAAGCTGAAAAAAACGACCGGCGTGATTCATGTAGATGAAAGTGAAAGTAGAACGCCGATCGTTTTTATGTGTTATCAAAAGCTAATATTCACTTTATTTTGAATACAACTCATAGCTAAGACATTCTTACACTGCATCATATTACCCATATTGTTATAAATGATCTATGTTGCAAAAAATGTAGAAAGAGGTAGACAGGCCAACGCTCTGACCCAATTTCTCAAACTAGACAAGATCTATATTATGAAAAATTGTTATCAAAACAAAGACTAAAACCTGATGTGTGCATAAGGATAAATTTTGTTAAATCACTTCGACAAATTTATTGTTTGACGGGGCTTCGAAAATGAGTATTTTCCCTCGTCAGTTCTCGGGGCCATTTTCACAAAAGACGTAGGCTGTCAACGCTCTGACCCGTTTTCTCCTACAAGACAAGATAAACACATGGTATATTGTTATGAAAACAAAGACTAAATTCTAATGCGTGCATTAAGAGCAATTTTGTTCAATTAATATGACGATTTAACATTATAACGGAGCTACAAAAATAGAAGTTTTCACTCGTCGGTACGTCCGGCCGTTTTCTTAGAGCTAGACAGCCCAACGCTCTGAGCCGTTTTCTAACACAAGACAAGACTTGCTTCTGAAACATTGTTATCAAAATAATTAATAAATCCTAATGCGTGCATAAGTACCATTTTCATTTCATGATCCCTCATATTAATAAGAAAACAAGACTTCAAAAATGGAGGTCTTTACGATCACCTGTTTGCCGCGGTCTGTAATGAAGAAGGTAAACAAGTCATCTAAAACCCATTTTTCTGTTTTATTTTATTATGTATCTATGAAAAAGTGTTTTTAAAATAAAGTGGCGCACAACACAGAAACATCAAACGCAAAGGACTACACATAAACAAACCAAACCAATGGGCAATCGGTGCCGACTTAGGTAGGCCATCTGCCACGGAAAAGGTATGATATCCTGGGTTACGTGCGCACAACCCTCCCACAACCCTCGAAGAACGTACAATTGCGGTGTAAAACAACCTCCTCACTGTCAGATGACCACTCACAAGCAAGACCGGAAAACGCAGGGGCCCAAGTAACACAGATGAATAAGTAAATGGGTATAAAAAGAGAGCGTACGTAATACAATCCGTGCTCTGCCGTCGCGAGCTCATGTATGTTATCACCCAAGGAGTCCGACTGACATTCAGAGAGGACAAGTGCTCCGGACCCTGTCTCCTCTAAAGAGGTTTGGACAGGACTCTTCATAGAGTCCCGTTGTCACAGTCAGTCAGAGTGCAAGTTTTAAGAATGCGCTGGTACAAGACTGTAAATTGGGCAAGTACCAAGCCTAGTGTCCGTTTGGTGACATAAGGATTATATCCATGGTATAAAAGGCGTTTTGTGATTCTGACGCATTTTGATAGTTGTGTTGTCTATCTTTGATCCTTCTTATCTTGTTAATTATGTCACCATAAAATGCAGGTAGTGAAATACCCAAAGTAATATACAGTGAAACCTGTCTAAACCGATACCTGTCTAATCCGATAACCTGTCTATTCCGATAGAATTTTTTGGTCCCAAGGAATCTTCTATCTCTTCCTATATAAAATAACCTGTGTAAACTGAACACTGCCTACTCCGAATACCGATATACATTTTTGGTCCCAGTGACATTTTATACATGTATTTTACACTGTCTAAACCGATATGTTAAAACAACACCTACCCTGACCCACCCATGTTTTGATTAATTATCAACCCAAGCTGATCAATTAAAACTACAGGTGAATTGACTCCATTACTCTTACTAGTAACTTGCTTAAGCCATGGTCAGTGTCTTAATTGTTTGTATTATAATTAGCTTAATTTGTATGCAAACTTTACTTATCACCAAGTATAAATATGAAAATTCCAAAACAGCCAATTCCATCTGACTTGAAATCTTTTTCATGAGCATATTTTTCTAAATTTAACTTATTATGACAGAGAGAAGATTTTTTTATGAGAAATAAAAGGTTAAACAGTTCATGGTAAACAAGAAAGCATTACTGCTTCACAGTTTTATGATGAATTTTCCCTAGGAATATGAAGAAAACTTGAAGAAATTAAAGGATGCCTTAATTCTATGAAACCTGTGTAATCCGATAACCTGTCTATACCGATATTTTTTCTTGGTCCGAGTCGATATCGGTTTAGACAGGTTTCACTGTACTCTATTGCCTGTATTGGTCCGAATTTCAAAAGAAGTTGATGATAATAATAATAGAAAGTCTTTACTAGTTTTTGAAAGCGAAAACCCTGTATTAAAGGTTTCTTGGTAATGTGTAAATTTATACTATGAAAATCCAAAACATCAGCTCATGCTGTAGGATACCATATGACGGTAATCTAGGAACATCACCGTCAACCTAAGGCAAATTTACTATGTTAAATCCAAAATCACCTCTCTCCGTTAACAATTTTGATATTTAGGTCCGAAAATGGTGTTTCTGTGTTTGTAGCGTTTGCCTTGTTCAGAATCAATTCTTGTGGATAAATAACATACTTTTCAAAAACAGGATTGTCGATAGTAAGAATATCATCCAGGTACTTAGAAGTACCAATGAAACATTTCACATCATCATTGTCTTTGCTTTTGAAGATTTTGGATACATTCCTTTTCATACGTGTATAGAAATAAATCTGCAACAACAGGCGCACAATTAGTACCCATAGGAATCCCTACAACCTGCTTGTAGAGTTTCTCACCAAACCTTACATACATATTGTCCAAAAGGAAGGACAAGGCAATACACAGGTCACCACATGTCAATGATTTGTATGATTTTTAATCTGTAACGGAAAAGAACCCCTTCGATTCAGATGTACAAATATAAGTTTTCCCCTCTTGATCAAAACACCATTTTTAAATGAGATTGGACAGTCGATCATTTATTTTGTCGTGAGGAAGCGTGGTGTACATATTAGAAAGTCGTATGAAGAAATCGTATTTGCTTCAAAATGAATTGATTTCATCTCGTCAATCGCATCCCCTGAATTTTCAATAGACCAAAAGAAGTTTACACCATTCCTGTTCATGACAGTTTCACGGTATTTGGCCACGTGTTCCTTTATAGCCGTGAGTGCTGACGTCAGATTTCTAGACAAATTTGTAGTTGAACAGTTGCTTGAATTAGCGTATATATCGAAACTTGAAAGGAGGCTTGTGAAAGTTTGGTATGCAGTATATTGTGGGGAGATCCATTAGAAATAGGGATGTTAAAAGAAGAAAGGAGCTGATAAGATAAGACGTAAAATCTGCCCTAAAATGTGGAATTTTGAAAATGGAAATTTCAAGAAAAATCATTTGTTAGATTAATACAAATACGGTATCCCATCAAACTCTGAAGTTATTTTAGATCTATTATGCATAATATTGCTAATATTTGGGTAAAAACTTGTTTTTTCCCCATAGAAATCAATAGAAAACTAAAAAGTTGTTTTAACATTGTTCCCCCCCGGAAATACAGAAAGCCTCTTATACTGGAGGTGTGTATCCATGATACAAATTGTCTGGAAAAGTGGGGTTCTGTATCTCCGGGGGAACACTACCCCCGAGACGAAAAATCAAGAAAGGAAGCGGGTGCATTTGTTAAAGAATCTATCTTTAAGACCATCAGATATTGAAAATTTGACTATTTTTCTTCCTTAATCCATCAAAAAATGTTTTCTAAATACGATCGAATGACGAATGAAATGTACAACAATTAGGAACGAAATAAGCAGGTGCGATGTGGATTTCTCCGCTAATTAATATGTATTTCGCGTTAAAAAGCTTTTATTACAGCCATTACATACAAAATAAGACCGTGTTTTGAGTTCCGGATTTCAATATTTACCGATTAGAGGAAATAGAACTTTTGAAATGTATTTCTGATATATAATGTAGATGTATTTGTCTTTTAGTTAATATTTATCCATTTCAGGCAAAACATTTCTGCGTTTATGGTCGACATTATCAGTTTTATTACCCGAGCACCCCCTACCTCTTTGGACCTTCATTTAAGAATCTTGGGAGTATTTCATCGAAAAGTAAAACATACAAAAAGTCTTCAAATACATTTTATTTCAATAATAATTATCTTTTGTATGCATAATGTACCGTCTTGTGGAAGAAATACGGCACGCGATTTAGGGCTAAAAACGACCCTTATCAGCTCCTTTCACTGTTATGTTTGCTGAAAATATTGGGAACACTTTCATTGCTTTCGATATAATCATTAGTAGTTAAACATTACAGAAGTACCCATCAGTTATTCAGTATCATATAGTCGGGAAGGCAAGGCAAAATCATTAGATTTTCCACAGGAACGGTTCCGAACCTCGGCAGCGGTTGCCCATTGGTCTCGTTGGTTTATGTGTAGTCCTTTATGTTTGATGTTTCTCTGTTGTATGTTGACGTTCCTTGTCCCTTATGCGTCTTTCTGTGCTAGTCTGCTTTGTGTTTTCGCATTGGGTGTTTTGGGGTTTTGCTGTGGGTGCTGCAATCTGGTGTTGTTGGAGATCCCCTCCTTTGTTTCGGAATGAACAAAATTCCGAAATGAGACCAGGTGGCCGGGGAGAGTCAGCGTCTCCTGATTGCATGCAACAACTGTCGCAACAGCTCCATTGAAACCTGTCAAATTCGGCGATTGTCTCGATGTACATTTTGATGTATATATCAGGTAAGTATGTCTTGTTTGGTGATAATAGCATCTATTCAATCACAATGTAGAATGTCACTGATCATTCTGGAAGGGGGATCTCATATGCTTTTATTACATCCCCGTAGCGACCGAAGAACTATCTCAATGATGATTTCAGCGGTTGTGTAACATACCTCAGAACAAGTAGCTTACTTGCAAGCCGCCTGGCTCTAATATTAAAATCTTCATATTTGGAACATGCCCTGACATACCGTATCAGTTGAGAAACAAAAACACCATACGCAGGAGAAGACGGAATGTTGCTACTCATGAGAAGGGAAATTAGTTATGGGGAAGCTGAAATCGTCACGCTTGTCATACAGTGAGGTGTTCAAATGGCCGTTTGTGTCGAAAGATAAGAGTATATCCAAGTACGACGCGGATCTGTCACTCTCTGTTGTTTTCTTGATCTTTAGTTCATGAGGATAGATTTCATGTAGATGATCCGCAAAGTTCGGATTATTGATAGGCAACACGTCATCTATGTATCTGAAGGTAAAATTGAACTGAGATGGATTTTAATTTTTAAAAGTTTTTAGGATTTGAATTCTTTAGGATCCACATCTGATTGATTCCATTTCTGGAATATGCTGTCTCGCAGTATGTTTGAAGACCTTGCTTGATGCGAGTTAATATTTTCGTAAGCAAAATGGAAAGAGGTTTTGTTGAGCACCTGGACGAACCGGCAATGAATCGGTGTTTGTTTGGATTTTTGTGCATTTGTTTGGAATCCAGTAGATCTAAGGCAGTTCAAGATCAGAGTCGTCAGTATGAATACCGAAGGACTCAAGAACAGATTTTTGGTTGTCAAGTATTTCAGATACAGATAAGTTTGTAAGTGTGTATGTTGGATTTCCAGGTGCTGAATGTAGACCTAGTTCCTCTCTCAAGCATTTGAAATAGTATGACTTGCAAACGAAAGTAAAATTGTTTGCCGCTTTGTCTGCAGGAACGATGATATATTTTTCATGGAGGTCTAAAAGATCTTTGGCAACAACAGGGTCATGAAAAATTGACCCGTACGTGTCTGTTGTTAACTGAGTGCCGAAGACGCCCAATTCTTCTTTTAAGTAATTCTCCGATGGATTTCATCCATTCGGAGAGTGCGTCTAGTTCCACGTCCTCCCTTTTTGTCCACCGTCTGGCGCACTCCTCACATGCATCCATAATAATTTCAAAGTTTTCCCGCCATGTGAAAAGAAAGTTCTGAAACTAAAGTTGCTATGTAGTAGCGTTTTCAAATAATTATGGTGTTGTTGGCTGCTTTGTCTGCAGGCGCGAAGACATATTTTTCATGTAAATTACGTAACTTGGATTTGAAATATCTTTCAGATTTAGAACTTGGATTTTCAAAAAGATGAGGATTTATTTGGTACTTATCTATTCGAATATCGGCAATATCCAAAATGAGGTTTTTTCCCAGTCATTCAGAGCATGTGATTCGACTTCTTCCGATTTACACCATCGTTTGGTATAGTTGTCTAAAGCTTCGTTTAGCACTTCGCGACATTTAATAAAATCTATCTTGGATGGGATTCTATACTTATGTCCTTTCTTGAGAAGACCACGGAGCTGCCTGTCTTGGATAATTGAACTGCTACCTGTAATAATATGACCAGATGGTTATATATAGATATTCAGACGTTGCACATTCTCCAGATGCAGGACATGATTCAAGTATTTTAGGATCTGATGTAACTTTGTTACGAAATTTCGAATAGGTCTCTTATATTTGTAACAAATAAAAGGAGGTTCTAAATTTTCAAAATATTGAGGAATGAGAGATTATTTAAGATCCAGAAAAAATATTAGAGATGTTCAGAAGATCAAAACCTTTGTTTATAAATCGAATTTGTATGAATCGACTTTTAGGGGAGATGTTTTTAACCAAAGGATATAGTTTATTTTGTGCGAATGCAACAATGATGTTTAGCCAGAATCAATTAGTGTATCTTAACAATGCAACCAGTACTTCATCCAAGATAGATTTCAACTGAACTGTTGGAACTGAAGAGAGAGCACGTAGCAAATCATGTCAAAGAACTATGTGGGAATCACCGTATTACCTGTCCTAGGCAAACTTCTAGAAATAGTCGTCATTTCCGTATTTTATTAGACTCACGACAGATCCCGTTGCAAAGAGGATTTACTGCAGGGTCTTCTGCATTAAACTGCGCTCTACTAATGGAGGAGTTTATCAGGAAATGTCAAAATATAGATTTACAACCTTTTCTGGCACTATTGGATGCCAAATCAGCCTTTGACGTAGTTAGACACCACAACTTATTCAGAAATCTGTACATATCAGGAGTACAAGGATCCCTATGGAATATCATCTATAGTCTTCACAACAACTCGGTCAGTGCTGTTAAGGGGTATGGACAAAACGTCATTCGCCGTATTGGATTTTATGTAGTGTATTATTGAAAATAGTAAAGACTCCAACTTTAACTACTGTCACCCCAAGTATTCCCTACCTCAATAGTTACATTTTCCCATCTTTTCTACGAAAAATTACAATTACACTTATATTTTAACACTAGAACACTTTTAAATTGATGCACCGAACTGCACAGCTGCACCTCAGAAGAATACATGAATATAACTATAACTTACCTTAAACATTACAATGATTCTATGTTTACAACCATGTGTCCTTCAATTTTGAGTACACGATCTCATTATCTTATAAATCTCATGTTTACACGGGGTCCTTTTGAACACGATTTTTTTTACAGGAGGCCATTTTCACGTGCCGATCCGCCCCAACACAGGTAAAAAAAATAAATGATTCTAAACATCCTTGGGTTTTTCACTAGAATTTCGACTGTTTGTGATTCATTTATGAATTATTTACATGATATATCTTCGAAAAGTGGGATAGTCTTGTGAATTATTGGTAACAAATGTGCAAAATTCAGAGGAACCGCCTCTGGAATTCTCTCTATGTTGATATGGCCACTAGCCCCACGCGTGAAAAAAAACGAATAAAGCTGGCATTTTGAGAAAGTTTTATCAAAATTTGAGGACAAAAGTTTGTAGACATATGACCATAGTAACGTTTAAGGTAGGTTTTAGTACAAATCATGAATTCTGCAGAGCTGTAGCTGTGCAGTTCGGTGCACCAAGTTCAAAGGGTCGTCGTGTACTATTGATGCACTTTTTGCTCAGAAAGATGGGAAAATGAAGATGTTGAGTTACAGAAAACTTAGTATTAAAATGATTAAAATTGGAGTCTTAATTCTGCAGAACGGCAGATTTTCAAGAATGATTCGCGTCAAATCCAATATGGCTGATAAACTTTTGTCCATACCCCTTAAGTGGGAATGTCAACGTTCATGCACATTCAATGTTACACAAGGTGTAAAACAAGGCGGGATTTAAGTGCCGATTTATACAAAATGTACGTGAACGACCTTCTTAGTCGCATCTTTGAAAGCAACGTAGGCGGACATATTGACGATATCCCCTGTAACGCACCTACATGTGCAGACGACATGTCATCCACAAGCTCAGATAAAAATCAGTTACAGTAACTCTGCAACATGGCGAAAGACTACAGTGAAATGGAGAACTACCAACTTCAACCTACAAAGAGTGTTGTGTTATCAAATTAACAAAAAATTATCTAGGAGGACTGGACAAGAAACATACACCTGGTAAATTGGGGACATTCCCATGCCTATTGCCGATAATGCTGTACATGTTGGAGTGAAAAGGACGTCTAAACCTACAGCCACAGGAGCAATAGAAGAAAACATTTTAAAAGCTAGAAAGACTATGTACAGTCTAATGTCTTCAGGTTTGCATGGTAACAACGGTCTGGACCAAGGTTCATGCATTCATCTACTGAACGTATATGTCATACCATTATAATTGCTGTATGGTCTTGAAATCCAGCTCCCTTCAGAAAATGAGTGTAAAGCTCTTGACGATATGCTGAAACGTACGCTGAAACAAATGCTTTCACTACCACCAAATACAGCTGATCCAGCACCATACATATACTTTCTGGTATTCTACCTCCTGAAGGAAGTATCCATATTCGAGCATTAACTTTCTTTGGCAATATATGTAGGTTACCCGATGATTCCTTAGAAAAAAAAAAAGATAGCGACACGTCAACTCGCAATCAAAGGAGCGGTAAACAACAGCTGGTTCGTACAAATTCAGAGGATGACAAATATGGATAATGACCATATCCCTACATAAGTGAAATATGATCTACCAAATGCGCATCAGATTCTTCAAGATCCTCCTTCAAAAAGCAATTGGCGTGGAACTGTGCTGCAACTTGTGAACAATCTCTGGAGTCAAAGACTGACGCACTATGCAGAACAATATACTTAACTCAAATTTATGGATGTGAATTCGTATAAACCAGGAAGAGTACATTCTTTGCTCTATATGTAACAAACAGTAGAGCCGTTGCTCGTTATATGCAGTGAAAATAAAGATGGTTACGGGAACCTACATACTACAGTCTTATCGCGCGTCATTTTACAACAGTTAAATTTATCCAACCTGCTTACTTTGTGGTGATGAACCCGAAGCATTATTACATTTCTTCCTAAAGTGTGAAAAACTACAAGTTACCAGAACAAACATCATGTGTATGATGGAACAGTGTATATATCCATGACTAAAGTTAGGCACGGTCCATTCGATATTCTGGGGAGGGAGGCGCTTATGGTTTTTTTTTTAAGTTTAAAAAAATAATTTTGCTCTGAATTTTGATGAATAAGGCAGGGTCCATTTCATATTCGGGGGGGGGGGGGGAGCTTGGGTTTTTTGTCGGAGCAAGATTTTTTTTGTTCGCCCCGGATCGGAGCAAAAATTTTTTTTTCTTGCAAAGTTAGAGCAAGGATTTTTTTCTAACATTAGTGATGTGCAATATATCAAGAATGTTTATGTTTTATGATTATGAATAGAAATTCTTTATTTTGACTAAAAACTCTGAAATTTTGACTTTATCTTTATGAACAAATTTAATTCACACCTAAACAGAGAGATAAAAGAAATTTACAATATAATCCTCAGAAAACAAAATTTATTTAAGGTACAAGTAAGAGGGTCTGAGGGGAGGGTTTTCCAGACAACTTTTCAAATTTAGAAATGTATTTTGGTGAAGAACTGAAGTTCTCCTTCAAAGCTTGCATATAAAATTAGACTCTTTATTGAATATCAAATGGATCCTGTCTTATGTGATTTGTCTGATAGTACGGTGACCAGAGGCATGAAAATTTCATTTAATTGACACAAAAGGTGCACGGCTATATTTTGCATTAAATGAAAGTAAATAAAATTCTTTTCATTATCTGACCTGTCGTAAGAAAAACATCAGGTGCGAAAGTGACGATTTTGGCAGAAATGACAATTATTTGTTAAAAATCACTTAATTCTGGAAATTTCCAATAACTTTTTTTAGAGTAAAAATTCATTATAAAATAATATGAACTGATAGATCTTTTACCGCTCTTTCAGATTATATATGTTTCCAATTGAAAATGCGATTGAAACATCGAGTTGTTTTTTTTTTACAAAAAATGTGTTTTTTCCTGTAAAATTTAAGAAATTCGAATAAAAAAAATACATTTTATATTTATTTGGGTTTCTGTCTCTTAATTTTTTCTATGACTTATTATTCAGATTAACTATTCAAAAAATAAATTTAAACTGTTTTCTTTCATATGATATCATTTTTATATCAGATTTCGCCAGTTAAGTATCAAAATTTTAAGATTAAAATATTCATCTACTGTTTTCATATCGAACTCTCTTGCCTGTTCATAGTATGATGAAAACCGTTATGTCTCCTTTTTGTAAGACTGTTTTGGTATTTTCGAAATAATTGTCGATCTTGAAATAAAATTTCTTTCTGTACAAGAAATTATAAAGATAAATAATTTAATTAAACATGATTTTTATGTATAAACCACATATTTCTGTGTTACGAATGCAATGAATGTGCCATTTGTAAACTGTTTCATATATATATAAGTCGTCAGTGCTTGGAAGCATGATAGTAGCAATAGATGTAACACAATCAAACGATTATCCATCGATTATAAGGTAAGAAATATAATTGTGGATGTTAGCCATTACAGAAAATTGAATGTTTCCAGCTCAAGCCACGTGTTTTTTTTTTTTTTTTTTTTTTTTGTTTGTTTGTTTGTTGTTGTTTTTTTTTTCATGTTCTGTTTCCTTATTTGATTAGGATATAACACATCTACTTGCTTATTTCATAATCGATGTTGATATGCATATTCATTTATTATCGTCTTCATTCATCATGTTCATTTCTGTATGTAACCTATCTTGAATCTCCTAATTTTTCCGGCTGCGTTGCGACACAACTCCTCACCACCACAGAGACAAAGTAACGAACATGGCAAGTTTCTACTGGAACATAAGCATCCCTTAGAACACTTAGAACACGCTATAATCGAGAGGGGAAAACTTATATTTGTACATCTGAATCAAAGGGTTTCTTTTCCGCTACAGAATACAAATCATGGACATGTAGCGACCTGTGTAGTGCCTTGTCCTTCCTCTTGGACAACATTTATGTAAGATTTGGTGAGAATCTCTACAAGCAGGTTGTAGGGATTCCTATGGGTACAAATTGTGTGTCTCCTGTTGCAGATTTTATACACATGTGAAAAAGAATTTATTCAAAATCTTTAAAAGCAAAGAAAACAAAGTCATGATGATGTGAAATGTTACATAGGTATTTCTAGGTACCTGGATGATGTTCTTACTATCGATAATCATGTTTTTAAAAAGTATAAAGATGTTATTTATCCACACGAATTGACTCTAAACAAGGCAAACGTTACAGACATAGAAACACCATTTTTGGACCTAAATATCAAAATTGTCAATGGAGAAATTCATACAAAAGTGTATGACAAACGCGATGATTTTGGATTCAACATAGTAAATTTCCCCTGGCTTGACGGTGATGTCCCTAGATTACCGTCATACGGTATCTACGTATATCTCACAGCATATCCAGTATGCTAGAGCATGTACTGATGTTTTGGATTTTCATAGTAGAAATTTACAAATTACAAAGAAACTTTTAGGTCGAGGTTTCCGCTTTCACAAAATAGTAAAGACTTTCTGGAAATTTTACAAACAAGAGGCCCAAGGGGGCCACATCGCTCACCTGAGTTGCAGACAAAGGGTTAAAAGTCACAAAAATACTTATACAGATCAAAGCCCTTGACAGCCATATTTGTTGACCTATCGACAAGAAAAACACAAACTTGGCAGAGGACCTTGAGTACCTGCTTGCAGCAAGGTTTCGTGAAATTCTGTGCAACGGTTGCAGAGGAGATTTCGAAAATGTGTCAGCCAATCAGAGTCCTTGGCGGCCATATCTGTTGACCGATCAGCACAAAATACACAATCTTGGTAGAGGACCTTGAGTACTTTCTTCCTGTAAAGTTTCATGAAATTCTGTGCAGTGGTTTTTTTGCAGAGAAGATGTTGAAAATGTGTTAGCCAATCAGAGCCCTCGGCGGCCATATTTGTTGACCGACGGCACGAAAAACAAAAAAACTTGGCAGAGGACCTTGAATACTTCCTTCCTGTAAAGTTTCATGAAATTCTGTGCAGTGGTTGCAGAGGAGATGTCGAAAATGAGTCAGCCAATCAGAGCCCTCAGCAGCCATATTTGTTGAACAATCGGCACGAAAAATAAAAACTTGGCAGAGGACCTTGAGTACTTCCTTCCTCCAAAGTTTCATGAAAATGTGTCGGCCAATCAGAGCCCTCGGCGGCCATATTTGTTGAATGATCGGTACGAAAAACACAAACTTGGTAGAGGACCTTGAATACTTCCTTCATGTAAAGTTTCATGAAATTCTGTGCAGCGGTTGCAGAGGAGATGTCGAAAATGTGTCAGCCAATCAGAGCCCTCGGCGGCCATATTTGTTGACCGATCGGCAAGAAAAACACAAACTTGGTAGAGGACCTTGAGTACTTCCTTCCTGTAAAGTTTCATGAAATTCTGTGCAGCGGTTGCAGAGGAGATGTCGAAAATGTGTCAGCCAATCAGAGCCCTCGGCGGCCATATTTGTTGACCGATCGGCACGAAAAACACAAACTTGGTAGAGGACCTTGAGTACTTCCTTCCTGTAAAGTTTCATGAAATTCTGTGCAGCGGTTGCAGAGGAGATGTCGAAAATGTGTCAGCCAATCAGAGCCCTCGGCGGCCATATTTGTTGACCGATCGGCAAGAAAAACACAAACTTGGTAGAGGACCTTGAGTACTTCCTTCCTGTAAAGTTTCATGAAATTCTGAGCAGCGGTTGCAGAGGAGATGTCGAAAATGTGTCAGCCAATCAGAGCCTTCGGCAGCCATATTTGTTGACTGATCGGCACAAAAAACACAAACTTGGTAGAGGACCTTGAGTACTTCCTTCCTGTAAAGTTTCATGAAATTCTGTGCAGCGGTTGCAGAGGAGATGTCGAAAATGTGTCAGCCAATCAGAGCCTTCGGCGGCCATATTTGTTGACCGATCGGCAAGAAAAACACAAACTTGGTAGAGGACCTTGAGTACTTCCTTCCTGTAAAGTTTCATGAAATTCTGTGCAGCGGTTGCAGAGGAGATGTCGAAAATGTGTCAGCCAATCAGAGCCCTCGGTGGCCATATTTGTTGACCAATCGGCACAAAAAACACAAACTTGGTAGAGGGCATTGAGTACTTGCTTCCTGTGAAGTTTCGAGAAATTCTGTGCAGCGGTTGCAGAGGAGATGTCGAAAATGTTAAAATTTTACGCCGGACGGACGGACGGACGACGACGACGACGACGACGACGACGACGGACGGACGACGGACGGCGCGCTATGACAATAGCTCACTTGAGCTTCGCTCAGGTGAGCTAAAAATATGATCAACTTCTTTTGAAATTCGGACCCATACAAGCAACAGAGTATATTACTTTAGGTATTTCACAACCTGCATTTTATCGTGACATTATTAACAAAATAAGAAGGATCAAAGGTAGACAGCATAACTATCGAAAAACTACCAAACGCCTTTTATACCGTGGATATGATCCTTATGTCACCAGACGGACACTAAGCTTGGTACTTGACCGATCTACAGTCTTGTACGAGCGCATTCTTAAAAGTTGCACTCTGACTGACTGTGACGACGGGACTCCATGACAGGCCCTGTCCAAAGCTCTTTAGAGAAGACAGGGTCCCGACCACCTGTCCTCTCTGAATGTCAGTCGGACTCCTCGGGTGATAACATATATGAGCTCGCTACAGTCGGCAGAGCACGGACTGTATTATGCACGTCCTCTTTTTATATCCATTTACATATTCATATGAGTTGCTTGCGTTTTATGGTCTTGTTTGTGTGTGGTCATCTAAAAGTGAGGAGATTGTTTTACACCATACTTGTGCGAGCTTCGAGACTTCTGGGAAATCGGAATAGTGGGAGGGTTATGCGCACGTAATCCAGGATAACCACACCGTCTGCTACTTACGTGGAAGATGGCCGTCCTAAGTCGATACCGGTTGCCCATTGGTCTCGTTGGTTTATGTCTGGTCTTTTATATTTATTGTTTCTATGGTGTGAGTTGGTGTTCCTTGTCCCTTTGCTCGAAGATTTCTTTCCATGATTTTTACAGACTCTACGTCGTACCGGTCGAAGACCTCAATAACAATATCGGAGTATTCAAAGCATAAAAGCAAAGATCATATTAGATAGAGCGTAGCTAGATCGTCAAATGTTTTAACACGTTTGATGTCAATGCTTTGAAAAACAGTCATGGCATCCCGTCTAAGGGTCTTTGGGTCCTCAAAAGGTGATAGGGAATCCAATACCTCTATATTCTCCTGAAGCTGTGTTGCTAGATCAGATTTGTTGGTCTTACGGAGTGCGCCATCTTCGTTGAAAAGAGAAACTGGCAATGGTCCGATTGGATGAGATAAAACAGCTTCGAGTGAAACGTCTTCTCAAGTATTCGATAGAATGAGAGCTCTACGAAAGAGAATTTCCGGGCTAACGAAACACGACGACTGCTGGCCTTTCCTATCCTTTTCATTGGACTTGCAAATCATTGACGAAAATGTTTTCGAATTTGATGTAGGAATTTTCTGGTAATACTTCCTTTAGTGTCTTCAGACAGGCCATTGCTGATGAAATTGATAGCCATAGTGAAACCATTATCAACAGCCGAAAGCAAGGAAGCTTGGACATCCTCTGATGCAACCATCCCAGATGATATGTTTATCAAAGTTTGCGGATGACTATCAACATTAAATGGGTCAGTCATATTGTTTTGATGACTATTGATGACATTCATGTTGAGTCCATATCTCAGTTTTAGTGACCGTGTGATTGTAGCAGCTGCATGTCTAGAAAGAGCCCATAGAACTAGGGCTGACTTCTGCTGTGTTTTCCCCACTATACCTCCATTACATTTTGAATCTTTAATGACAGTTTTCTCTGTCGCCATGTCAGACCACACTCCATTGAATATTCCTTCTGTTTTGCGAATGGCAATGCATCTCTCACCTCGGAAGGCAAATAAAGCATGTCGAGAAGATAGACTGGCGTCCAACGTGCGTAATTTGTCCGATTAGCGATAAAGAAATATGGGAGCATATCCATTACAGATTTTAAATGCAAATCCCATCAACCGTTCCGCTCTGCCCGAATGAATAACAGCATGATCTGTAAACCTGTCAAAAGCACACCCCAGTACTGAAAAGTTGGCGATGGGCGTCATGCCCCATTGCTTGTATTCTTTGTATTAGGGCTTCAGACACGTATCAAATAAGGACAAAAGCTCATTTACGCTTTCTATTGTGCTTCAGGATTCCTCGCCAAAATTTGAACAACGTACAGTCTTGAGGAGCTTGCCACAGTTTTGTTGGTAAAGAATTCAGATGGCTGTGTTCACTGCACCAGACAAAGAAGGATTGCATATGAGTAGTGTAATAACTAATGCTTCAAATACTAATGTTAGTGCTCTAGTGGCTCTGTTAAACTGTTTTCCGTTTAGCATTTGATCTACAGAATTCAATGCATAGACATCAGAATCTGAAAGCAGATCACGCAGGCCACCATCTCCCCATATTTTTTCTATGGCTGCTATAAAGCAGGACAACATATGAAAGCCACCTAGTCTTTCAACATGGGAATGAAAAATGCTTGGAAATGCCCATTTCACTTGCTGTGCAATTGCATAGAGTTGCTGGTCAAAAGTCTGAACTGAAAATGATTGCCCTTACTTTTCAGACATCTTTAGACAACGGATCATAGTCGTGTAGACCGTTGACATCTCCGTTGGCTTCAACTTACCCTATCAGTTGCCTTCAAACCGCAATATGAAAAATAAAAATGTCTACGGGAAATTTTCATGTTCATCGATAATGGGAGGATAAGACACAGTATGCTATTGAATAAGAAGACGCTTAACATGATATAATGGCTTAGGCTTGGATAATGAAACATGAAATCCTGTCCAGAATGGTATCTTTCGGGAAGAATTGATACCAGCTGTATCCCAAATGATCGAACTAGGTACAATACTGCGATGCGCAATCCTGAGCAATACCCATACTTTATCTATTTCTGATTGTATCAACAGGGGACTTTTGCTTTGATGGTTCTGCTTTAACTGCTGGCTTTCGAAATGGCAGGCATTTTATAAAAGACTCCATTGAATCATCATGTTGTAGAGATCTGGTTGCACCTCTTTGGACTTTTCGAGTTTTGTCCTCAACGAAGTCATCTGAAGCCAAGTTTCCTGGAAAATAGCTCTAGCCATCGAGTGAAATGTATTTTTCCCATCTATAGTCTCTGCATTAATATCAATGTTGTCTGCTCCTTCTTGTATTTAAAGACCCCCTTTATTTATCGGTTTGATTCCACTTGGGACATAAGCAGATGTATCTAAGTAAAGTGGTGTTTTATTTCATTGTCAGCAACGCTTGTAAGGAATTTCCTGACTTCAGTGTAAGAGGCACAAAGCCCATTTGAATTTACCAGATCAATTAATCGTTTGGACCCAAACTCGTGATACATGAACAGAGCTAGAGCTAAATAAAAGGTGTAAAGGTTTCTCTATTGAGTGAAACAATACATTCAGATAACGCCAGACTTTTGCGCAACTTGTCATTTATGACAGTGGTGTGTAAGTTGCCACTAGTGAAACTGTCCTCGTCAATTAACCACATAATGAATTTAGAAAGATTCTTTGGAATCGACTCTGCAGAGCTTTCCAGTGAAAAAACATTTGGACCAGGGTAATTGTCTGTACTCATATTCAACTGTTTGATCAATATCTTTCCGCAATATAAAAGCAGCTATATGGAGTATCTGCTCCTCATTCAATTCATATGTGATTTTATCACCAAGTACGACATTATCTGTCTGGACACTCTCCGATTTTGCATTAGATACAGTGAAGGAGCTGCATACTAATATGCTTGATCTACCCTGACCTCTTTGGGAATGGATGACAATTTTTTAACCATAATGCGGTTCAAGCCATCGACAAAATGTTTTCATTACAAAAACTTTTGGAACATTCTCGGGCAGATATGAAAGCATCATTACTAACAGGTTTTTCATCTGGAAAGCTTCCTTTTTTAATACAACTGCATAGTCGATTTTCGAAATGAGCAATAAAAAATGCCTTTCTGTATTCATCTTCGAAAAATTAAACCACTTTAGGACTTGTCAGTTGCTTCTTAAGATATAAAGCCATACGTGAATTGCACATGATATAGCAACTCATAAACATCACCATTTTGCAACAGAGATATCATATTTGAATCACCTTTCTCTTTGGCAGCCACAAGGAGCATTTCTACCCTCTCAACTTTTTCTACCTTATGCACCTATCGATTCTTTTTCTTGCAACGCTCTTTTTTGCAAAACAGACACTTTTTGCATTTGCAAGTTGGGACTGGGATTTGGATCTAGTGGATATTTCATTTGTGGCTTTCTCACAAGATGATCTGTTTGCTTCTTCACTGGGTATCTTCTCCCCATCGTATACTGCAAGATTTTGTTTGCTGGTACATATGATTTGTAACAAGATTTATGGTATTGGATATCAATGAAATTCAACTGTAAAAGTATGCCATAATCGTGAAGATACTTATGATACAGCTCATCTTGTCTCACATTAAGAGCTTGATAAAACCTTGTTTTGCATTTTTGTGACATAGTCTTCAAAGATTCAGAGGTATTCTTCTGGCAAATGCCACAAATTTGAAGATTCAAGCACTCCATCGTGTTGCATTCAGAATAAATTTTTTCACCCTCCTGAACACAACACTTTTTTTCTTACGGATATCGCTTAGCTTGAATCCGCATGCGCGGATCCAGCATTTTTGGTCAGAGGGGGTCCAAAAGTTGAGAAAGTGCCTCCTTCAGCAACGGCCAAAAAGAAAGGGGACATATGAAATGGTGTTGAAAGCAAACTACTGTTCAGGAATAGCTCAAAGACACTTCAGAAACTTCCGATTTGAATGTATTTTTCACAATTTTCTCGAACTCAACACAGCGATCGCGAGTGCGAGCAGTCGATTGGAAAGAACTTCCAAAATCTGTATATGGGCCCCCTTACGAAAAGAAAAAATTGCAGCAAGCTTGCTGCAAGGTTGCAGCAACCTTGCTGCAACCATAAAAGCGTGCAGAAAGACGTGTGCAGGTATATGCCGCTACCTGCACACAGATTGCACACAAAATCTGAATACAAATTAGGTTGCAGGTAGCCGCACATGCTTGCCGCTAGCTGCATCATTTCATTTCAAGCAAAAAAGGAGCATCGTGTAAAGTTTTCTGTGCAGCTAGCTGCAACTATAGAACAGAAACAAAAGAGTGCGTGCCAGAAGCTGCATATTCATGTATAAGTCACATGCACAAGTCACGTGTCAGCCAATAGAATTTCAGGCCGCTGACATTCAAAGCTCTGGCTTTGAAACAGTCAAGTGGGAAGAGATGTGCCTCATTAATGTAATGAAAATACACTGATACTGAACAAAGTCTGGATACTTCAAATGATGGTTTGGGAACTAAATAACTGAAAAGTGAAAAAGGAATACATATCTTTTAGATGATGATCGAATTTAATGGCTGTTCAAAATGTGTTAAAATGAGAAATGATTAAGCTGGATTAATTATCAATCATTATGCATGTGATTGAAAAAGAAGGTAAGCATTAAGATTATCGTAAGAAAATGCCACTAATTTACTGGAACTTGCAGAAACTTTACACTATAAAACATGCGACCATCTGGACGTTGATTTTTGCATGTACGTTAATAAAATTGTGTTCAGTATGCAACAATTGTATGCAGTTTGGGATATTCTCTTTCACGTTGTAGTAGTCAGCATTAAGTAACTTCTGTTTCAAGTGGTCGAACCATTATTCCTACTCCATTTATACAAGTCTTTATAAACATGTGTGTAAATCAAACGTATGTGGGGTGGTTGCTGCTAGCGGCACTATATGTGCAGAAGATGTGCAAGAAGGGTTGCAGCTAGCAGCACATATATGTGCAGAATGTATGCTGGAACAGATGCAGGTAGCGGCAACTATGTGCAGGAAGTGTGCCGAAACAGATGCCGCTAGCCGCACATACGTGCCAGAGGAGTGCAGGAAAATGTGTGCAGCAAGACCTCATTTGCATGCCAAATCTCACCATAGTTGCAGCAAGCTTGCGGCAACTAGTGCTGCAAACTTGCAGCAGCTATGTGCAGGAAGGCCAAATTTTTCATAAGGGGGGTCGTATAAGAATATAGGGAATTTCATGTTCACATCTAAAGTTTTATCTTAGATAGTACGGTTTATCGTCTGCTGACACCGAATCATATGCTTTATCCCATCTACATTCAGCTCAAATACGCTCCTGAGGTCAGCTATTTGCTTTTTTTCAAAATTTTCTCGGGGAAGCCCCCGATCCCTCTCCAAGTCTCGCAAGTTATCCCCCATAAAAAATGTCGGTCTAGATATTCGAGAAGGAAAGAGAAAATATGCTTCATATTGCACCATTTTATTCCATTTTTTCAAAAAAAAACCTCCCGTACCCTCCCTCGCTCGGCACTTCGTGCCTCGAATCGACCCTTTGGGTCGACTCAAACCCCCCCATTTTCCCACTCTAGATCCGCGCTTGTATCATATGCATTCGAGGTGACAGCCTCGTATTCAGTATAATAATAGAAACCACGTGAGACTTAGTTGACTTTAAATTTCTTAATTTTGGTGTACATTGGGTAGAATTTTTGAGTAGGAGATTAACGTTATAATTTTCTACATGAAGGAAACAACGACGTTTTACTTACTAACGATCCAATGATTGTAAAAGTATCAGTTTAGACAAGGATACAGTATAGGCTAAGAAAAGATAAGATTTAATCAAGGCAATAATTGGATATAGGAACGGGACTAAAGTAGGATTATTTTTACTCTTCAAGGGCGGATTTAGGGGGGTTTGGGGGGTTCGGGAAAACCCCCCCGGTTTCCCAATTTTTTTTTTTTTTTTTTTTTTTTTTTTTTTTTTTTTTTTTTTTTTTTTTGTGGTAACATTAGCACTCGGAAAAAACCCTGCAAACTGAGTAATAAAAGATTGCTTAATGTCCACCAGAATTCACTATTTTGAAACAAAATTTACAAAAATTTTCTGATACATTCTATCTCATATCGATTCGATACCGTATCAATAAGCGTACATGTATTTGTGGATTCGTACAGACAATCGCGAAGTTTTTGTAATGTACGTCGCAGAGGGGGTTTTCTGTTTATTTTTTTTCCCGAAAATTAACATTAACAAATACTATAATATGAACATGTTCAAAATAATTTGCAAAACACGTACGTGTGTCAAACAATCAATGTAAGTGGTACGGGGATCGAAACGTACACGTTTCTGTCCTCAAATACCCGGTACTTCGCTCGCCATTTACAAATACAAAACTATTTTTTCTGCAAAATTCCTTAATTATTATAATCGTTCATACTAAGTGATTTTATATAATTGTCTTGGGTCTCAGGAACTCATTTTGAACAGTCCCTTACTTCATAGGATGTAACCTACTTCATCTTTTTCAATGTTTTGTCATTTTGGAAAATGACACATCTCTTATCTATTTATTCTCATGAAATTCGCTCCGCTCGCCGATATAAGGAGTGAAATATTCAATGTTATAAATAATCATCTCGATCGAATCAAAACAAATTAATATTTCATATCAAAAAATTTTTCTGGCTCGCTTCGCTCGCCAATTCTTCATAAAAATAAACGTGAAAGGAAAGCTAATAAAATTGCCCTCTCCCCATCATGAGCACCGATCTATATGTACCTACATGATAGGTAGACTTCCTTAAAATTTGGACCCCCTCTGACCAAAACTGCTGTAGCCGCGCATGATACAACGATCGCTAACAAAGTGCGAGCGGTCGATTGGAAAGACTTTATGTGGACGTACATATATAATTTTAAGTATTTAGGGAATGTCATGTTCACATCTCAAGTTTTCTTCATCTTAGATACGGTTCATCATCTGCTGACATCGAATCATATGCGTTATCCCATCTAAATTCAGCTCAAATACGCTCCAGAGGTCAGAAATTTGCTTCATTTTTTTTCTCTAAATTTTCACGGGGGACCCCCTTCAAGGGGATGGGTAATATATTTCCATACTCATCCCCACTTGACCCTTCGGGCCTCGCAAGTCATCCCCCAAAAAGTGCCTGTGCCCCCGGACAGCTGAAGTTCTTGGTCCAACCCTTCTTTATAGACGTCCACATCGAAAACACCATGGCTACGCCCCTGCCAGCAGTAAAGGAGAAATTATTTTATTTAGAAATCTTTATTAACCACATAAATTGAGTGGAAAAAATGGTCTGAATATTCGAGAAGGTAAGGAGAAAATGTGCTCCAGAATGCACCATTTTATTCCTTTTCAAAAATTTTCCGGGGGAGGCCTCCCGGACCCCCACCTACAGGAGGGGGCAACCCTTTGGGTCGATACAAACCCCCCCGCTTGCCACTCTTGATCCGCCACTGCTCTTAAAAATCGTCTGTTGTATGTTCGCGCCAAGAGGACGGTGCAAAGCGAAAGTAGAAAAAGAATCGCGATTCTATTTAGATTTTATTCAATTTTCTACATTGAAAAATGACAACAGCAACAAACTGATAAAATAAAACGACAGAGCACTGATTTATATATATATATTTTTTCATTTCAAAAGCCTTTTTCACATAACTGCGGTCCTTTTACTTTTACAGTTCCTGTCCATTTTAGCTCAGTCCAGATCACTTCTTTGCCTCTTCAACTCATGCATTTTTGTACGAAGATTTCACATACTGTACAGCATCTAAGATATACTACTAGTAAGTAAAATTTAATAGCTCAAGCTCGACTAACCACTTGACACCACAGGCGCCTGATTCCTAAAAAGAACAATTAAAACCCTTTCTTAATCAGGTTGGGGAAAACTTCAAATCGAGCTATTATAGCTTGATCAGGCTATAATAGCTAGAACAAGCTATTGCCTAATAACATTTTTCAATACAAAATTTAACTAAAATCAAAATTTTTGAAAAATATTCACTGATTCCATTTGTACTCGATATATATCAAAATTTTTAACAAGACACATATATTCAAAAATGGACCAATGATGAGCAACAAGATTTTGCAAAAACGAAAAATTTGAGGTTCCTTATATCCTTATCTGTTGGTATTTCAATAAGGGTTTCTATACAAAAGTTGTAGTATTTTATCAGTACTAGTGCGACTTGTAAACAAAAATTAATTATCATCAATTTTAATTTTTTTTTCTTAAGAAAAAAATAGTTTTATGATAGCTACATGGAGCTATTATAGCCCGATCGAACTATTATAGCTCGATCTGAAGTTTTCCCCAACCTGTTAATCGCCCGTTTCTCTTCTCTTTACCTTTCTCTAAGGCACGACAGCTTCCATGTTTTAAGGCCGATGGATACTTTTGAAATTAGCCTGTTTACCCTGTATTTTTTTGGATAAAATTGAAAGAACAACTTAAAATCTTGCAATTGAAACCTTAATCTAAGAGATCATCCACATATTTTCTTTAAAAAATACAGTTCAAGGCCACCCATTGAAAATACAAAATGGCTATTTTCAACAAATACAGAACATAGTTATAACATGTACACTTATTTATTGATCAATGTTCTGAAACATATTCTTTTACATCAGTTTTATAGAAAATAACTCAGTATACGTTCTTAATAGAAAAAATGTAGGAATTTCCCATGATAATATGAAATTTTGGTATTTTTAGACCATAATGTTCATTGAAAAAAAGTAATGATTTTTCACTTTATTGCCAATTTCTCAAAATCTAAGTTGTTAGGGTATACTTTTATTTGCATTAATATTAAGAACTATATCTTAGGTCTATAAAAAGACTTACTAGAAGAAGCCTACCCAGAGTATTTGTGTACAATTCTATATTGAATATGTATACCCCATACATGTGAACCTCCCGGCGGGAGGACGAAATCTCCCGACGAAACGAGGACCCTCCCGACGAAAAATAGTCCTCCCGATTCCTCCCGACGAAACAGAATCCTCCCGACGAAAACGAAAAATCCTCCAGATTTCTCCAGATGAAATGCAAAATCCCCATTTGTGTATTACGTTACGCATTACGCCGTCTGTAGTTACCAGACAATCAATCTAATAAGTGCTAATTAGACAGGTATATTGCTGGAAAAACAAAGCAATTAGCGTCGCGTTCTCTTCACCGTAACTTAATTTGATAAAAACACACCAAACTATTTTATATACGGTGAACTTGGTAGATATCCTTTGTTGATAAACATTAAGATAAGAATGATAAATTTTTGGTCGAGAATTGTTACATCAGAAAACAGCAAACTTACTAAAATTTTGTATTCATTACTTTGTAAAAATGATAGAAATCCATGGATAAAGTGTGTCAAAAATATTTTAAATGAATGTGGATTGTCATATATTTTTGAGAATAATGCGTTCTTGAACAAAGAATGGTTGAAAGCAAAAGTTTCACAATCTTTGAAAGATCAAAATCTACAAAAATGGAATGACCTTTTAAGTAACTCGTCTAAAGCTATTAATTACTGTATTATTAAGAATGATTTAAGTTTTGAGTTTTATTTGGATGAATTGCCAAAATGTAAAAGAGAATTACTTTGTAGATTCCGTGCGTCAAATTTTAAATTACCTGTAGAAACTGGACGTTGGAACAATGTTCCAAGAAATGAAAGAATTTGTACATTATGTAACTGCAATGCTTTAGCTGATGAATTCCATTATCTTTTTAATTGTAATGATGAATTTATTAAGAAATCTAGAATAGAAAACTTGGATGAATATTATAGATTAAGACCAGACAACTTTAAGTTCCACAAACTATTTAATAGCAAAAATATTATTGTATTAAAAAGATTATGTAAATTTTTATCAGTCATAAGAGAGAGGGCATGTCCTCCAAGTTAACTGCATGCAAACATAAGTTTAGTAATATATATATAGTTGCAATGTATCTCTCCAATACACATGTTGTATTTAAGAGAATAAATAATTTTGTTGTTGTTGTTGTTGGTACTCGACTTCCCCGGGGGACGTTATACCCAGTACATCGTAACACGGGTCGTCAAATTCACGTACCAAATTGATGTACAAGGTTTCTTGATGCCGTAAAATCATATTATATTTATATATAACACGAAAAAGTGAGGGAATGCAGTAAAAGTTCGCTGATGAATAAATAAATAAATAAATAAATGCGTAGGAAAAACGACACCATGTAATTCACGTACTCTGTATAAGCGTGTATAACCTGAGGCAGATAATGACCGTCTCGTTTATTATTCTCCTAACAATGGGATTTAAATCTGATGAGTGGTCAGTTTAAACCCCATGAAGATGCAGTTATTGATTTTCTGTACAGGTGTACTCAAGTGGCAGAAGCAAGGTAAAAGAAATCAACGGACGTCATAATGATCGAGACAACTTTCGGAACTCAGAATTGTTTTTGTTGTTGTATGAGAGCAGAATCTGTCCTTGTTTAATAGAGAGTTGAGAAAATTCGTCCGTAGATTAAAAAAAAAAAGGGGGGGGGGGTTCCGAATACCGATAAATCCTCCCGATAAAAAATTACAAACCTCCCGACGAGAGGCCAAATCTCCAGATGAAAATTGAAAATCCTCCAGATTTGTGGATGCAAAAGGTTCACATGTATGATACCCCCTTATTTCAAACATCAATTTTGTTGTAAAATTTTTCACTTTCATGCAAAATTTCTTTAAATCTATGTGTAATAATGTATACTTTATTTCATAAATAATAGGAATTATATATTATGTTTCAAAAAAGTAAAAATAGAAGAAGCCTCCCCTCACCTATTGTATATGACTGCACTAAGTATACATATACCCCCTTAATTAAAACGTCGATTTATTTAGTAAATATGTTCACTTCCTTGCCAATTTCTCAAAATCTAAGGTGTTAAGGTATACTTTTATTTGCATTAATATTAAGAACTATATCTTAGGTCTATAAAAAGACTTACTAGAAGAAGCCTACCCAGAGTATTTGTGTACAATTGTATATTGAATATGTATACCCCCTTATTTCAAACATCAATTTTGTTGTAAAATTTTTCACTTTCATGCAAAATTTCTTTAAATCTATGTGTAATAATGTATACTTTATTTCATAAATAATAGGAATTATATATTATGTTTCAAAAAAGTAGCAATAGAAGAAGCCTCCCCTCACCTATTGTATATGACTGCACTAAGAATACATATACCCCCTTAATTAAAACGTCGATTTATTTAGTAAATATGTTCACTTTCTTGCCAATTTCTCAAAATCTAAGGTGTTAAGGTATACTTTTATTTGCATTAATATTAAGAACTATATCTTAGGTCTATAAAAAGACTTACTAGAAGAAGCCTACCCAGAGTATTTGTGTACAATTGTATATTGAATATGTATACCCCCTTATTTCAAACATCAATTTTGTTGTAAAATTTTCACTTTCATGCAAAATTCTTTAAATCTATGTGTAATGATGTATACTTTATTTCATAAATAATAGGAATAATATATTATGTTTCAAAAAAGTAGCAATAGAAGAAGCCTCCCCTCACCTATTGTATATGACTGCACCTTGAATACATATACCCCCTTAATTAAAATGTCAATTTACTTAGTAAATATGTTCACTTTCATTACAATTTCTCAAAACCAAAGGAGCTAAGACATACTTTAACTTGCATAAATATTAAGACCTATATCTTAGGTCTATGGAAATACTTACTAAAAGAAGCCTTTCCACAGTATTTGTGTGCAATTGTATATTGCATATGTATACCCCCTTATTATGAGCATCAATTTTGTCGTAAAATTTTTCACTTTCATGCAAAATTTTCTCAAATCTATGTGTTATGATGTAAACTTTATTTCATAAATAATAGGAATGATATATTAAGTTTTAAAAAAGTCACAATAATAGAAGCCACCCCTCACTTATTGTATTTAATTGCACCTTGAATACATATACCCCCTTATATAAAACATCAATTTTGTAGTAAATATGTTCACTTTCATGCAAAATTTTGTAGAATCAAATCTGTAAAGATGCTTTTTTTATCTCATAAATAAAAACAAACATATATTAAGTTTATAAAAAGTCACTAAACTCTTTATTTAGTAAAGAAGAAGCCTACCCTCACCAATTATGTATGACTGCATCTTGAATATATATACCCCTCATTTGGAACATCAATAATTTTGTTATAACACTTACTTCAATCATGTTCATGCAAAATTTCTTGAAATCTCATGTGTAATTATGAATAGTTAATTCATATAAATAGTTGTTTTTTTTCAAAACCTATAATAGATGAAGCCTTTCCTCAAATATAATGTATGGCGAGTAAATCAATGTACTTCTTGAATAGGAACATTGCCACGAAAATGAAATTTCCATAAGTTTCATGAAAATTCATGACAGAAGACTTCATGAACATATAAACTCCATACGTTCAAGAGTTTAGATGCTGAGCAACATTCTTAGTTTGTTTATTTATTTATTTATTTTTTTTTTTTTTTTTTTTTATTTTTTTTGGTGTTGTTGTTGTTTTTTACATGCATTTAGGGATTCTATCAATCTTTGTATCTTAGAGTCTCCAACTGCCTCACTATAAATTCACTGTGAGTCCAATTGTGCCATTCAAGTCAGTACATTTGTCGTTATATAGACACAGAGTTACACAGTCTTTACCAGTAATGATAGGATCATTCAGTCCTTATATACCGGTACATGTTACTATAAGATACTCAAACCATGTTTATCAAATAATTTGAATGTACAACTATAAGTAAATAATCATAATATTCATAACAAATCCAGAACAATATATGCAACATGCACTTTAATCTAACACATTGAAATCTTGGCCCTGTCAAGGACAGAGCTGCTGAGAGCAGCCCACAATTCAAGAGCTGACATGCTGGAATAATTATCCATGTTAACTTAACCCCTTCCCAACCCCTTCACAAGTTACCCAGCCTGTTGAAGTGTTTGACATGGACCATGCACAGCTCAAATTCTGACTGTCAAACATATCCGATCATCTAAGCCAGGAAAAATCTCCTCAACCAACATGATGAGAGTAACTTTAATGGAATTAAACCAAAAGCCAGTCAAACACAACTCCGAATTTCCTCGTGTAACTTAAATGACAGAAATTTTTAGAACTTACGATTTTGTGGTTAAATTACGCTTTAAGATGGCTTCTTGATGTCGCAAAATAGACAAATTTGGCAAAATGCCCCTTTGAACTGTGAAATATCACCATATTTGTCTAAAATAATCTCATTTTCTGTACCTGCGACCACCTGTTATTGTAGCTTTAGATGCAAAAGCGATGTATTAAATATCATCGCTTTGGTGAAAACGGTAATGTTCACGGGAAGGTGAGCGCAGACATGTATGCGCGCAAATTATTTCCTATAAGAAAAATATTATACATCCCATTTGTTTCAAGACGACTCTCTTGTGGTCTAAGCATATCCTAGGCATGGATAATTTTACCTGTTAATGTCTTAAAACTTGTTAATCCACATACATTTATTTTAGACCCAGTTCTAAACATAAATGACTGCCATTTTACCGGATGTACAATATCTAGTCAATTCGACCTACCCATATTTCAATCGGAAAGCACCTCTCCTTTGTAGGAGCACTCACCTCAATGGATCAAGGTCAAACCAAGACAACGTATACAAAATCATTCCTTCAAATGTTCCAAGTTCTTTCTTGTTAATTTTCAGGTTTATAATGTCAGTACATGCGAAATACATGACCCCATAGAGTGAGAGCACCAACAAAGGAGAGGTTCATACAGATTGAAATGCGCAAAGGTCGAATTGATCGGATCTTGTACATCCGGAAAAATGGCAGACATTTCTGTATAGAACTGAGACAAAAACAAATGTTCGTGGATTTACAAGTTTTAAAACATTAACAGTTCAAATTATCCATGCCTAGGTAAAGTTGAGTAAATTGATGAGCTGATTTGAAAAATGCAGGGCACAATATTCCTCTAAAACTAATCTTCTAACCAAACGAACCTGTTGCACTAACGCTCTGTATATAACATACAGTAGCGTTTATCTAGCGCTACTGTTATTGCTACTTAGGAAACCGGCGACGCATTGTAAAATCTGAACCGGATGCGCGAAAGTTCCCATCGGCCTTAAATCGAGTCGAAACCTACACTTTACCGTTAGCGGCAAGGGTAACAACTCAAACTAACGGTACTGCACATGCTAAGAATAGCGTAAAGTGTAGGTTTCGACTCCATTTCAGGTATTTGGATTAATTGCGGCTAAATGCACGAATAATCAATGATAAGTAGGTTACGATCGTGAAGAAAAATATATGTAGACAATACTGATATGCAGTTTTATGAAGAAATCCTTTTGAAACTTACGATATTTAGGGGGTAAAGAGGGGGGATGATGATTAAACATGGACGCTGTCGTGCCTTAAGGATGCGCGCTACTTTGATTTTCGAACTTTCCGCGCATCTAAGATACGACGTTACGACGTAAGAACTATCCGTCCCATTTACACTTTACGTCATTTCGTCTTTTAGCCCAAACCGCATGTACTGTACAAGTATAATAATACAAGTACAATATCTGTGTACATATTCTTTGTAAAAATGACATGGCAAGAATGAAAAATTGCAGTACTCTGGATTTCTAATGCTTGATGACACGAAATTTACATGATATTGTGGGTAGCTCAACTTCGGTCAAATCACCCGTTTCTTCTGGAAGTACATTTGTAATAAGAATAAAGTAATGCAAAAATCGAGAACAGCCGCGGAGGACTGATACACGACTTACCTCAACAAAATGGCTCAAGGTTCGCTGATTGATTTACTCGAAATAATTCCATTAGAAGCAAAGATAAATTCCCTGTTGATTAATGACACAAGTGGATCAAATCCTCATCCTGAATATTGAATATTTGATCCACTAATGTATGAATTCGCGCATGCAAACATGGGACCTTTCTGCAGACAGCAGCACAGACAGTATAGTTCGTCCTTGAACTTCGTCTGGTATGACGCGTGATCGACTTACTTCGTCACACTTCTTTGAAGTGCAAGTACGTGACCTAGATCTTGACACATATATCACTGGGGGTAGACGGCATAGTTTGATAATGGAATATACATGTTTTGAATCTGTGTAAAAACAAGAAATAAAATAGAAAATAGGCATCAGTTTCGATACTTTAACATGGTCCAAAATTTTTAGGGCGTGGGGGGGTCTATTTTATTTCAAGTTATCAACATGATATGAATCTTCTTTTTTTTCTAAATCATTCAAAAGTCGAGAATCCATAAGCACTAGCTAGGCCCTTAGCTAGCCATGTTTTGAAATGCAGGTTCACAGAGGCGGGTCCAGGGCAGAGCCCTTGTAGGTCCCCCCCCCCCCCCCCGACGGGAAACGATTTAAGATAATCAGAGCCCTAGAAAATATACTGAAAATACCTCTTTATCAAGAGAATATTTTAAATATTCGAATGCATTTCTTCGGGAAAAAAATGATTGAAACATTAAATAAAACAAAATTAGTTTTGAAAGTAAAGTTAGTGTTCAAATGTATGAAAGATCTGAAGTACAGGCGCTATATACTAGTATGTTGTAGTGGGATCTTTGTATGAATATTTGCGGTCGAGTCGAGTAATACAAAATTTTCGGACAGTCTGTAGAAACAAACTGAGTGTTCCTGACGATGCGACAGCGATGTCAAAGTGGTTCTTGCAGACGTAGAATCCAGATACTGTGTCTGAAATAATGGTCAATTATGACGGTCGCAACGCTGACAATGATCACTCCCAAGCGCGGATCCAGAGGGTCGGGGGGGGGGGGGGCCGGAACCCCCCCCCCCCCCCTGGAATTTTCGAAGCATAGATAATTCTTTTTTTATTAATATACATATTTCATAAGATTAAGTCCAAATTCCCCTTTTGTTGTCATAATATTTGAAAAATGTATTATGAATTTGTATCAGAAATCTTTCATTTTGATAATATTTTGCCATCAGCATTTCAAAAATTTTCTAAAGCTCGCTTCCGCTCTCCAGAATTTATTACGTACATATCCGTTATTTTCAAATGATGCTGCGCTTTCCTATATACAACACATTACATTACACCTAGGTCAATAAACAAGGGCTCTAAGGAAACGAAAAGAAACTGAAAATGACACGAATAGTGGATTTTATTCCAATTCTCCGAAAAAAAAATTCGCTGGCTCGCCATCGCTCGCCCCTCGCCATTTGTTGAATTCAAATATTAGAACTGACAATCGATAATCAAGTACTATGATGTGAAAATTCAAGATTTTAAGCTTTATGCTCGCCAATGCTCTCCATTTACCTGTTTTGTTAATAATTAGAAACAGAACTACACGTAACAAAAACTTTATTTTCTTGCTTTTACGTTTTTTTTTTTTTTTTTTTTTTGGTTTTTTTTTTTTTTTTTTTGCTCTTCAAAAAATTCGGACTTTAGGAGCCCCCCTGAAAAAAATTCCTGGATCCGCCCATGAATCCCGTGTTTCACGGCCAAAGCTAGAGTACAAGAACAAAAGAAATTTTATGTAGTTGGATTTTATTGCATATGATTTGACCAATGACAACACACACACTTTCTCTATCGTTTTCATCTGTCTTTTTCTTTTAAAAGTCGCTACATGCAGTGTGATTGAATTCGTACGAGTTGCTCAACAAGGTATGTAATGGCCCTGTCACACCTTCACTTTTTTGGCCAACGCACGAGTAACAACCAAATAAATTTCCAACACGTCGAAGAACGTTGAGGTCGCTGGGTGATCGCTGGGTGATCGCTGGCTAGTCGTTGTGTGGTCGCTGGGTGATCGCTGGAGAACGTTGGCGTGCGCTGTGGTCGGCGGAAAATTTTGTGCATGCACAAAACCGCCGACGACTGCCCAGCGTCCAATCGTTAGTTGTGAAGTCGTTAGGAGGTCGTCGGGAGGTCGCCAGTCATACGCTGGGCGTTCCCGTGCGCAGTGCAGTCGTTGCGATTAAACGTTGCGAGGTCGCCGATAATTCCAACGACCGTGTAACGACAGTGGAGCGCATGTCTAACGCGTACACAGCGACCCTCTGGCGATGGTCTTACGTCCTCAACGTGTGCCAAACGACAGCCTAACGTCCTTTTGGCGTGTGCATAACGTCTTGACAGCGACCTTAACGACCTGTTCATGTTAAATGTATTTTCATCTCAGTAATTAACCAAGTCTTGCTCTAGTCTAGATCTGAATATCATTTAGACAGTTACAGATAGCTCTTCTGAATCATCAGAATGACATCATGGACGTATTATTATACATGATGAGAAAAAAATGTAGTAAACATCGAATGTACTGGGTGAGAATGTGGATTGCCAGAAGACAAGAGTTTGGTATCTGCGACCAATTCATGGTCGAACTAAGAACAGAAGATCAAGCATCATTCATTAATTTTCTTCGGATGCCTCCATTGATGTTTGATGAACGTTTGAGGGTTGATGTTTGGGCACTTGTCCTCGTCCCCTCCCCCCTCTTTTTCCTCGTCGTATTGGCATCTTTCTTCTTCAGGGTCTGTTTCAAAATGACTGAGTGCATAGAAAACAAAGAAGTTTTAAAGATATTTTGATTCAATATCGATCAATTACTTGCACGTTGTAGGTCGTTAAAAGGTCGCTGACAAGTCGTTAGACAAACGTTGCAAGGTCGTTGAGCACGCGTTATAGAACGTTAACAGGTAAATTGTAAACTAATTTTATGCGTTGGGAAGTCGCTGAGGTCGTTGGGAGAACGTTCTCCATGCGCTAGAAGGTCGCTACGCGCGCGTTAAGAACGTTGCTCCATAATGAGTTTTCGGACCAAACCCCGACGTTCTTCAGCGTGTTGAAGGTCGTTACGCGTGCGTCGGCTAAAAAGTGAAGGTGTGACAGGGCCATAACGAGATGGTTGTCTGATCATAAAAAAGAGATAGAGTTCATAGCCTCGAAATGAAATGGGCTATCAAAGATTGACCTTTCCTTGTTACGGTCTAGACTACTGGTCTTCGTCTTATAATACTAATAGTTTAGTCCATGTCCATACAGTGTTTGATTTGTCGAAATTTCACCCCCCCCCCCCCCTCTCTCTCTCTCTCTCTCTCTCATGCAATTACAAAAAAATGTTAGGGCCGAGCTGATTTGCAAGCCCGGTCTTATTTGCTTACATGGTAGCTACGCGCCTGGGCACTCCTCTCATAGAAGCCAATAGGCTACTTATTTTTTGTTTGGGCAAATGAATATTTGAAGCTATAAGTGAAGACTCGTACACATGTTCGAACCCTTCTAATTTTAGAGTTACGATCGAGAGTCGAGGGGTCACAAAGGAATTACCTTTGTGTAAAATCCGCATATGCATCTTTTTTTCTTTCATTTACTGTATAAAGTTCTTTAAACTTATCTACGGATTTTACACACAGATAATTCCTTTGTGACCCCTCGACTCTCGATCGTTACCATGTTAACTGTATGTGTTAACATCTCATTTCGTTACTTCTGTCTACCTGTATACTTTGGCGACATTTTAGTCACTCCATCTGTCCGTGTTTCCGTATGGGCTTTTTTTCTCACGCACGGAATTAACCTGGTCATTTCTTTCGACTGGTAACTTTTGATTCAATTTGTATGTGATATAATCATGTACATTAATTTCATACTTGTGACAATTTTGGTCATGATTTTTCCTCTTTGACCTTGATATTGAACATTTTCTATAAAAAAAAACCTTTATAGGCGGCATACATGGGCTGCCGGTGCGACACGAATGCCCCGCTGGAAGTCATCATTGAACATATTTCCAAGGGCAATAACTCCTTAAATAAAACCAGAATTACACATCAAATATCTACGTTTACATTTAGATAGGGGCGTGCTCTTAAGCATGTTAACAAAAGGTCGAGATATTTGAACTTCGCCTAGAAAAACGATTGCAAGGTTACAACACTATATATGCTACTTTTAAAATGAGAGTTGAACTTTTAAAAGGGACACTCAGAAAATAGAAATTGTGGTATAGAAATTGCAGTGTCCATGAAGCACTCAGCAGTTCTCTGAATAATTTTGTGACCTTGACATATTTGTTTGACCTTTTTCTTAATACCAAGGATGTTCCATTACTCTTGAATTGTAAAGAAGAATTTCTTTATACTTTGTATATTCTTTGTAACAAGATGGTTTAGGCTTTATTTGTTGCATATAATGACCTATTGCAAGCGATACATTTGTTCCCCAAACACTCTAGTTGCATGTATTCCGAAAGACCCCGGCCCGTAATCTTGAAAATAAATAGACATTTTATGATTTTTAATACATTTTCAAAATGTTTTCAAAATTTTAATGGATCCAAATGTCTATGATCTTTGATCCTGATCTTGAACATTATTCCTCTGTTGAGGACCTTCTACATGGAAAGTTTGAAGATCCTATGGTTTACAGTTCAGCCTATACTTGCAGCGTAAACATTTTGGTGCATGTATTACCCCCCCCCCCCCCCCTCTTTTGACCCACTTCTACGTCGATCAATTTCTAAATTATTCTTTAAAAGATGATAAAACCATATATATTTTTAAAAGAAAATGTATTTATCATATCGAATAAGAAAATTAAAGAATGTTTCGGTCAAAACAAGAGCTTTTCTTAAATTTTAAAGTATTTCTACAAAAAAATGCTATTTTTAGCCCCAAAATGACCTTGATCTCTTACCTATTGAACCCAAAATAATTGGTGCTTATCTTTGGCCAATGGGCTATCAGTGAGTGAAGTTTCATTGATATCAGATCATAAATACAGGTAGTAGGGCACGAAAAGCAATTTTTGGGGGAAATTTTAAGAGTTATCTGCCCCTTATTAGAGAAAATGTCTATTATCTTAAAATTTAGCTCATTGACCTACCTTAATTTCTCAGTTTTTTAATAGAGCATGGTATTGGCCTTCATAATCATTAATTTATAGAAATATTTAATTACTTTTAGCAATGTATTTTTCAACATTTTTTAATAGCTGTGAACAACATTTCCATGCATATATGAATTGATAGATACATAGTATTAAATATCTTGAAACCTGTCTCCTTGCTTTTGATTGTAGTAAATTTCATTTTTGATATGAACTACTATTGTAACTCTCTAACTTAAAGTTAAAATTATAGCATGTTCGTTATTTATTCCTTTTTGTTTTACTAAAAAATATATAACCATATCAAATTTGACAATTCCCAGGTTTCATCACCTGCAGCAGACCCCCACTCATTTCAAAGGCATATTTCTCAAAAAGTAGATCATTGACAAATATTTTGCAATTTATCACTTGAAAGTACAATGATAACTTTACAAAAAGAAAATAAAATTGGAGAAATTTAATTACTCTGTTCAGAGTAGCGGACATCCTTAAAGAGAGAGTAAAGAGAGAAACGGGCGTGAAGATTGAGTTTTAATTTTCTTTGTAGGAATCTGGTGCCTGTGCTTGACACTTCATAAATTACCTCAAAATTTCTGAGACCTTGCTGCAATGCAGGGAATTTTCAAAATATTTTAGTTAACCTTTTTCATTATGTAAGGAGGGTTTGAACACCAAGATGGCGGCGGCATTATTTGTTTTCTCACTTCCTAGGAAAAGAACAGTCTTAACTTCCTTAATTAACATTTGATATGCTGTTTGAGTATCCTGATGAAGTTTGAATAATTGCACAATTGAATCCGAATGATAAGAAGTTAGACTCACATCGCACTGCATACATGTATAACTCCACAACGATTTCTCATACAATACCACAATCATTATCAATTAACCTTCTGTGAAGTTTAAAAACAATTTAATCATGTTAATTAAAATTCAGCACTCTTTATGTCTCACTCACAGTAGTTTACAAAATAACATACATGTGAACCTCCCGACTGGAGGACGAAATCTCCCGACAAAACGAGGATCCTCCCGTTCTGAAATAGTCCTCCCGATGAAACAAAATCCTCCCAACAAAAATGAAAATCCTCCAGATTTCTCCAGATAAAATGCAAAATCCCTAATTGTGCATTACATTACGCATAACGCCGTATGTAGTGACCAGACAATCAAAATTTCCAAACAAACTAATTAGTTCTAATTATATAGGTGACAGGTATATATTGCTGGTCAAACATAGTAATTAGTATTAGATTAGAGCGGCATTCTCTTCCTACACCGTCATGGGTACTTGTCTGTCCCCGGGGACGTAATATCCAGTACATAAGAAGTCATCAAGGTAGTGTAGTATTAACATAAGACAGGTCCGTCCGATAATAATTTTCAGGAAAGAAGTCGAACTCATCAGGAAATATCGGAAAGAAATCTCAGTTGGACAATTTTTATTTACAGGGATTGGGAAGGCCATGCGACATAGTCCCAAAAATGGCCAACTAAATCGGCAACGCGCTGCGCCCTGGTGCAATTATTCTATGCAGTGTCAATTTTCGGTTTTTAAATCTATCTTAGAAATGTTTTGTACTCGTATTTACGTTGTAACGTAGATCTACATGTAGTACCAGTAGCAGTAATGCGTGGATCTGCTCACCCGAAAGGTTCTTTTCTATTTATAAGACACAATATTGATTTTTCTCCAACATTCTTTTTTATCCTCGTCTGTGCCTGAGATTTAAATCTCCACTTACGTATCTTATATCATGTCATTTTAAGTGGTCAGTCAGTGGGTACAAATTGAAGTAATCAATTTTTGTACAGAAACATTAAATGCAGCCATGCTGCCCCGATGTATTGGGTAGGGCTGAGTATCGCAGGTCAAATGTGTATTGCGATATATTGCAATATTTGGAAAAATATTGCGATATATTGCAATGTTTTTATACGGTAACATCAAGAGTCTTTATAGTTATTTTTTTCCTACCTCAATTTTCCTTTAAAAATTTTATTTTAAAATCTGAAAATGTCTTATCATGATGTAATGAAGGATGGACACGTGCAGACAAAGACAGTCCTTCAATAACATACGAAGTCAATAATACATGCATGAATATCCGGTTGAAAAAATAATATTCATCCAGTTATTCTAAGCTATCACTGTGATAATTCTGCAGAGACATCGGCGGACAGACAGTGCAAAAAGTCACTAAAAATTTTTAAATGATACCACGATGTTGTACGTTTAAACAATCATAACTAAATATATACTTGTACTATAAACACAATATAAGAATCAAGCTAACATAATAAAGTTAGTCCATGAGGTCTCCCATGGGGTGCCTGCACCCCCCCCCCCCCGAGGGACAATTGACCACTATGTCTGTTTGATAGAGGGATGTCCCCTGATCACGAAATGGGGCATGCCCCGCTCTATCTCCGCGGCGTTCAGGAGTTATGGGACTTTGAAAACCAAATACCCCCCTTTTCATGTAAAAATATTCGAAGACGACAACATTTGTGTTCTTGAGTGTTATTGTCCCCAGCTATTTTCATTTATGTTTTTTCTGTGTCTATCTGATTACGAAAGGGTTTCTCTTTATACTTAAAACATTTAATCACATTTTTTGGTCAAATGTTGTTTTTTATAGTCAGTTGAATGCGGCGATATTAGAATTTTTTATGCATTTCCAAGATAACAGGTCCGGAACTTATATTTAACTGTGTCAGATAATCATATAAATTTGTGTATGTAAGAATGAAATATTACCTAAAAGTTTTAGGTCAATATCTTTTGTTATTGATTACTTTCACCTTGCAGATACCCTCCCTATACTTCAACGCGTGGCCTTTGTTTTGCATTCCGGAACGTTATTTACCGTATAAAGTCGAACTGCTATGCAACGAGTTTTTACTTCCTAATGGCAAACAGTCGAAAATTCACGAGATTCAGACTTTATTTACAATGTTTTTGGTAAGTTCAAAGGCAATTACGACAAAAAATCAATAGTATTCTTTTATAAATAGCAAACTCTATTGAGGAACATATTGCTATTCCTGCAAATTGTGTCGCATTCAGAGTATACAATGCAAACAATGTTGTTCAATTGTCATACAGTAAAGTACTGCTTGAAGTTGAAGCAAGGGGGGAACACATTTGGCGTCCATAACACATTTCTGTAAGATTTATGACTAAAGCATTGCTCGTTTTATTTACAAATACGACATGTCATTCCGACCCTCCCCCCCCCCTCTACCTCGTCTTATCAATATGACTTGGTCTTAGACTCTTCTCTCTGCTCAAACTAAAGACAAACTGTACAGACGCATTGGCGAACGAGTATTTTGCAGAATTTATGTTGATATGTTAGAAAGCAACGGTTACGTTATATACTCTTTCAACTAAGATTTCATTAACGTAAATGGAAAATGTTCCTATCTCTGAGGAAGATCGAACCACGTTTATTCTGCCGGATACTTGTAATCGACAGCCACTGTTCTTGAAAAGATGGGTAGGTTATGGTTACTATAAAAGGAAGTACGCAGAGCTAAATACATGTATCACCTACGCAAACAAGTTTCATCAAACAAGGGAGTGCCTAGAAAGATTTGACCATGATCTCCACTTCTCAAAGGGGGAGGGGGATACAACCCGATCAGCAGTGCCAGTGCACTGTGCAGACCATGATTTAAAGTAAATTATACGAATGATAAATTTAAAAAAAATTATAACGTAAATAGGGCGTCAAATAAAATAACGCATAACAGAATAATGTATGGGTCGGGTAATAATCAATCATCAAAGAATGTTCAATTTATTGAAATTTAATAAAAATGTAAAGTATATATATAGAGCCTTGGAGGGGAGCGATTCGGGATGGGGCGCAATTAATTAAATTAAAAAAAAAATTATAAATAAATAAAAAGTATATAATAAATACTGTATACTGTCATTTGAACTGATTTGGACACAGAAGTTAATCCAAAATTGCACCATTTTATTTATATATTTTTCATATGATTGGAAATTTTTATACTTCAAATGGTGGGGCCCCTTAGAACGAGATTGAGGGTGTATGATGTCCATTTCAAAAAACATACATATTTCAAATCACACAAACTAAATTCATTTTAATTTTAAGGAGGGTTTGAACACCAAGATGGCAGCGGCATTATTTGTTTTCTCGCTTCCTAGGAAAAGTACAGTCTTAACTCCCTTAAAACATTTCATACTCTAATTGATATACGCATTTGAGTATCCTGATGAAGTTTTAATAATTTCCGGCGTTATTTGAAGAAATTATGACGATTTTCGAAATTTAGGACTTTGGGAGTTTTACCCATGAGCAAATCACGACGTCATTTCGACATTATCGGGGAAAATGGCGTCACAAACCTTCGCATTCAAAATGCAATAAAAAAACAGTATTACTAAACGTACTGCAATGAAACTTGGCATCTATAAAATAGAAAAATAGATCTTCATCACAGTGTATTCGTTGACAAATTAACGTTACAGGAAAGCGGATGTCACTTAATTGAAAATGGACGATTTTGGAAGAAAAAAAAAAAGGAAAAATTTAAAGCTTTGTACTATTTTAATCCTGAATTCAATTTTTCCCATTTAATCATGAAATCATCTCTGGACACTCTTGATCATTTTGATAGTTTTTAACAAAGATTTATCCACAGGATTCCTAATAATTAACTAGCAACTACAGTAAAATTGGCTCGAAATTGCAATTTTTAGCTCACCTCGACGAAGTTGAGTGAGCTTATGCTATAACCCCACGCGTCCGCGTCCGCGTCCGGTTAAGAAGTTTGGGGTAGCTCAGTATCTGACAAAGTACTGATGCTACAGTAACCAAACTTGCACAAGTGATTCATCTTTGGATGCTGAGGTGAACCCATGCATCGGATGCAGCATCTGACCTACATTTTCCGCTTGAGTGACTTGGTTAAGAAGTTTGGGGTAGCTCAGTATCTGACAAAGTACTAATGCTACAGTAACCAAACTGGCACAAGTGATTCATCTTTGGATGCTGAGGTGAACCCATGCATCGTATGCAGCATCTGACCTACATTTTCCGCTTGAGTGACTTGGTTAAGAAGTTTGGGGTAGCTCAGTATCTGACAAAGTACTGATGCTACAGTAACCAAACTTGCACAAGTGATTCATCTTTGGATGCTGAGGTGAACCCATGCATCAGATGCAGCATCTGACCTACATTTTCAGCTTGAGTGACTTGGTTAAGAAGTTTGGGGTAGCTCAGTATCTGACAAAGTACTAATGCTACAGTAACCAAACTGGCACAAGTGATTCATCTTTGGATGCTGAGGTGAACCCATGCATCGTATGCAGCATCTGACCTACATTTTCCGCTTGAGTGACTTGGTTAAGAAGTTTGGGGTAGCTCAGTATCTGACAAAGTACTGATGCTACAGTAACCAAACTTGCACAAGTGATTCATCTTTGGATGCTGAGGTGAACCCATGCATCGGATGCAGCATCTGACCTACATTTTCCGCTTGAGTGACTTGGTTAAGAAGTTTGGGGTAGCTCAGTAACTGACAAAGTACTGATGCTACAGTAACCAAACTTGCACAAGTGATTCATCTTTGGATGCCGAGATGGACCCATGCATCGGATGCAGCATCTGACCTACTTTTTCCACTTGAGCGATTTCGCTTTTAAAAGCCAATATTGAGCAAAGTATAAGTGCTACATGTACCAAACTTGCATATTGGATGTATCTTTGATCAAACTTTCATAAAATGACCTTGACCTACTTTTTCCGCTTGAGTGATTTTGCCTTTAAAAGCCAATATTGAGCAAAGTATAAGTGCTAGATGTTCCAAACTTGCATATTAGATGTATCTTCGATCAAACTTTCAAAAAATGACCTCGACCTACTTTTTCTGCTTGAGTGATTTTGCCTTTAAAAGCCAATATTGAGCAAAGTATAAGTGATACATGTACCAAACTTGCATATTGGATGTATCTTTGATCAATCTTTCATAAAATGACCTTGACCTACTTTTTCCGCTTGAGTGATTTTGCTCTTTAAAGCCAATATTGAGCAAAATATAACAGCTACATGTACCAAACTTGTATATTGGATGTATCTTTGATCAAACTTTCATAAAATGACCTCAACCTACTTTTTCCGCTTGAGTGATTTTGCTTTTAAAAGCCAATATTGAGCAAAGTATAAGTGCTACATGTACCAAACTTGCATATTGGATGTATCTTTGATCAAACTTTCATAAAATGACCTTGACCTACTTTTTCCGCTTGAGTGATTTTGCCTTTAAAAGCCAATATTGAGCAAAGTATAAGTGCTAGATATTCCAAACTTGCATATTAGATGTATCTTTGATCAAACTTTCATAAAATGACCTCGACCTACTTTTTCCGCTAGAGTGATTTTGCCTTTAAAAGCCAATATTGAGCAAAGTATAAGTGATACATGTACCAAACTTGCATATTGGATGTATCTTTGATCAATCTTTCATAAAATGACCTTGACCTACTTTTTACGCTTGAGTGATTTTGCTCTATAAAGCCAATATTGAGCAAAGTATAACTGCTACATGTACCAAACTTGCATATTGGATGTATCTTTGATCAAACTTTCATAAAATGACCTTGACCTACTTTTTCCGCTTGAGTGATTTTGCCTTTAAAAGCCAATATTGAGCAAAGTATAAGTGATACATGTACCAAACTTGCATATTGGATGTATCTTTGATCAATCTTTCATAAAATGACCTTGACCTACTTTTTCCGCTTGAGTGATTTTGCTCTATAAAGCCAATATTGAGCAAAGTATAACTGCTACATGTACCAAACTTGCATATTGGATGTATCTTTGATCAAACTTTCATAAATTGACCTTGACCTACTTTTTCTGCTTGAGTGGTTTTGCCTTTAAAAGCCAATATACATGTACTAAGAAATATGTTTGAATTGAATTTTGCTGTCACGAGGTGAGCTTCGTAATCTGTGATTACCTATGTTTATAGCGACAGTGTCATCTTTTATTCAAGTATCCTGCCTGTGTTTAAAATACAATTCATTTTATCTTTTCCATATGTAAGTGCAATATATTTATGGATATTTTGAAAGTTAAATCCAAATTAATTTCCAATAGCTTTACGGGAACTGGAATGATACTTTCAATATTATGACGTCATCAAGAAATTTACGAAAATGTCGATTAATGCATATTTCAAAGTCTCGTAGAAAACTTTCCTGTGGATAGAATCATCTGTAAGTTTGTATAGTCAAGGACAGACAAGAAATATATAATTTCAGAAATTTTTAGAAAAATTGAATTTGGCGTCCAAATGTTCAATACCTCCTTAAACGATTATTATCAGATGAACAATTCAACTAGTGGAGAGATTCGCTAAGTAATTGACAAAGTCGTAGAAATCTTTATTGAAATAGATACATGTATATAATTATGCGAGATCCACTTAGATCAGAGGCGCATCTGCCTTTACGCCAGCACGCCATGGCATGCACATCGCATAGATAGAAAAAAAAACGTTTTAAATGTCAGAGAGAGAAAGAAACAAGAGAGAGAATGTTCTACGAAACTTATGAAAAATAGCCCACAAGATTGTCTCCACATTTTACCTTATTTTAGTAGCTCATTTCAAATTTAGATAACGTCTTCTTCTGATTATTTCTGATATAAAATTGCATGTTCTATCAAAAACACACATTCGTTTAAGTAAGGTCTTAGAGTAAGCTAAACAGATATATATTACCTTTTCTGGGCATAAAAAATGAAGTTGATGCTTAAAGCATGTATCATGCATGTTTTGGACAAGGAATCCTCACCAGTGTTACTTTAAGCCAAAATGATTCCTAGATGACAAAAAGTAAAGCGCCCACATGAAATCAGACTGCAGCTTTTTCGTCAAATCTTTTTGAGGGTCGGTGTAAGGTTGTTTATCTAGCTCCAATTTTCTTTTCTTAAAATTCATAATGAAAATTCAAGCTTTCAAGTGACGTGTTCAGTGTTTGTATGTTTGACTTGATTCAATTTCTCAAACTTCTTCCACGTCAATGAGACGATTTTAACCTTGAAGTAGAGATTCAAGTACAAAGGGAAGTTTTTGCAATCGTGATTGACAGGACGAAATTATTCCTGTATAGTTAAGCGTAATTTCTTCTGGAAAAAGTAGTCTCAATTTTGTAAAGACAAGGATATTGGTTTAAATTCATCCTCGGTTCCCCAGGCTTTGGCTGAATGCGCAAATAGCCTGGATAACCGAGGATGATTAAAATTTTGAAGAAAAAAAAAATCCCGGGGGAGACGCCGATACCCTATCCCTATAATCTCCCACAGTCTTCCCTCTCGGCGCTGCATGCGCACCTCGGATGAAGCCTTCTGCTTTTCTTTCGTGTACTTCAAAAAGTTCTTGCTACGCCCCTGGAACCTCTCTGTGTCAAGCCTTATATATAGCGTCGGAAAAAAGAATAAACTTCACTCCGATTATTTTTTCTGGATAGCTGGAATTCTTATTTCAGTTTCACCTTATGTACATTTATTTGATTCATGCAATGCCTTGTTGTTTGACATCATACTATGATGACGCCATCATCCGACCTGTGGGTGCAGCAAATGGCGCTATCAGATTGGCTGAAGTGCGCATACCCCATACTTTGTAGAAAAGCGTATTTACATGCTTGAAATTACAAATAATAATAATAATAAATACTGTATACAGTCATTTGAATAGACTGAATAATCCAGTCTCTTGGCTGTCGTTGTAACGGCAGACAAGTTTTAACGACAGACTCAGTCTATTTGGACACCGAATTCGAGTAATACAAGCAACAATGACTCCGTGAATTTATTTGAGGAATTTCTGTGTATGGTTTGTGTCTTTGTGTTTCAATTGGTTATTATTGTTATTGGTTTTTTTTTTTTCTTTTAAATTCAACCATTTCAAAGTTTTAGTTTGATATTTACACAATTAAATACTAGTATACTATTGTATTAAGTGGTACATGTAACTCTCCTATTTAGACTTTTGAATCATAAATTTGTTGGTTTTCAATCAAGAGTAGGTATTTGGACCCAAAAATAGAGTTTGAAAATACATTATTTAGCTCCAAACATAGAATTTTGAGCAAACATGCCATAATTTATTTGAAAATATAACTCCATTTTTAGCTCACCTCGACGAAGTTGAGTGAGCTTATGCTATAACCCCACGCGTCCGCGTCCGCGTCCGCGTCCGTGTCCGCGTCCGTGTCCGCGTCCGGTTAAGAAGTTTGGGGTAGCTCAGTATCTGACAAAGTACTAATGCTACAGTAACCAAACTTGCCAGGTGATTCATCTTTGGATGCTGAGGTGAACCCATGCATCAGATGCAGCATCTGACCTACAAGAAGTTTGGGGTAGCTCAGTATCTGACAAAGTACTAATGCTACAGTAACCAAACTGGCACAAGTGATTCATCTTTGGATGCTGAGGTGAACCCATGCATCGTATGCAGCATCTGACCTACATTTTCCGCTTGAGTGACTTGGTTAAGAAGTTTGGGGTAGCTCAGTATCTGACAAAGTACTAATGCTACAGTAACCAAACTGGCACAAGTGATTCATCTTTGGATGCTGAGGTGAACCCATGCATCGTATGCAGCATCTGACCTACATTTTCCGCTTGAGTGACTTGGTTAAGAAGTTTGGGGTAGCTCAGTATCTGACAAAGTACTAATGCTACAGTAACCAAACTTGCACAAGTGATTCATCTTTGGATGCTGAGGTGAACCCATGCATCGGATGCAGCATCTGACCTACATTTTCCGCTTGAGTGACTTGGTTAAGAAGTTTGGGGTAGCTCAGTATCTGACAAAGTACTGATGCTACAGTAACCAAACTTGCACAAGTGATTCATCTTTGGATGCCGAGATGGACCTATGCATCGGATGCAGCATCTGACTTACTTTTTCCACTTGAGTAATTTCGCTTTTAAAAGCCAATATTGAGCAAAGTATAAGTGCTACATGTACCAAACTTGCATATTGGATGTATCTTTGATCAAACTTTCATAAAATGACCTCGACCTACTTTTTTCTGCTTGAGTGATTTTGCCTTTAAAAGCCAATATTGGGCAAAGTATAAGTGATACATGTACCAAACTTGCATATTGGATGTATCTTTGATCAATCTTTCATAAAATGACCTTGACCTACTTTTTCCGCTTGAGTGATTTTGCTCTATAAAGCCAATATTGAGCAAAGTATAACTGCTACATGTACCAAACTTGCATATTGGATGTATCTTTGATCAAACTTTCATAAAATGACCTTGACCTACTTTTTCCGCTTGAGTGATTTTGCCATTAAAAGCCAATATTGAGCAAAGTATAAGTGATACATGTACCAAACTTGCATATTGGATGTATCTTTGATCAATCTTTCATAAAATGACCTTGACCTACTTTTTCCGCTTGAGTGATTTTGCTCTATAAAGCCAATATTGAGCAAAGTATAACTGCTACATGTACCAAACTTGCATATTGGATGTATCTTTGATCAAACTTTCATAAAATGACCTTGACCTACTTTTTCTGCTTGAGTGGTTTTGCCTTTAAAAGCCAATATACATGTACTAAGAAATATGTTTGAATTGAATTTTGCTGTCACGAGGTGAGCTTCGTAATCTGTGATTACCTATGTTTAATATTATTATTATTAAAAAGATTTTTAGAAATCACGTTTGTCCAATTAATAATCCCCAGGGATAAGCGATTTTTGTATAAAAAATAAAATTTATTCCAAAAATAAAAACACACCAAAATTATGAATAAAATATCAGAAAATAATCATAATCTAAAAGAGCATTAATAGAAAGAGTAGATAATAACGTTCAATAAATTATTTCACGCTGACATTAGATTCCTCTTATTAGTTACAGAAATCTTAGAATTTTAATAAAAAAAAACTCGATTGTTTCCATATAAAACAGCAATTTTGCAACCTTTACCATAAAACAATAATACAAATTATATATCATTTGAAAGAATAGACTAAAAGGTTATTTTGTAAATCATCAAAAGACATTATAATCAATAATTTGATTTTAAGAAGCAGAAAGAAATTTGAATTTATTCAAATTTCTTTGAAATTTCGCAAAAATAGCGTTTTTGACACACAAAAAAATAACATTCAAAGTAGAAATTCGAACTAAAATCTCATTGCATCAGAAAGCACATCAAAACAACTGAACATTCGTATGTTCAAATTTTTCAAATCACGACTTATATGGAATGTATTATTTTTTTCCAATTTTCAGTGATTTTTACATGAAAATACATGTTTTTTCCCCAAAACTCCTAAACGCCGCGGAGATAGAGCGGGGCATGCCCCATTTCATGATCAGGGGACATCTCTCTATCAAACAGACATAGTGGTCAATTGTCCCTCGGGGGGTGCAGGCACCCCATGGGAGACCTCATGGACTAAGTCTTTCTTGCAAATTAGTATACCAATGTGCAGTGTGTTGCTGAACGTTTCTAAAGGTCGAAGAAACGTTATTTTACCTATTTCTTGAAATCTATTTTGTTGTGTAGCATAGAACAGTCACCTCGTCATGTTTAAAAGTGGCTAGTCAGAAAATTGCAGAACTGATCACTTTCGCCCATATTTTCAAATAAGAACATAAAAATATGAAGAAAAAATAATATCGTAAAAACCGGTTTTTGAAAACAAATACCGTGGTACGTATTGCAAAGCCTCGTATCGCGACATAACAGTACCGTGATAAAACCGCTCAGCCCTAGTATTGGGCCCCCTTCCTAATATCAGCAAAGCTGAAAAATGAAGCTGCCCATATGTGGACACAAAAAATACAGAATAGGTGGCCACATTTGCAAAAAAATATATATATATACAGTATTTAAACTATTTGCAATAGTCTAGGTGCCATTCATGAAACCCAAAAATTTGTTACGCACAAAATGCTTTTGCATGGAAGTGTTGTCAATACCCTCTTATTTGATAATCCGGCTGATGCCACTCTGGCATCCTTGGGCATTTCGAAATTTTGGGGTAAAATGGAATTTTTCGAAGAAAAACCGTTGAAAATAGGAGAACTTCAATTCCTTTTTCCATGCTGCAGCTAGATCAACAAAATTGGTACCAAAAGAACGACAATTTAATTGTCTTTAAGTGTCAAGCTCAATTTACCAATTTACTTGTCAATAATATGGGAAAAACTGTGGATTTTCGATGAAAAATCGTTGAAAATTGGGAAAATTCAATATCTCTTTTTATTCTGTAGCTTAATAAGCAATTTTGGTACCAAACGCACAATAAATTTATTGCCTTTCATTTTAGATAATACAGAAGTCAGATTCGCAATTTGCTGGTACGAAAACTTGGGAAAAACAACTACTCTTGGACGAAATATCGCTGAAAATTTGCAAAATGCAATGAACTTTTTCAAACTGTAGTTATTATGAGTTCAGCAATTATGGTACCAAAAGAACTTTTTTTTTATTGTATACGTCTTTTGTTCTGAATTCGTATTAAGCAACTTGCTCATAAAGTGGGAGAAAACCAATGAGGGAGAAAACTTTTTGAAGGGTTTTGTCCATAAAAAGTTGGGACTTTGAAAAATGCAAAACTTTTACAGAAATGCTAGAACAAAGATATGTCAACATTATTTTAAATAGTTTTCTGGTACATGGAGTCTTGTAGAAAGCTTTTGAAAGACGTGGGTGAAATTAGAGACATTTTTCAAAAGGAAGCGGCTTCTGTCTATGATACATAACGTGCATGTCTGGTCCACGCTCTTAATTAATCTGCTTTTAAGTGATGCTAATGAATTTGAAGACGTTTAACGTAGATGATTTCTGCCAGGGTCGTGTAGTTTTTTTTCAATTATTGAAGTGGATCTTAAAGACCTGCTTAGTCGTGATATTGTTCTATAGGCCCTACGTCAATGTTGAAAAGATGACTTCAGTGTTGAAAATTCGAAATATGTTTTTGACAAGAATGCCTAGGATCTGATTGATGTATGCAGGACTCTAATGTATCATCTGACCATTAAATGGCAGAATTAATATCTTGATTGTTTCTGGTCGTATATTTCTAAATCAATTTTGATGCACCAGATACGTGTTTCAGATAGAAAAATCCTCATCAGTGAACTATTATGTCCAACTCTCCAGAATGGTAGATGATATTCTGTCATAGACCATTTAAACCATCCAACCAAAGATTGTATTCTCTATGTCTTCCAAAATGGAAGTAACCGGATTGAAGCGGCCGGTGTTGCATGCAAGAAGGAGATGCTTACTCTTCCTGGGCACCTGGTCTCACTCCCATATCGGGAGTTCACTTCTTTTCATATGTTTGAGGTTTTTCTTTGTTTGCTTTGGTTCCTGATTTATCCTGATTTTGTATGTCTTCGGTTTATGATTTTCCGAATTATCGATTTTGTGCTTTATACAGGGATATGGTCATTATCCATATTTGTCATTTCAATAAAACTGACTTCATGTCACAGCCAAAATCCTCTCCAGCAGCGCCCCTAGCCATATTTTCTGAACTTAAAATTGCTATCACTTTGCAGAGAGCAAATTTAAATGATATTCAATTGACCCCCTACTAACAATCACAATGACATAAAAGATTCAGTGAGGACAGCTACATCTCTTGAAATGACGTGCAACTGAATGATATTACATGTACTTGCAATCAGTTGATCGAGAAAGCAATCCGATTGATTAAGAACTGGATTTCTACACATCATTCTGAAGATTAGATCATAATGATGGATATCATCAACATATGATGGTATTGGAGAGACAAAGTTGTTCTATGGGGAGTTTTTGAAGTGGTGTTCCGTGTCAAATTTTCGAGAAGTTAATTCAGATATTGAAAAGATGGTGACTGAGGCCATGGTATCCATAAAGAATTACTATGGTTTAGAGAATCTAGACTGAATATCTGATGCCAGGTCAAGTGTATGATTGAATGAAATGGGATATAAATGTTCAAAACTCTTGGATGACCATTACCTCCAACAATTAATTGAAGAATTTCGATAAAATGTCAAGAAAAACAAAATATTTGTAGCCATGCATAAAGAAACATTCTTAAGATGCAGTTCAATCAAACCTTGGTCTGCTGAAAGAATTAAATTTGTTTAAAATGTTGAGAACTATTGTGATAAAATTTGGCCAATCGCAGCTGTACCTCTATCTGTTATCCTTTTGATTTGTTACAGTTGCACACGAAATCTGAGTTGTGTAACAAACAGATGTGACAAATTCTGTGCTCAAATTTCTTTTATTCTGTAAATGTTTTGGAGTAGAGAATTGTCAGAGCAAAGGAGGCATTTTGATCAACCATGTAAGAGGGGTTCTTTGTTGTTAGAAGTAGTTGTAAACAAGTATTTCAATTGCATGTTGATAAAAATAACAAGGCAATAAGAAAGGAGGTGATTCCCAGAAAAGTGAATTGCAGCACCAATATCAACACACCAAAATATCTTAAGTAAAAACACAGAGAATACACACACAGCAAGAGACGCCAAACGGGCAGGGAACAGCAAACACGACATCAACCATCAAATAAGCAATGTATAAATTATGCAGATAAAATGGAACATTCTTTTCGTGAAATGTTGCTTGATATTGTAAGATGATGCTAGGACATTTATACTATTTGGAATGATATAATCTAGAGTAGAAAAAAGGGTAATTACAGAGTGCAAATCTAAAACTATCAATAGGAAATCATTTTCATACGAAAATTGTTGTTCTTGGATGTCAATAAACCGATTTCATTTTTACAATTTAATACCTTTTTTCAGCCAAAAAACAAAAAACAAAAAACAAAAAACGAAACAAAACAAGAAGATTCCATTTGCTTGAGTGGAATTCTGGATTTAAATCAATGAAATCATTTTTCTTGCTGTTGTTCTAACTGCAGCATGAAAAAAGCATTGCAATATCCCAGTTTTCAGCGATTTTTTCATTCAAAGTTCATTCTTGTCCCCATTTTCGTACTTGAAAAATGCTAATATGATATTTAAAATGAAAGGCAATACATTTATTGTGCGTTTGGTACCTAAATTGTTATTTTATCTACAGTATGAAAAAAAGATATCACAATTTTCAAATTTTCAACGCTTTTTCATCGAAAATCCATAGTTTTCCCCATTTTATGGACGAGTTAATTGATAAATTGAGCTTGAGAATTTAAGCAAAGGCATTGCTGTTCTTTTGATACCAAATCTGTTGTTCTGGCGACAACATGGACAAAGTAATTGCGTTTTTCCAATTCTCAACGGTTTCCTTTGAAAAATCACAGTTTTTCCAAAAAAATTGCAAATTGCGAATCTGACTTCTGTATTATTCAAAATGAAAGGCGTAAAATTATTGTGCGTTTGGTACCAAAATTGCTTATTTAGCTACAGAATAAAATAAGATATTGTATTTTCCCAATTTTTAACGATTTTTCATCGAAAATCCATAGTTTCCCCCATATCATTGACAAGTAAATTGGTCAATTGAGCTTGAAACTTAAAGACAATTAAATTGTCGTTCTTTTGGTACCAATTTTGTTGATCTAGCTGCAGCATGGCAAAAGTAATTGAATTTTTCCTATTTTCAACGGTTTTTCTTCGAAAAATTCCATTTTACCCCAAAATTTCGAAATGCCCAAGGATGCCAGAGTGGCATCCGCCGGATTATCAAAGTAGATGGTATTAACATCACTTTCATGCAAAAACATTTTGTGTGTAACATTTTTTTGGGTTCCCCCAAAATAGCCATTTGGCAACTAGACTACAATGGCTAATTGGGATTTCACAACTGAAAAAAATGCGCTGATGTATTATATATGTACATACATTGTATGCAAAGATTTTTTTTTAAATTGATCGATTTTGGATGGCCCTTTTTTGTGGAGAAAGATGGCCCATTACATTGTTTTTTGAGAATAACCCATTGAAGTCAAAGTGGAAGGGGTCATAGTTCCGTTGAGCAAGCACTGGGGAAAATAGAGGAAACTTAATTATCATATGAAACTCTAATGAATTTGTTAACTGTTTAAAGATAAACAATAAAGATTCTTGTTTTTAGATGCCGATGACTGATAAATCCTCCAGATGAAAAATTAAAAACCTCCAGATGAGAGGCCAAATCTCCAGATGAAAATTGAAAATCCTCCAGATTTGTGGAGGCAAAAGGTTCACATGTATGAAATAAAGAGAGCTCAATTTTGATTAGATTGGATAGATAAAGCAATTAAACATGAGACATTTACACGTTATACAGCTATAATACACTCTCTCGACTTTGAATGTTTTTAGTTTTATATAACATGAACTAAAGTTGACGCAATTTACAAAAGTGATTAATGCGTCCGGTGGGACACAGTGATAGGAAAGCGATTGGTCCTGGGCGATTTTTATGCATCAGAGACGCAGAGGTCGGGATTCTACATTTTAAATTGCTTTGTTTTTTATTAGCTCACTGGAGCGATGCTGAAGTGAGCTATTGTCAAAGCACACAATCTGATATTTTTCGTCCGTCCAGCATAAACTTTTCGCATTTTCGACTTCTTGGGGATTTTGATGAAACTTAATAGGAGTACTCATAGTCCCCTTCCACTGTTGTTTTTAGCTCTCGAGCTTATGCGATACCATATTGTCCGGCGTCCGTCTGTCTGTCTGTCTGTTAACAATTTTTTTGTGAGCGCAACTCCTCTGAAACCATAAATGATAGAAAGCTAATTCTTTTTGCATTGAGTTTGGTCCATGGTCTAGTTGTGCACCTGATATTTTGTTTGAGCCACTGGCCCCCAGGGTCTTCAAAAATGGGTATGGTCATTTTCTCCTATATAAGTCTATGTAATCTAGTGAACACCAATTCTCAGAAAGTATAATTGATAGAGAAATAATTCATTTTGCAATAAAATCAGTCTCTGGTCCAGTTGTGCACCTGATATTTTGTTTGAGCCTCTGACCCCCAGGGTCTTCAAAAATGGGTGTGGTCATTTTCTTCTATAAAAGTGTATGTAATCTAGTGAACACCAATTCTCAGAGAGTATAATTGATAGAGAAATAATTCATTTTGCAATATAATCAGTCTCAGGTCTAGTTGTGCACCTGATATTTTGTTTGAGCCACTGGCCCCCAGGGTCTTCAAAAATGGGTGTGGTCATTTTCTCCTATATACAGTCAGGGGTGCTACTTCAACAAGTAATTAAAAAATTACTTCTACAAGTAATTATCTGACTGATATCAAATGTACCCATGATTTCACATAAAAAGTTAAATAATGTCTTATTTCCTATGGCAAGTAAGAAAATACAGCAGTAGAAGGCAAGAGCACTTCCATTATTTTCAAAAGGAAATAACTTTTTCAGAAGAAACTGTTTGAGTTAAGAAAGATAGTCGAAATTGTAGCCGATTTTCACTTAAAAAGTTGCAAATTTGTGCAAGTTTGTAACCTTGTAGATTTTTAAACAGAAATTTCATCCCAATAGCAATAATTTTTCCTGAAAATTCAGACTTTCCTTTTCAAAATAAAATTTAAATATAAATTACGATAATTGCTTAAAGCTTTACTCCTTTCATTTAAAGATAAGCCTCTTTCACTAAATATTACTTAAACAAGTAATTTTAAGGGAATGGTTTTACCTTGATATTTCTGTTACTGAAGCAGTTATTACTGATATGAGTAGCCCTTATAACAATTAAAAGCTTGAGAACTTTAAATGTGTATGCTACAATCATTACAAACCATCCATTGCCTTACTTTTTATGTATATTACTTGTATAAGTAATATGTTGCATGGACATCACAAGTAAATCAGTTACTTTTAGAGGTAATCATTTTAGAAGGCAAAATTAGAAAGTTACTTGAAAAGGTAATTTTTTTTAATTACTTGTTGAAGTAGCACCCCTGACTGATATAAGTCTATGTAATCTAGTGAACACCAATTCTCAGAAAGTATAATTGATAGAGAAATAATTCATTTTGCAATATCATCAGTCTCTGGTCCAGTTGTGCACCTGATATTTTGTTTGAGCCTCTGACCCCGGGGTCTTCAAAAATGGGTGTGGTCATTTTCTGCTATACGAGCCTATGTAATCTAGTGAACACCAATTCTTAGAAAGTATAATTGATAGAGAAATTATTCTTTTTGCAATATAATCAGTCTCTGGTTTAGTTGTGCACCTGATATTTTGTTTGAGCTTCTGACCCCCAGGGTCTTCAAAAATGGGTGTGGTCATTTTCTTTTATGTAAGTCTATGTAATCTAGTAAACACCAATTCTCAGAAAGTATAATTGATAGAGAAATAATTCTTTTTGCAATATTATCAGTCTCTGGTCCAGTTGGATACCTGATATTTAGTTTGAGCCTCTGACCCCCAGGGTCTTCAAAAATTGGTCTTTGAAATGGATGCGGTCATTTTCTCCTATATAAGTCTATGTTACCTTACCAAAGTTCCCCTGTCTTGGAATTGGGGGTGGTCATTTTTTCCTATATAAGTCTATGTTACCTTGTGAACATCAATTCTTAGAAAGTATAATTGATGGAGAGATAATTCTTTTTGCATTTTAATCAGTCTCTTTTCTGCATTGTATGTGTGTGCCTGCTATTTTGTTTCAGCATCTGAACCCCAGAGTCTTTGAAATGGGTGTGGTCATGGTCTCCTATTTAACTCTATATAATCTAGTGAACACACCAGTTCTCAGAAAGTATAATTGATACTATAGAGAAATATTTCTTTTCCCATTTCCATGAGTCTGTGGTCTAATTGTGTGCCTGAGAGTCTGTTTAAGACTGACCCGTCTTTGAAATGGGTGTGGTTATTTTCTCCTATATAAGTCTTTGTAATCTTGTGAACACCAGATCTCAGAAAGTATACTGGTAATTCATGGAGAGTAAATTCTTTTTGCATAACATGTATTATATGTCTGTGGTGTAGATGTGCATCCGATATTTTGTGTGAGCCCCTGTCCCCCAGGGGTGGAAAATGGATGTCAGTTCAGTGAATTTAACAAAACAGCCTGTAGAGCTTCAGTCTCATCAGATTCAGAGACTTCTGGTTTGTCCGGATACATCAACAGGTGGCGCCAACACAGGCAAAAGTAGGTTACAAGGGGTAGCCTTCTTTGACAAACTTCTTCTTCAGAACCGAGGCACATATCGACAAACCAAAAGCATCTTGATGATCTAGAATAGACTAGAAAGATTACTTGACAAGTTTTGTTGTATTTAGTTCCATTCTAAAAACAAATATTTGATTGATACATGCTTCTTTTGTAGTTGAAGGACCAGAAAGAAGACAAGAACATGAGTGAAAACAAAAAGTCACAAGGGCAGAGGTGTATGAGCTGTGTTCAAACCAAGGCTGAAAACTTAATTTTACGAAGGGAAAATGATCAGCAAAGAAGGGTTATAGAGGAATTAGAATCCAAAATAAAAGACTTAACAGGTAACTAAACTCAGGTAACAGATAGTAAAATGTTTTTAAAAAATTACATTCATGGCTACGGAATGCACAAAAGTCCTTGTCTCAAGTGACTGTTAGTCCTCTTGGGCCAAAGGTTTGACCTTGAACTGTGCTAATTGCATGCAGAGGGGTATGGCCATGGGACCCCTAAATTGGCCCCACGATTTTTTTCTAGAAATGAATTTCATGAGAAATACTCGATATCTCTCCTATAGTTAAAATTTCACTCTGTAAGTTTGAATAGGCATTATACAGACACTATGGAAATAATTAAATTATTTACACATGTTTAATGTTCGTTTTGTATAACAAATCACTGTCGAGACATCGCGTGACTGGGAGAATACGGAAGATCGCAAATACTTCTAACCAAGATTCTGCGAATGTTTTTGCGCACTCTTTGATTGTTCTCTATTGTTATGACGTCACTAATTTACTTGGGCAGAAAAGTTGCCCAAGTTTTGAACAATGGTTTAGGTAGGTGACTAAATGAAAACTCAGAGGGGACACACTGCACGCACTAGGTATTTGGGATCATGTATATTATTTGAATGCAAACTTTCGCTTGTTGTGTTTGCATTTTCTGATCAGGGATTGTACTGCTTTAATTTAGTGTTTGGCTATCTTACTAATGTTTTAATAATGAATTTTGATTGCATCAGAGGAAAATACTTGTTCATGGATTGGTACAAAAGATTTGTTGGTTTCATCCTCACTATATTAAAATCACATGACTCAGATTTTACAGAGGCATGATTGATATATGAACATGACTCATTTTAAACTGATGCATCTTTCACAGAAAGCTATAAAAGACTCTTATGGCTGTCATTGTTTTTGAGAAAATTACTGTGAAATCATTATATTTCGTGGGAGCTCAATTTTCGTGTTTTTCGTAGATAGCCTTATCCATGAATTTACATCCCCAACGAATAATTGTACATAAAGCAAGAAATTGGACAAACTTTTAATGACAAAACAAGCATGCATATTTTACCGGCGATTGCTGTATAAATAACTTTCAATCACATTGACAAATATGCTAATTGCTTTTAATTGCACTGTTTGTCAACACTGTTTTGAGAACTGTTTGTCACAAGCCAACCCTATGAAACCCGCTTTTGATGAGATGACCGTCAGACACATTTCAACAACATTTTGGCGAGAGTGGGCTTTAAGGGTTATGTTTTAAGATTCACATTAATGTAATTGTTGCCGCTTTGGGACTTTACAATTACATTGTATCTTACTTTGAACTGGGGGCATCCACAAATTACTTCCCCACAAAAATAATGGATCTCACGAATCCACGAATATTGGGCCCCACAAAAATAAATGATTTCACAGTATGTATAACTATGAAAATTACTTTGCAGCTTCGAAGGCAAGGAATAGTCAAGCTACAACACCTCGAGCCTACGGCATGAGCATTATCATCTTTATTGATTGTATGAGAATTTAGGAATCTTTTAAATAAACATAGCAAAATTTGGACACATTTAATTTGTATAGTATGAAAATCATTATATTTGATAAAAAGTCATCAGTAAAACTCATTTCTGAATTCTATTTGTAGCACTACCATCTGCAACAGGACCTATTGACCAAGCACCAGTTCATGGAGCATATGGTATGACCATAGTGATACTGCCCAAGTTAAATTATTGGCTCTATATAAATCTTAGCTTCTTTCTTGATCACCCTCTTACTACAAAAGCTTGTCTCGGCGAATGTAAATACCAATTTCATAACTCAGTACCATCAGGAACTGATTGGTGATCAATTGTCCCCCCAAAAAGGTTTACTTTTACAAATATATGTACCAGAGAATGATTCTACTTATCATAGAATCATATCATATCATAGAATCGTAATACAGATTACCAAAAAAAGAACTTATTTTAAAACATGAATGGATTCCTTTCTTGATGTTGGTATTCTTAATGCTTTTATCTTGAGAATATCATAAGTACATATATGTATATTCAAGATTAAAGTATAAGATCACCAAGATTTATCCACTTGGGTATTAAGGCACCCATTTCCAACATCGCTAGACTTTTGATCCATTATAATTTTTAGCTCACCTCAAAGTTTAGTGAGCTTATGCTATACTCCCATGGGTCCCCATCCTGGTCTGGTTAAGAAGTTTGGGGTAGCTCAATAATGCTACAATAACCAAACTTGATTAAGTGACTCATTTTAGATGCTGATGTAAAGTCATGCATCTGATGCTGCATCTGACCTACTTGAGTGATTTGGTTAAGAAGTTTGGGGTAGCTCAGTATGACTTGATTAATTAAGAAGTTTGGAAAAGTTCAGTATCTGACAATGTACTGATGTTACAGGAACAAAACTTTCACAAGTGATTCATCTTGGGATGCTGAGACAGATCCATGTATCAAATGCAGCATCTGACCTACATTTTCTGCTTGAGTGAGTCAATATTAAGCAAAGTATAAATTTTATATATATCAAACTTGCATATTGGGTGTATCTTTGATCAAACTTTGATAAAATGACCTTGACCTTCTTTTTTTCATCAGAATGATTTTGCTTTAAAAAGCCAATATTGAGCAAAGTATTAGTGCTACATATGCCAAACTTTCATATTGGATGTATCTTTGTTCAATGTTTCATTAAATGACCTCTACCTACCTCTTCTGCTTGAGTTATTTAAAAAGCCAATATTTAGCAAATTATAAGTGCTACATGTACACATTTAGCTTTCGTTTTGGATGTATCTTTGCCAAACTTTAATAAAATGACCTTGACCTACTTTTTACATTTGAGTGATGAGCAAAGTGTAAGTGCTACAATTTTTCATAAAATGACCTTGACTCACTTTAATTTTATTGCACAAATGCAAGCCATTATACAGAATGTATATTTTGCACATGCTGTTGTACATTGATGTTTTATGTGTTCAGAAATGAAAAAAAAAATTGTGTTTGATTGTAGGTTTTCTAACAGGTTCTAGTGGTATAGGGCAGTCAGTATCATCCGCATGTTCAGGTATGTACCATATTTGAACTTTTTGCATTTTGAAGTTGCTATGACGCTATAGTTATACCCCTGCAAACAAAGTGTATTTCACAAGGCTGATGGACAGGGTCTTTCCTAATATATAACACCCCCCCCCCAACTCGTGCATGCCAGATGTCCAGGCAGGACTAAAATGTCCCAGAAAATCACGCCTAAAAAGTCAATCCCGCCAGGACATGAAAATTCTCGTAAAATTAAAATTTGTCCGGAATTTTCCCATTTTTCAGTGCAAAGTCATTTTTAGCTCTACTGGTCTCAGACCAGTCGAGCTTATGCGATCACCCTTTGTCGTCCGTCTGTCTGTCCGGACAACTTCTCTGAAACTGTTAGAGATAGAAAGTTAATTCTTTTTGAATTTTACTTGGTCCATGGTCTAGTTGTGCACCTGACATTTAGTTTCAGTCCCTGACCCCCAGGGTCTTAGAAAATGGGCGTGGTCATTAAATTCTATGTAATCTTGTCTGGACAACTCTTCTGACACTATAAATGATAGAAACATAATTCTTTTTGCAATGTGATGGATCTGTGGTCTTGTTGTGCACCTGCTATTTTGTTTGAGCCCCTGACCCCCAGGGTCTTAGAAAATATGCGTGGTCATTTTCTCCTATATAACTCTATGTAATCTTGTGTTCGCAACTCCTCTGACACTACATGTATAAATGATGGAGACTTAAATCTTTTTGCAATATGATGGGTCTTGTTGTGCACCTGAAATTATGTTTTAGCCCCTGACCCTTAAGGTCTCAGAAATGGGTGTGGTCATTTTCTCCTATATAAGTTAATGTAATCTTGTGCTTGCAACTCCTCTGACACTATAAATGATGTAGAATTAATTCTTTTTGCAATGATTGGTCTGTGGTCTAGTTGTGCACCTGATATTTTGTTTTAGCCCTATACCCCCAGGGTCTTTGAAAATGGGTATGGTAATTTTTCCTATATAGTTGTGCTCTCTACTCGTTTAAAGCTATTAATGATGGGGAGTTAATTCTTTATCCAATATTATGGATCTGTAGTCTTGATGTGTCATTGATAGTTCATTTGAGCTAGCAGCCCTTGGCCCCTAGGATCTTGGAAAATGGGTGTGGCATTCTTTTTAGAAATACTTTATCTCAGATATTATGAATTATATGAGTGCTATTGTAGTTGCAGTCTAATGGATATGTAGTTTTGTCATGCTACTTATAATTTGTTATAGCGCCTGCTCCCTATGGTCTTGGTTTAAAAAAAAAGAAAGGAAATTGATGTTTTAGAAAAAACAACCAGGAGAGCTACAGTCTCGTCAGAGACTTCTGGTTTCTTTCATCGTTCAAAGAGAGTCATGTAATTGTCGGCTGAACAGCTGATCAACAGATCTAACTTACGGTGTATCTGAGATTATAGGTGTGAAAACTTGTTATGATAGTGATTACTGTTTACATATTTATATTTCATTATACCCCGCCATATAATGGTGGGGGTATACAGTGATGCACTTGTCCGTGCGTGCGTCCGTCCCACCTGTGGTTTCCAGACATTTAAAGGAAAACTATTTGAGATAATCAATTCATTTCTTGCATATAGCTTTTACACCAAGAAATACAGGTCAAGATCAAATATAGGTCATGTCCCTCAATTATGTGCAGAGTTATGCCCCTTGAAACTTAGAAAAATTCAAAATTTTGTGGTTTCCGGACATTTAAAGGTGGACCGTTATAGATAATCAATTCATTTCTCACATATAGCTTTTACACCAAGAAATACAGGTCAAGTTCGAATATGGGTCATGTCCCTCAATTATGTGCAGAGTTATGTCCCTTGAAACTTAGAAAAATTCAAAATTTTTTGGTTTCCGGACGTTTAAAGGAAAACCATTACAGATAATCAATTCATTTCTTGCATATAGCTATTACACCAAGAAATACAGGTCAAGTTCGAATAAGGGTCATGTCCCTTAATTCTGTATAGAGTTTTGCCCCTTGAAACTTAGAAAGTTTCAAATTTTTTTGGTTTCCAGACATTTAAAGGTAACCCGTTGTAGATAATCAATTCATTTCTTACATATAGCTTTTACACCAAGAAATACAGGTCAAGTTTGAATATTGGTCATGTCTCCCAATTTTTTGCAGAGTTATGTCCCTTGAAACTTAGAAAATTTCAAATTTTTTTGGTTTCCAGACATTTAAAGGTAGACTGTTATAGATAATCAATTCATTTCTCACATATAGCTTTTACACCAAGAAATACAGGTCAAGTTTGAATATGGGTCATGTCCCTCAATTTTGTGCAGAGTTATGCCCCTTGAAACTTTGAAAATTTCAAAATTTTGTGGTTTCCGGACATTTAAAGGTAAACCGTTGTAGATAATCAATTCATTTCTTACATATAGCTTTTACACCAAGAAAAACAGGTCAAGTTCGAATATGGGTCATGTCCCTCAATGTTTTGCAGAGTTATGCCCCTTGAAACTTGGAAAATTTCAAAATTTTGGGGTTTTCGGACATTTAAAGGTAAATTGTTACATATAATCAATTCATTTCTTGGATATAGCTCTTAAACCAAGAAATACAGTTCAAGTTCAAATATGGGTCTGTCCCTCAATTTTGTGCAGAGTTATGCCCCTTGAAACTTTCACAAATTCAACATTTTGTGGTTTCTGGACATTACAAGGACAACTGTTACAGACAATAAATTCATTTCTTGAATGTAGCTATTATACCAAAAATTACAGGTTAGGTTTGAATATGGCTCAATTTCATGCAGATTTGTGCCCCTTCAAACTTGGAAAAAAATCAATATCTTATGCTTGCCTGACATTTAAATGAAAACTGTAACAGGGAATATATTTATTTTATTTCTTAGATATAGCTTTACATTGAGAAATACAGGTCAAATTCAAATAAAGGGTCATGTTCCTCAACTTTGTGTTGAATTGTGCACCTTTAAACTTCTTATACATTGCTTATATGTAGAATATGCCAGGCGGGGGTATCATTGATCCTTAGATCAACAATAGATTTCATATGATTTGGATGTTTCTCAGACACCTCCCCACGCTGTGATTTTATGTCGACGAGACTTTTTTTTTTCAGATAAAAATATCCGTCCTGCCTCATGTCTGATTGCTGGTTAGATATATAAGTGTCAATTTATTTAAAGGAAATTACGATATCCTATTAGACATTTCAGTTATCTAAGGGCGTTCAGTATTTTTTTTTAAAAAGTGAAATTACAAGTAATTTTATGAAAGGTGTGTGACAGAATAAGCTTACGTCCAGACTATTCAGGCATTGTAAATATTTTTAAAGAAACTGTAAAAGACAAATAGGCCATGTGCCCCTTTTCCAGCAAATGGATTTAATTGATACGCTCTGAAGTAGCAATGGCTCGCGAAAATGCCATGCACTGCTGACAAAAAAGACCGGTCTCCACTGACAACCGCTAGAGAAACGTAAATTTTACGTTAACTTGAATAACTCGAGTACATTACATACGACTGAGAAGTGCTTCAATTATTGCTAACCCAAATCTGTCGATTTTTAATGCTGTAGGATATCGATTCCACACTTCGGGAGATACCGTAAACATTATGTGTCATAATTAAGACCAACTTATTGGACCCACCTGGAAGATAAAACGATGAGTCCTTATCGTGTGCAACACAGGGAGTAAGGGACCAGAAATGGGACATGACAATATGATAATATTTTGTTTTTAAGTCAAAAAAATGTCCCGGAATGTGTCCCAGAATTTTTAAATTTTTATTCCTGAATTTTGTCACGAGTCCTTTACCAAAATAATGCTTTGACAAGAATCATCAAACACTGCCTATGGATCTGATTGGCTTACACATTTTCAACTTCTCCCCAGAAATGCAACCAGTTTCACAAAGCATTAGCAGGAGGCGATTTCTTAAGACACTCTGCCAAACTATGTTTTTTTATGATGTCTGGCAATGGATCTGGACAATCTGATTAAAACCAGATCTCTACATGCTCCCGATTTTGTTATGTCGCGTAGAGGATCTGGTATAACCCAGTAGACATCGACGTGCAGGTGACCTTAGCTGAGAAATTTCTCTGTCCAATCAAAAAAGTTTCAAGCAAAAATCTTCAACCAATCCTCATATGCATATCAAAAGCAAGTCGGTTCTGCAAAAATTCTGCCCAACATAAGATAATTAGAATTAAATGACCACAGGCCAGCGTTCCCATCTTATCAGACGAACACATCTGGATCACTACACCAGATTACAAGACGTAGAGCCATAATGATATGTATGATTATAAGTTGCAGTAGTCGATATCTTATCGTATAATAAATATGTACCTTCGTAGTACTTCAAATGGTTTTCTACGAATTGAAAACTAGTACCCTTCAATTTACAAGAATGAGAATAAATGAGAAATAATTATGTAGAAAAAGAACGGATTAAAAGTCACTGTTTCTATTTCTATTTGCAACATTGCCCTTTCCTGGACTGGTCGCCGCAGTAAGATTGAAGTAAAATTCTACACAAAATGATAGCATGATTCGAAGGGTGTTCAAGCTACTGTGTAGCATGTAAAAATTCTATAAACCCTTTGAAAAATTCCCGGTTTTGAAATATAAACATGATGAATAGAGGTTGTATTAATTTTTATACGCCCGTCATTTGACGGGACGTATTATGGTATGGCGAAGTCTGTCCGTCCGCCTATGGAACGCAATAACTTGAATACGCGTCAACCGATTTTTATGAAATTTATACATAGTGATCAGACTGTGGAGAGGAAGCCGCCTTTCGATTTTCAGGTTCATCCGATTTGTCGTTACAGAGTTATGGGACTTAGATTTTAAAAATACAGTGAAAATATACTAAAATATTTAAAAATTATTTAAAAATCTATTTCTGGTCGAAATGTTTTGAAATTTGGTATACTTCAAGTAGAAAGGATGTTCTTTGACATATGTAACGGGTTTTTAATTTTTTTGTCGCATAACCGAGATATTGTGTGTAATAGGAAGGGGGGATGGGTTATATGCACATACATTTTAAGCTAAGGGCAAAATATAGGCGCATGGAACGCGATAACTTGAATATGCGTCAACGGATTTTCATGATATTCATACATTATGATTGGACTGTGGAGAGGAAGCCGCCTTTCGATTTTCAGGTTTATTCGATATGTCGTTACAGAGTTATGGGACTTAGATTTTTAAAATACAGTGAAAATATACTAAAATATTTAAAAATTATTTAAAAATCTATTTCTGGTCGAAATGTTTTGAAATTTTGTATACTTCATGTAGGAAGGATGTTCTTTGACATATGTAACGGGTTTTTGGCCGGATTGCAAAGCAATTCCGGTCTATAGATTGACGATGTCCGTCCGTCCGTCTGTCTGTCCGTCCGTCCGTCCGTCCGTCTGTCCGTCTGCCGTCAACATTTTGGTTAAAGTTCCTGGTTTAAGCAAAATCTAAGGAACTATATGCAGTAGAAACTTTATATTATACATGAAGGTTGCCCATGACAAGACCTTTCAATTTATGCCGTAACATTTGACCTAGTGACCTTGACCTTGGGCTTTGACCTAGTTAAAGATTTTGGTTAAAGTTCCTGGTTTAAGCAAAATCTAAGGAACTGTACGCAGTAGAAACCTTATATTATACATATAGGTTGCCCATGACAAGACCTTTCAATTTATGCCATAACATTGGACCTAGTGACCTTGACCTTGGACTTTGACCTAGTTAAAGATTTTGGTTAAAGTTTCTGGTTTAAGCAAAATCTAAGGAACTGTATGCAGTAGAAACCTTATATTATACATTTAGGTTGCCCATGATGAGACCTTTCAATTTATGCCGTAAAATTGGACCTAGTGACTTTGACCTTGGACTTTGACCTAGTTAAATATTTTGGTTAAAGTTTCTGGTTTAAGCAAAATCTAAGGAACTGTATGCAGAAGAAACTTTATATTATACATGTAGGTTGCCCATGATGAGACCTTTCAATTTATGCCGTAACATTTGACCCAGTGACCTTGACCTTGAACTTTGACCTAGTTTAAGATTTTGGTTAAAGTTTCTGGTTTAAGCAAAATCTAAGGAACTGTATGCAGTAGAAACCTTATATTATACATTTAGGTTGCCCATGATGAGACCTTTCAATTTATGCCGTAACATTGGACCTAGTGACTTTGACCTTGGACTTTGACCTAGTTAAATATTTTGGTTAAAGTTTCTGGTTTAAGCAAAATCTAAGGAACTGTATGCAGAAGAAACTTTATATTATACATGTAGGTTGCCCATGATAAGACCTTTCAATTTATGCCGTGACATTTGACCCAGTGACCTTGACCTTGAACTTTGACCTAGTTAAAGATTTTGGTTAAAGATTCTGGTTTAAGCAAAATCTAAGGAACTGTATGCAGAAGAAACTTTATATTATACATGTAGGTTGCCCATGATGAGACCTTTCAATTTATGCCGTAACATTTGACCCAGTGACCTTGACCTTGAACTTTGACCTAGTTAAAGATTTTGGTTTAAGCAAAATCTAAGGAACTGTATGCAGTAGAAACCTTATATTATACATTTAGATTGCCCATGACGAGACCTTTCGATTTATGCCGTAACATTGGACCTAGAGACCTTGACCTTGGACTTTGACCTAGTTAAATATTTTGGTTAAAGTTTCTGGTTTAAGCAAAATCTAAGGAACTGTATGCAGTAGAAACCTTATATTATACATTTAGGTTGCCCATGATGAGACCTTTCAATTTATGCCGTAACATTGGACCTAGTGACTTTGACCTTGGACTTTGACCTAGTGAAAGATTTTGGTTAAAGTTTCTGGTTTAAGCAAAATCTAAGGAACTGTATGCAATAGAAACTTTATATCATACATGTAGGTTGCCCATGATGAGACCTTTCAATTTATGCCGTAACATTTGACCCAGTGACCCAGTGACCTTGAACTTTGACCTAGTTAAAGATTTTGATTAAAGTTCTTGGTTTAAGCAAAATCTAAGGAACTGTATGCAGTAGAAACCTTATATTATACATTTAGGTTGCCCATGATGAGACCTTTCAATTTATGCCGTAACATTGGACCTAGTGACCTTGACCTTGGACTTTGACCTAGTTAAAGACTTTGGTTAAAGTTCCTGGTTTAAGCAAAATCTAAGGAACTGTATACAGTAGAAACTTTATATTATACATGTAGGTTGCCTCTGACAAGACCTCTCAATGTATGCTGTAATATTTGACTTAGTGACCTAGACCCAGTTGGTGACAAAAACTTACTTTGCAATCCGGCCATACCGTCTTTAGCGGTGTTTTATTAATTTTTTTGTAGCATAACCGAGATATTGTGTGTACAGAGGACTCCTGTTAATCTGATAGTCAATTTGTCAGAAGATCATTATCAGATTAACAGGAGTATCAGATTATCAGGAGTTTGGAATTCTATGGATATACAATGATATAGTCCTCTTAATTGTACTAGAATGTATCTCAGACATGATTATAAGCATTAATTGAATGATATTAACACTTTCAAGCCATCATTTTAAATAAATTTAAAGAGGAAAATACCAATTTCAAGGATTTTGATATGATAATTCATTGAAAATGATGTGTATATCATAGGAAAAATACCGTAGTTGACGAAAAATCCTATCAGATAAAGAGGAGTTCTTATGATTTTTGATAATTTCTATCAGATTGAGAGGAGTAAATTTTCTTTGGTTATATAGGAAATGGTTTTGTGTTTTGATATCATATCAGATTAAGAGGAGTATCAGATTATCAGGTATCAGATTAAGTGGAGTCCTCTGTAATAGGAAGGGGGAGGGGTGGGTTATATGCACATACATGTTAAGCTAAGGGCAAAATATAGGCGCATGGAACGCAATAACTTGAATATGCGTCAACGGATTTTCATGATATTCATACATTTTGATTGGTGGAGAGGAAGCCGCCTTTCGATTTTCAGGTTCATTCGATATGTTGTTACAGAGTTATGGGACTTAGACATTTTAAAATACAGTGAAAATATACTAAAATAGTTAAAAATTATTTAAAAATCTATTTCTGGTTGAAATGTTTTGAAATTTTGTATACTTCAAGTAGAAAGGATGTTCTTTCACATATATAACGGGTTCTTGAATTTTTTTGTCACATAATCCAGAAATTATGTGTAATGGGGGGGGGGGGGGGGGGTTATATGCACATACATGTTAAGCTAAGGGCAAAATATAGGTGCATGGAACGCAATAACTTGAATATGTGTCAACAGATTTTCATGATATTTGTACATTTTGATCAGACTTTGAAGAGGAAGCCGCCTTTCGATTTTAAGCTAGGTTAATCTAATTTGTCCTTATGGAGTTATGGGACTTAGATATTTTGGTGTTGTGAAAAAAATCCCAACGGGCGTATCTTGCTGCGTGAGCGTAGGCTTTATTTTTTATTTTCATAGTATGTGACCACAATAACTCTAATTAGGTGAAGCTCACGGTCTTCTTGTAAACCAACGCTTCGGCAATGTTTACACACAGCTGGTTCTGTGCGCTGTGGTCATCTCTTTGGAACTAAGCATTTAAGGATGAGTTCTTATGCATCCGCATGCCCCCGATCATCGCTACAGTTCTCAGGCCAATCTTTTGATTGGTCAGTTAGAAAGGTCATCTGCACGTCGATGTCTACTGGGTTATACCAGATCCTCTACGCAACATAACAAAATCGGGAGCATGTAGAGATCTGGTTTTAATCAGATTGGGATCTGCATTGGTTGAAATATTATCACCATAACCAATGTTAGTTTACGATTGAATCATTTGTAGTAGTTTTAAAATTTGGGAGCAAAACATTTATTTACTTGTATTTTCATTTGTCAATCACAAAATAGTATTTATAAACCAAATTTTGAAAAATATTGCCCTTTGATATACATGTAGATTAAATGAGATATTTAAAAGAAATATTTCTTCTTTAGGATTTAGGTCCTATTTTTGATAAAGATGACATAATAATCCATTTTCCAGAAAATATCTATGACCGTTTTAAACCTTGATTTTATCTGCACAGACACCAGAATCACATCATTTTGCAAATTTTTCCATTGTGACGTCACATCTGGGCCCGGCACCATAAACTAATAAAGCCTGTGTTTGTGAAACACGAATGCCCCCGGTGGCATCTTTGTTAGTATGAACACTATTTTCTGTTAAGTACATGTATGTGAGGTCACTGGGTTAAAAGTTCAAAGGTCAAGGTCACGAGGTCAAAAATTTTGGTATCAATGGAAAGGTCTTGTCACAAGGAATACACATGTGAAATATGAAAGCCCTATCACTTCCCATTCAAAAGTTATGCCCAATGTTAAAGTTTTTGAAAAGTAGGTCAAAGGTCAAGGTCAAGGTCACGAAGTCAAAAATTTTGGTATCAATGGAAAGGTCTTGTCACAAGGAATACACATGTGAAATATGAAAGCCCTATCCCTTCCAATTCAAAAGTTATGCCCAATGTTAAAGTTTATGAAAAGTAGGTCAAAGGTCAAAGTCAAGGTCAGGAGGTCAAAAATTTTGGTATCAATGGAAAGGTCTTGTCACAAGAAATACACACGCGAAATATGAAAGCCCTATCACTTCCCATTCAAAAGTTATGCCCAATGTTAAAGTTTTTGAAAAGTAGGTCAAAGGTCAAAGTCAAGGTCACGAGGTCAAAAATTTTGGTATCAATGGAAAGGTCTTGTCAAAAGGAATACACATGCGAAATATGAAAGCCCTATCACTTCCCATTCAAAAGTTATGCCCAATGTTAAAGTTTTTGAAAAGTAGGTCAAAGGTCAAGGTCAAGGTCACGAGGTCAAAAATTTTGGTATCAATGGAAAGGTCTTGTCACAAGGAATACACATGTGATATATGAAAGCCCTATCACTTCCCATTCAAAAGTTATGCCCAATGTTAAAGTTTTTGAAAAGTAGGTCAAAGGTCAAGGTCAAGGTCACGAGGTCAAAACTTTTGGTATCAATGGAAAGGTCTTGTCACAAGGAATACACATGTGAAATATGAAAGCCCTATCACTTCCCATTCAAAAGTTATGTCCAATGTTAAAGTTTTTCGGACAAACAGACAGACAAACAGACAAACAATTTAACAGACAAACAGACGGACAGGCCAAAAACTATATGCCCCCGAATCTTTGATTCCGGGGGCATAAAAATTGACTTAAGTCTAAATTTCAATCTTCTTTTGTCTCGTTATACTATTAGTGATAACTTCGAATTATTCAAGAATTTTTCTATTTTCTGAGTAGAATTGAATAGGTGAACTCAATATTTCAAATTTATTGTCATATATCGTTTTATGAAAATTTGACTTAAGTCAATTCTTAGTTTATGGTGCCGAGCCCTGATCGCACCGTCTTGAAGCACATTGATGTGTTGCCATGCCTTTAATTTTGACTCACAATGAAAATATCGCCAAATTTTGTGATGTCTGGTGTCTGTCTGCCTTATGAATGTATTGGAAAATCATCTATTGACACAAACAAAAAGTGTCATGTTCATTACACATTATCATTACTGTATAATATTGCTTTACAAAACAATTATTTTTCACATATCCGTATAGTAAACTTCAGTGATGACAAAACAATATTGTTTCTTGTACCATCAATGTATTTGTATATCAAAAGACATTCTTTGTGAACATTTTACCGAAGCTCTTTAATCCTCTTGCATAAGGCTCTGTGCCCAGTTTCACAAAAATTCTTCACAAAATTTTTTGGAATTTTCATAACTTTTGTTATAAATGTTTATTAGCTTGATTGCACCATGTTTTCTAATATCATTTTTACATACTTAATATAAATTCAAAAAACAAAACTTCTCAAATTTAAGAGAGTAAGTAGAACTGAGCAATCAAAAGTTACGATTATTTCGGAAATTCTAAGCAAGTATTTTTGTGAAACAGGCTGCAGGTAATTATTTTCAGTCATGTTTATTTTCAGGTTCTTCATATAGTCATAGTATATATTGAAAAATAAGTGTATGGTATGTCTCTAGCTAAGCCCCTCCTATTTTATGGTCTCACCAGCTCTTTCACCAACATTCACATATTCCTCTAGAATTCTTGACTTATCCCTTTATTTAAAGACATTACTTTTTATCCACAATTCTTAACACTTGGAAAGCCTAACATGTTAGCAGTAATAACTTACTAAAAAGCACAACAGAGCAAGTGCTTAGATGAAGTTTCATTCTAATAATTAAGTACCCACCAAATGACAGATGCCCTATCCTTATCTCTGTCCCTCTTTCTGCCTGTCCATGAAAAACTTAACTTCTTCGCTGTAAGAGCTAGAAATTTTGTAATTTGGCACATGATATCTATATATTTACATTACCAGTAGATTCCCCGTGTTAAACACCAATTAGGCAACTAGAATTATATTCCAATAACTTGGGTTGCTATTTTGACGTCATGTTTAAGTTTTGCATGTAGGGAGAATTTACAAATGTTAAAATATGATGACGCTGTTATAGGCAAAATGTGCAATGTGCATGCAAATGAAAATGACTGATAATTAGAATAAATGTAAATATAAGTAATGACTGCCTTACTTTTGGTGTTCATGGGTGTATAATTCTGGTTGGACACGTGCAAATTTTCCGAGAATCGCAAATTTGAACGTGACCAACCAGAATTATACACCCATGTACACCAAAAGTAAGGCAGTCATTTCTTAAATACATGTTTAAATAAAAAAAATTATCATGTGACCTAAGCTTGATCATGACTTTTACCTACATTTGAGAAGCTTAAACATTGGTTGTTATTACTGTGTCATCGGGGACATGAATCTCATATTTGGCATATATATGCTTTTTGTGACAAGAACCTTCTATTGGTATCAAATTTTTAGCTCACCTTGACAAAGCAGAGGTGTTTACACTCAGGTTGAGAAAATGGGACACCTTGCTCCTTACCTAGCCTCCTTCAGATATATAATTACATTTATTAGGTATTACAATGTCATACCAGGGACCCTTTCTTTGTCAGTTCTCTAAGTATTCCTTATCACTTTTCTCCTAAATGTTCCAAAGAACTTAATCAGCAGTGAATGTTCTTCAACAAACTTAACAGTTGTTAAAGCTTAGTCTTTGAGTACATGTTGCAGCAAAACTGATCAATTCGGATTTTATCTTTGAGGTTTGGCAACAATCCCAATATGTCATATTTAAAAAAAGCAAGTCCAGTTTGTCCGGCATGAATTTGGCACACATTTTCAAACAGTTATAGAATTATACATACTAAATCATCGGTCAAATTTTGTCGCAGCCATTGTGGCCAAACCTCAGAGATAGTGTAGGAATTAAAACAAATGTAATTGTCACATTCACGGCTAGTTTTTGTCCAGATTGCAAAGCAATTTTGGTCTATAGTTTGATGATGTTTATCAACATCTTTGAAGCAAAATCTCAAAAACTATATACAGTAGAAACAAAATACTGTACAGATAGGTTGCCTGTAACAAGGTCTTTCAGTGTATGCAGTAATGTATGACCTACTGGAGACCTAGTGACCTTAACCTTGGACTTTAACCTTTCATTACCAGCAAAAACTTGCTTTGCAGTTCTGCTATACCGGCTTTAACAGTGTTTTAAACTGATATCGAGTTATGAATCCCAACTTTACTTACACCAACCCTTTAATATACTGTAAATCGTCTTTTATTAGTGAGCGTTTTATTTTTTTGCGATATTTGCAAGGCTTATAGATTCGCGAAAAAAAAAATGTTGTGAATATGTCCTTACACATTTGTATAGTAAGCAAAGTACATGTATACAATGTCACGAAAATAAAATGCCACAAATCAGTTGCTTCATTCGTGTTTGCGAACTTAAAAGATGCCATTCGTGTTTGCGAACTAAAAAGACGCCGCAAATAAAAGACGGCTTACAGTACTTTTAAACAAACCTTCCTCAAAATTATGTTAATGCAAATTACTTGGGAAATTTCTTGTTTCCTCCGCTTTGCATGATAACATGACACAAAAAGTGAAAAAAAAATTGTAGAAGTCAGAAAATACACATCGAGTCTGTAGAATTAATGAAATGAAAGGTCGTAAGTAATAGATACAACCTTTTTGACTTTTTGCTACAAATGTATTAATGGATAGGTCACATAATTTCTCATCTACCTGTGAAATTTTATAATGATATCTGTAACCATGGTAATGGATTGAACAACATACTTATGAAAGGTCGTATGTGTCAGCTGATACAATACAGAATTTGCCTTAATTTTAAATCTAAAAGGTCATAAGTGTTAGTTACAACCTTTAATATCCAAATGTCTTGAAAAGGAAATGATAGACAAAAAAACCCCAGTTTCTTCAGTATGAAAGGTCATATGTGATATATATAGTAAGTGTTTGTATCTATATTGAATATTTTGTGGAAAGATATTTTGCCTTTTGTTTATGGATTCAAACGCAAAGTTTTTAGCTCACCCCGACAAAGTTGAGTGAGCTTATGCTATACCCCCGCCCGTCCTCGTCCGTGACTGCGTCCAGCTAAGAAGTTTGGGGTAGCTCAGTATTTTGCAAAGTACTGATGCTACATTAACCAAACTTGCACAAGTGATTCATCTTGGGATGCCGACAGGAACCCATGCATTGGATGCTGCATCTGATCTACATTTTCCGCTTGATTGACTTGGTTAAGAAGTTTGGGGTAGCTCAGAGTGGCTTGGTAAAGAAGTTTGGGTTAGCTCAGTATCTGACAAAGTACTGATGCTACAGTAACCAAACTTGCACAAGTGATTCATCTTGGGATGCCGAGAGGAACCCATGCATCGGATGCAGCATCTGACCTACTTTTTCCGCTTGAGTGATTTTGCTTTAAAAGCCAATATTGAGCAAAGTATAAGTGCTACATGTACCAAACTTGCATATTGGATGTATCTTTGATCAAACTTTCATAAAATGACCTTGACCTACTTTTTCCGCTTGAGTGATTTTGCCTTTAAAAGCCAATATTGAACAAAGTATAAGTGCTTCATGTACCAAACTTGCATAATGGATGTATCTTTGATCAAACTTTCATAAATGACCTTGACCTACTTTTTTCCATTTGAGTGATTTTTGCCTTTTAAAGCCAGTATTGAGCAAAGTATAAGTGCTACATGTACCAAACTTGCAGATTGGATGTATCTTTGATCAAACTTTCATAAAATGACCTTGACCTTGACCTACTTTTTCCGCCTGAGTGATTTTGCCTTTAAAAGCCAATATTGAACAAAGTATAAGTGCTTCATGTACCAAACTTGCATATCGGATGTATCTTTGATCAAACTTTCATAAAATGACCTTGACCTACTTTTTCCATATGAGTGATTTTTGCCTTTAAAAGCCAATATTGAGCAAAGTATAAGTGCTACAAGTACCAAACTTGCATATTGGATGTATCTTTGATCAAACTTTCTTAAAATGACCTTGACCTACTTTTTCCACTTGAGTGATTTTGCCTTTAAAAGCCAATATTAAGCAAAGTATAAGTGCTACATGTACCAAACTTGCAGATTGGATGTATCTTTGATCAAACTTTCATAAAATGACCTTGACCTACTTTTTCCGCTTGAATAATTTTGCCTTTAAAAGCCAATGTACATGTACATAGAAATATTTTTGAATTGAATTTTGCTGCCACGAGGTGAGCTTTGTAATCTGTGATTACCTATGTTTATGGTTTCCTTTTTCTCTTGGATTATATAGCAATGTAAAACAATTTTTTTTCTCTCCTGAAAAGTTTGCATGTTGCACTAAATTAAGACCTTTCAATTCTACATGCTGATTAGAATGTAAATTATGATGAAAAGGTCTAAGAAATAACAACTTCAATTCATAAGATCAAGGGGCCTTTAACCTCAGTTTGCTTACATTTATCTCTTCCTAGTTACTGATTGTACATTCAATTTTATATTGTGAAATATACGGATTCTTTCGACTTTAATTATACAGATCCTTTTGACTTTGATGCTTTTGAAAAAAAAGTATATGTATTACAGAAATTTTCCGCAGTCTGCAGTCACTTGCATATAAGATTTTTGGAGTTTAATTTAGAACTATGTAGCAAAGGTTATACATGTTTAAACATACTGTAGATCTCCCTTTAATTTCAGGTGAACAGTCAAGAACAAGAGATGGTGTTGATCTATCTGTGAATCATTCTTCACAGCCGCATGGTACGTGTAATGTATGTGTAGTGCATTATAAGCAACATGATTAAGATGGAGTAATAGATTTACACTTGCCAAGTCACATAATTTTCAAATGAATCCGACATTTTGAAATGCAAAAATTATTTAACAATCTACCCTCCCCCCCCCCCAAAAAACAAAAAGCAGCTGGATCTTTTATTTTTAGCCGAGTTGCAAAACTCAGCTCTTAATTTGATGTGAGACAGGCGGGCGGGCGGGAGGGCGTCAACAATTGGTTTCCGGACTATAAGTCAACTACGAAAGAGGCTATAACAATGAAACTTCATACACTTACTCACCATTAGTCAAGGATGAGCCCTATTGATTTTGGGGTCAAATGGTCAAAGGTCAAGGTCACAGGACTCAGCTGATTGAAAATGGTTTCCGGACCATATTTCAGCCTGTATTGCACCTATAATCATGAAACTTGCCAGAAATGTTTCCCTTGAATCAAGGATGAGGCCTATTGATTTTGAGGTCAAAGGTCAAGGTCACAGGACTCCGATGATTGAAAGTGGTTTCCGGACCATATTTCAGCCTGTATTGCACCTATAATCATGTAACTTGCCAGAAATGTTTCCTGTGAATAGAAAATGACCACTTTTGATTTTGGGGTCAAAAGGTCAAAGGTCAAGGTCACAGGACTCTGATGATTGAAAATGGTCTCCTGGCCATATTTTAGCCTGTATTGCACCTAAAGTCATGAAACTTGCCAATAATGATTCCCATGAATCAAGAATGACCCCTATTGATTTTGGGGTCCAAAGGTCAAGGTCACAGGACTCCGATGATTGAAAGTGGTTTCCGGACCATATTTCAGCCTGTATTGCAATTATAATCATGAAGCTTGCCAGAAATGTTTCCCATGGATCAAGGATGACCACTATCAATTTTGGGATTAAAAGGTCAAAGGTCAAGGTCACAGGACTAAGATGATTAAGAATGGTTTCCCGACGGAATTTGAGCCTGTATTGCACTTATAATCATGTAACTTGCCAGAAATGTTTCCAGTGAATAGAAAATGACCACTTTTGATTTAGGGGTCAAAGGGTCAAAGATCAAGGTCACAGGACTTAGGTAATTGAAAATTGAAAATTGTTTCCGGATGATATAAGAGGGTGTATTGCACCTATGATCATGAAACTTGCCAGAAATGTTTCTTATGAATCAATGATGACCCCTATTGATTTTGAGGTCAAAAGGTCAAATGTCAAGGTCATAGGACTCAGATGATTGAAAATGGTTTCTGGACCACATTAGAGCCTGTATTGCACCTATGATCATGAAACTTTCCAGAAATATTTCTAATGAATCAAGGATGACCCCTATTGATTTATGGGTCCAAAGGTCAAGGTCACTGAACTATGATGATTGAAAATGGTTTCCAGACCATATTGGAGCCTGCGTAGCACCTATAATCATGAAACTTGCCAGAAATGCTTTCCATGAATCAAGGATGATCCCTATCACTGATGATTGAAAATGGTTTCCAGATAATATTTGAGCCTGTATTGCATCTGTGATCATGAAATGTTCCGGAAATGTTTCCCATGAATCAAGTATGACCCCTTGTGATTTTTGCATCCAAAGGTCAAGGTCATAGGATTCTGATAATTGAAAATAGTTTCGGGACTATATTTGGGCATGTATTGCACCTTTAATCATGAAACTTGTCAGAAATGTTTTCCATGAATCAAGGATGACCCCTATTGATTTTGGGATCAAAAGAGCAAAGGTCAAATTCATAGGACTTGGGTAATTGATTTGGTTTCTGAATTATATATGTGTATCAACCTGAAACGTGTCTGTGATGCTTCCCATCTGTCGAGACCATTCAAGTTTTGCAACTCGGCACTTTGCATCTTTGATGCATTTTAAGCTTATTTCTATTTAAAAAAGTCAGACTTGTCTGTTGTCTGTATATAATTTCTCATTTATGTAACATGTACATGTCTTGATGGGCCCCTGACATACAAATTTGGCTTAGGGACTGCATTAATTTTTATACGCCCGTCATTTGACGGGTCGTATTATGGTATGGCGAAGTCCGTCCGTCTGTCCGTCCGCCTATGGAACGCAATAACTTGATTATGCGTCAACGGATTTTCACGAAATTCATACATTATGATTGGACTGTGGAGAGGAAGCCGCCTTTCGATTTTCAGGTTCATCCGATTTGTCGCTACAGAGTTATGGGACTTAGATTTTTAAAATACAGTGAAAATATACTAAAATAGTTAAATATTATTTAAATCTCTATTTCTGGTCGAAATGTTTTGAAATTTTGTATACTTCAAGTAGAAAGGATGTTCTTTGACATATGTAACGGGTTTTTAATTTTTTTGTCACATAATCGAGATATTGTGTGTAATGGGAAGGGGGGTGGGTTAAATGCACATACATGTTAAGCTAAGGGCAAAATATAGGCGCATGGAACGCAATAACTTGAATATACGTCAACAGATTTTCATGATATTCATACATCATGTTTGGACTGTGGAGAGGAAGCCGCCTTTCGATTTTCAGGTTCATTCGATTTGTCGTTACAGAGTTATGGGACTTAGATATTTTAAAATACAGTGAAAATATACGAAAATAGTTAAAAATTATTTAAAAATCTATTTCAGGTCGAAATGTTTTGAAATTTTGTATACTTCAAGAAGAAAGGATGTTCTTTGACATATGTAACGGGTTTTTATACGCCCGTCATTTGACGGGACGTATTATGGTATGGCGAAGTCCGTCTGTCCGTCTGTCCATCCGCCTATGGAACGCAATAACTTGAATACGCGTCAACGGATTTTTATGAAATTTATACATTGTGATCAGACTGTGGAGAGGAAGCCGCCTTTCGATTTTCAGGTTCATCCGATTTGTCGTTACAGAGTTATGGGACTTAGATTTTTAAAATACAGTGAAAATATACTAAAATATTTAAAAATTATTTAAAAATCTATTTCTGGTCGAAATGTTTTGAAATTTGGTATACTTCAAGTAGAAAGGATGTTCTTTGACATATGTAACGGGTTTTTAATTTTTTTGTCGCATAACCGAGATATTGTGTGTAATATGAAGGGGGGGGGGGTTATATGCACATACATTTTAAGCTAAGGGCAAAATATAGGCGCATGGAACGCAATAACTTGAATATGCGTCAACGGATTTTCATGATATTCATACATTTTGATTGGACTGTGGAGAGGAAGGGGCCTTTCGATTTTCAGGTTCATTCGATATGTCGTTACAGAGTTATGGGACTTAGACATTTTAAAATACAGTGAAAATATACTAAAATAGTTAAAAATTATTTAAAAATCTATTTCTGGTCGAAATGTTTTGAAATTTTGTATACTTAAGGTAGAAAGGATGCTCTTTGACATATGTAACGGGTTTTTAATTTTTTTGTCACATAAGCGAGATATTGTGTGTAATAGGAAGGGGGGGGGGGGTTATATGCACATACATGTTAAGCTAAGGGCAAAATATAGGCGCATGGAACGCAATAACTTGAATATGCGTCAACGGATTTTCATGATATTCATACATTTTGATTGGACTGTGGAGAGGAAGCCGCCTTTCGATTTTCAGGTTCATTCGATATGTCGTTACAGAGTTATGGGACTTAGATATTTAAAAATACAGTGAAAATATACTAAAATAGTTAAAAATTATTTAAAAATCTATTTCTGGTTGAAATGTTTTGAAATTTTGTATACTTCAAGTAGAAAGGATGTTCTTTCACATATATAACGGGTTCTTGAATTTTTTGTCACATAATCCAGAAATTATGTGTAATGGGGGGGGGGGGGTTATATGCACATACATGTTAAGCTAAGGGCAAAATATAGATGCATGGAACGCAATAACTTGAATATGTGTCAACAGATTTTCATGATATTTGTACATTTTGATCAGACTTTGAAGAGGAAGCCGCCTTTCGATTTTAAGCTAGGTTCATCCAATTTGTCCTTATGGAGTTATGGGACTTAGATATTTTGGTGTTGTGAAAAAAATCCCAACGGGCGTATCTTGCTGCGTGAGCGTAGGCTTTATTAAAAATCAATATTTGTTCAATGTATTCATGAATAGTCCAAGCAAAGTTTTTGTTAATGCATATATTCGGTATGACAGTTTTGGCCATGACAAATTTCTGGCATCTTCACCTACAAGTTCTATATGTTTGATGCTATTGTAATGAAACTTCATACACTTACTCATCTTGAGGCTGAAGGCGTGTCCTTTTGTTTCTGGAGTTCAAAGGTCAAGGTTATAGTACTTTGAAATGGTTTCCAGATCATAAAGGACTTCTGTCTACATATCATCGTGAAACCTTTACAATTTTTTTATGTGCCCCATTGATATTGGAGTCTAAAGGTCAAGGTCAAATGAATTTGGTGATTGAAGATGGTTTCTGGATGATAATGGAGTGTGTATTGCAACTACATGTATCATTTTGAAACTTGCTAGAAATGTTCCCCATTAGTCATGGATATGCCCTTTTAATGTTTGGTCATATGGTTAAAGGTTTCCAGACTACTGTGGAGTGTGTATTGCAATTATCATCATGATTTATTTTTCTCTTTTGCAGAATTCAGTTACTTAGAAATATTTGAATCTGCTCACAATTTTAGGTTTGGACACTGGTTATGAAGAAGGACAGTCAGTTGCTCAGGCATCACAGCCACCTGGTATGTAGAATGCATTTATATGATTTATCCATATCTACATGTATGAACATGCATGTTTAGTTTCAAATGCACTGTTTGCATGTAAACAAAAGCAATAGAAAGGGGTAGGGCCACGAGACCCCTAAATCGGCCCTTGATTTTTCTCTTAAAATAAATTTCATGAGGATTACTTGATATCTCTCATGAAAATACATGAATGTTTACCGCTTTTCATGAAAAGAATAATATCACCAAACAATGTGCCATTTAACTGTACGTCATTTTGACGTTATTGATAAAATATGACGAAAATTGCTGGGAATTTTGTCTTTTGTCGTAGAATTGAATGTGGCCGCATGCGTCAACTGAGATAAAACGTTTATGACCAAAGGATATAATGATAATCTTTCACATATAAATTTTCCATCATAGTTATTGCATGCGGCCATTGCTAATTTAACAGAAATATTGATCTTTTGCATCAATTTCGCCGAATATGACCTATTTTGGTGTTTTCAAAGGGCTAAAGGGTGTTGATAAAAGCAATGTTTACAAAAAGTAGATTCGTGATTTAGTAGAGAACGTTTCAAAATGTCAAATAACAGTTAAAAATTCTATGAAGTACAATGATCAAAATTTATCAAAATTAGGGCCAATATCGGGCTTCGTGGCCCTACCCTTTTCACATGGGCCCTTGCATGAATGTTCTCATGCACATGTGACTAAGACATGCCCTTGATATGGCAAACGAGGCAGATAAGCTCAGAGTACCTGTCACATAGGAATATTATGGAAAACCATCGGTATATTGTGTTACAATTTTAGGCTTGCTGTGGGCTAAAGCCTGTGGGAACTCTTTAAGGCTCGTAGACCAGGTTGGCTTTTCTGGAGCACCAGGAAGTTCATGTATTTATGTGTCATTTCCATTTCTATTGGTAATTAACTTTGATTGGAACATTAAAGACTTTGAGGAAAAAAATACCTTTTATTGAAATTGAAATTGAAAGTTCATGCATTTTAAAATAATTCAACCTATGATTATAGGTGACAGTGTAGGATCTCCTTTACCACATACCTCTGCATCAGGTGCGTATTAATGAGCACTGCTATTACAATTGACCCTTCCGAATGCGGGAAAAATTTGAGAAATTCCATGACGTCACAATGACGTCACGATGTTTGACCGAGGTTCGAAGCTTGTTTGTACCAGATGAAAGCATTGTGACGTCATGAAATTTGGCATTTTTTTTCCCCGCAATTGGAAGGGTCAATTGATACATGTATGTATTGCTTTATTAGCCGAATAGACCTTCTTCACATTACTGCTAGACTTGCATTTTAGACACAAGAAGACCTGACATCACTATTTTATAATTGTGATGTCATAAATCTGCTACAACGTCGCATTTAAAGTTATATCAAATCTTGTGATGTCGGGTCTTGGGATGTGGAAAATGCATGTCAACTGTGGTAATGTGGCAACTGTCTATTACCTAATTTGGCTCATAAGATGAATGGGTGGACAGGTATCAACAATTGGTTCCTGGACCATAAGTCCAATATATGTCATTGACAAAGAAATTATTTTTTTTATTTTTAAACACCACAGACATGTAAACACTACATAGACAAGGCCATTTTGTATATATAAACACAGAGCATTGAAGAGTATATGTCGACTGACCCATGGTCCTAGCAAGGCTCGAACCAGCAATCTTTAGATTACTAGCCAGACACCTTATCCGCTAGACTACGGCGCCAACGATTTGCAAAGAAACTTCATAGATGTACTAGCAACAAGTCAATGATGCCTGCATTGATTTTGAGGTCATAAGGTCAATGTCGAAGAATAATGATGTTTGAAAAATTCAATCAGAAAATGGTTTCAGGTCATAATGGAGTTGGTGTTGCACCTATTATCATTATGAAGCATATCAGACGTGTTCCCTGTGAGTCAAGAATGCCCCCTATTGATTTTGAGTCAGAAAGGTCACAGGTGAAGGTCAAATTACTTAGATGATTAAAACTGCTTTCCAGGTGATGTGTAAACTCCTACCTATCATCAACTTCCTGGAAGGTTCTTCACGAGTCAAGGATGTGCCCTATCGATATAATGATTAAGGTTATAGAGGACTCTGATGATCCAAAAATCATTGAATTTTAGAATTTTAGTTCTTTGGACCATAGACTGAAACTTCAAATAGGTGCACTGTTGAAAGTAGAATCTAATATGCTTTAGAAAAAGTGTAGCTAGACATTATTTTTATTATACCCTGGCCATAAAATGGCATGCGTGTGTCTGTGCGTGCGTGCGTCCGTCCCACCTGTGATTTCCTGACAATTAAAGGAAAACCGTTTCAGATAATGAATTCATTTCTTGCATATGGCTTATACACCAAAAATACAAGTCAAGTTCGATTATGGGTCATGTCCCTCAATAACATGCGGAGTTATGCCCCTTGAAACTTCAAAAATTAAAAATTTCATGGTTTCCGGACATTTAAAAGAAAATCATTACAGATAGTCAATTCATTTCTTGCAAATAGCTTTTACACCAAGAAATACAGTACCTGTCAAGCTCAAAACATGGGTCATGTCCCTCAATTTCATGAAGAGTTATGCCCCTTGACACTAAGAAAAATTCAATTTTTTTTTTTTTTTTTTTTGGTTTTGGTTTTCTAGACATTGGAAGGAAAACTGTTACAGTTAATTAATTGATATATTAGATATACATTCTACATCAAGAATTATAATACATGAACTTGAAGTATGGGTCATGTCGCTCAATTATGTGCATAATTATGTCCCTTGAAACTTATAAAAAAAAAATTCAATATTTTGAGGTTTCCTGACTCTTAAAGGAAAACTATCACAGGGAATCAATTAATTTGTTGGATATAAAACCCTCATAGGGAATAAATTCATTTCTAAAATTTAGATTTTATACTCAGAAATTTAGGTCAAGAACCTATCATGCTATAATAGGCTTGCTCAAATTTGTGAGGTGTTATGTCCCTTGAATCAACATTTCGTGACTTCTTGACATTTAAACATTTTAAAGGAAAACAAACTCAGAAAATCAATTCATTGTTATAGATTTTACACCATGTGAAGCAGGACAATTTTAAATATGGGTTATGTTGCTCAAATATGTGCAGACTTATGCCCTTTAAAACTACCAGATGTATAGTCATGGCTTCAATAGCCTATTTGCAACATATGCCCGGCAGGGGTATCATTAATCCTTAGATCAACAATAAATTTCATTGACTCTCAGGTGCAAGTTTTGCAACTTGGCACATTGCATCTGTGATGCACCTCTAACAGATGCTCCTCATGCTTATTCCTTCTAGGAAGAAAACAGGTTCATTTCTTTCTTTCATATGTTTGATTTTTATTAGGGGGACCTATAGGCACAAGTGACGAGGAAGGAACAATAGTACCTCATGCCCAAACACCATCAGGTATTTTGATAAAGACATTATTTCTATAATTCTGAGTATAATTATTAGTTTCATAATGTTTTATGCTATTCTTATTTGAAGAAAGAGATACATTGACAACATTAAGAGAAAGTTTATGACCTGACTTTTTATTGAACCCCCACCAAAAAATGGCGGGGCTATATAGTGATGCTTGCATGCGTCTGTCCGTCCATCCCACATGTGGTTTATGGACATTTTGAGGAAAACTGCTACGAAGAATCAATTTATTTCTTGGATTTAGCTTTTTCACTCAATTATGTGCAGAGTTATGCCCCTTAAAACTTAGAAAAAATCAAAGTTGCTGGACATTAAAGGAAAGCCATTACAGAGAATCAATGCATTTCTTGGATATAGCTTTTTCACCAAGAAATACAGTTCAAGTTCATATATGGGTCATGTCGCTCAATTATGTGCAGAGTTATGCCCCTTGAAATTTGACATGCTTTCAGTAGCTTTATCACATCTTTTATTTTTTTTTTATTAGGTGAAAGTATAGGTACAGAAGACAATGTAGGAACTCCAGTACCTGAGGTCTCAAGATCACTTGGTATGATTACACTAAGTACATTTAAATCATTTAGTATAATTTTTATGCCTCTGCTAGAAATTGCTCAGGTATATAATATTGAGTTGCCCCTGTCTTTCATTCCATCAAAGATAATCAAAAACTCAAGGCTTTTAAAAATTTTTACAATAATCACTGACTTTCACTTTTGGTACATCTATGATCAGACTCTCATATAAGGTCTTCTTTTTTCACTGGAAAAAGCAAAGTGATTTTGCATTTAATTTCAGTTTCAAGCATGTAGAATTATTATTTGTACAAATACAAGCCAGTTTTGCAGAATTTATACATTGTATTTTTCAGAACTTTTACAACATTACCTACTTTTGATTTATTACTTTCTTGGAAACTAGCAATTATTATTGTACAGCACCACGATAGGTTATCTTTCACCGCAGAACATTCGGTTATTCTATAATTTTGGGTATTATAGATTATTTATCATAAAAGGGGAATGTGTTGAAGTGTAAAGATGCCTTATCTATGAGGTTTATTCAAAATGATATCTTTCAAAAAGACAAAACCAAAAAAAAATGATCGGCATGATTAATGTAGATGAAAGTGAAAGTAGAACGCCGATCACGTTTGTACGTAATACAAAGCTTATATTCATTTATAGCACACCTCTATGAAGTAGAGGGGGGCTCATGCTATCGCCCCTCATCGACGTCTGCAGTACAGGTTTAGCAAAACGAGACAGGTCCATTCCCGCCAAACTATAAGGCCTACATCAACCAAACTTGCATGGATGATGCATCTGAGGATGCTTACAACAATGCATGGTACAAAGGCTGCATTTGACCTACATTTCATGCATGAGTGAGCAGGTTAGGTAAAATGGATAGGTCCATTCCCGCCTTACTATAAGTCCTACATCAACCAAACTTGCATGGATGATGCATCTGAGGATGCTTAATACAATGCACGGAGGCTGCATCTGACCTTCATTTCATGCTTGAGTGGGCAGGTAAGGTAAAATGGGACAGGTCCATTCTTACCTTGCTATAAGTCCTAGGTCATTCAAAGTTGTGTGGTTGATGCATCTGAGGATGCTTATTACAATGCATGATCAGTCAGGGGCATCACTGATTTCAGTACTCTTTCAGAAATTACTAACATCAGTAATTTTGATTTTGACTTTACTTGCTGCTTTACATCCAAATGACTGAATTCCATACTTTTTGCGCACATTTTTATTTCTAGAAATTCATTCCTGCGCATTTTCATTTTATGAGGTCATTGGATGCAGAATAGAAAGTACTACAAATCCATGGAATTAGATTTCCCTAAATAGTATAGTAAAGGCAATCAAATGGACAAACTTTAGAATATGACATAATTCAATAATTTTTATGTGACTGATTTCTATCATTTTGCAAAATGAGTATCTTTGTTCGTGTTTAATTACAGAGGAAATCGAAAAAATGAATTATAAGTATCAGTCATTTCCAAAGAGGACTGAAATCAATGATGCCCCTGACTGATGATTTGGAGGCTGCGTCTGACCCACATTTTACGCTTCACAGAGCAAGTTAGGTAAAATGGGACAGGTCCATTCCTGCTTTACTATAAGTCTGACATCAACCAAACTTGCATGGATGATGCATCTGAGAATGCTTACAACAATGCATGGTACAAAGGCTGCATTTGACCTACATTTCATGCTTGAGTGAGAAGGTTAGGTAAAATAGGATAGGTCCATTCCCGCATTATTATAAGTCCTACATCAACCAAACTTGCATGGATGATGCATCTGAGGATGCTTACTACAATGCATGGTACGGAGGCTGCATCTGACTTTCATTTCATGCTTGAGTGAGCAGGTAAGGTAAAATGGGACAGGTCCATTCCTACCTTGCTATAAGTCCTTGGTCTTTCAAAGTTGTGTGGATGATAAATCTGAGGATGCTTACTCGATGCATGATTCGGAGGCTGCATCTGACTCACATTTTACGCTTCAAAGAGCAGGTTAGGTAAAATGGGACAGGTCCATTCCTGCCTTACTACAAGTCTTATATCAACCAAACTTGCATGGATGATGCATCTGAGGATGCTTACTACAATGCATGGTACAGAGGCTGCTTAAAATTCTGTAAAATTTTCCGGCTCGCTAATGAATCGCCTGCCACAATTTTCAATTCATATTACACAAATTTTAGTTCAAATTTGAAAATATTAATAGAATGCATGTTAATGAAAAAGGGGCTTCCTTAAAGGCTTAAATATGTTATCATTATAATGCATTACTATTAATAGATGCATGTATCACAATAAAGTCTAATTTTATATGCAAGCTTTGAAGGAGAACTTCAGTTTTTCACTAATTTACATTTCTAAATTTGAAAATTTATCTGGAAGACCCTCTCCTCAGACCCTCTTACTTGTACCTTATGTAAATTTTGTTTACTGAGGATTATATTGTAAAATTCTTTTTAAACTCTGTTTAGATGTGAATTAAATTTGTGCATAAAGTAAAGTAATATTGTACATGTTTGCTTTAAAAGACAGAGAGAGGCTCTGTCAACCTACATGAAAATTATCTCTAGAAATTTAGAGAGTTAGATATTAGATTTATTGTATTTACAGAAAGAAGAGGTCATGATATAACTCATGTGGCTTCAATTAAAGCAGGTAAAATGATAACAAAATTATATATATAACATACTCTAATTTTAAAGTCAACCATCTACATGTGATTTATTAATTGTCTTTTTTATCACTGAGGTTTTATGAATACACAATGTCAAATAATTTGAAATGTAAAGAGAATGAATATAAAGACTCACATGATTATCTACATGTATATACAGACCCAGAGTCAGATAATGTGAAACCGAAGGTGAAAAATGATGATTCATTGCCACATCAAGAAGGTAAGAAAATTTGACAATTTATCAGTCACCATGTTTGGTTTGCTAACTTAAGTGATGATATTTTACAGTTTTAGTAAATTGATACGAAGGTGTAGTACCTTGATTCAAGTAAAATAAAGAATGTAACATACATGTAATTATGTCTCACAACAACAAGGAGGAGACATGTTGTTTCTGCTTTTACTTCCATCCCTCTCCAATTAGATCAAAAGATTGAGGAAATGGGTGAATGGCTCATGGCATTTTGAAATTTCTTTGGTTCTGAACCATTATACCAATACATAGTACAGTTATGAAACAATGCAAAACACTTTTAGAGAATATGCTAAAGTTGCCTAATAAAAGGAAGGCAATTTTGAAATATCTTAATTTCCTTTTTGTGTCGCCTGCCAAGCATAGCGACACTAGGGGATCACTTTGTCTGTTGTCCGTCTGTCAGTCAGTCCGTCTGTCTGTCACACTTTGGGTGTCACAGCCCATACCTTTTGATTGGTAAGTGACAGGGCTTTGATATTTTACATGTATATTCCTTGTGACAAGACCTTCCTACACATACCATAATTTTTGACCTAGTGACCTTGACCTACATATTTGACCTACTTTAAAAAAAAATTAAGAATGGATATATCTTTTGATTGGTTAGTGTTAGGACTTTGATATTTCACACGTGCAAGCCTTGCAGCAAGACCTTTCTTCATATACCATAATTTTTTACCTTGTGACCTTGACCTAGATATTTGACCTACTTTTGAAAACAAGATAAGATTTGCTATATCTTTTGATTGGTAAGTGATAGGGCTTTGATATTTCACATGTGTATTCCTTGTAAGAACACCTTTCTACACATGCCATAATTTTTTACCTATTGACCTTGACCTACTTTTCAAAAAATTAAGATTGTATATATCTTTTGAGAGGGCTTTGGTATTTCACAAGTGTATTCCTTGTGACAAGACCTTTCTACACAGATCATCATCTTTGACCTTGTGACCTTGACCTAGATATTTGACCTACTTTTCAAGAAAAGCTATATCTTTTGATTGGTTGGTGATAGGACTTTGATATTTCACATGTATTTTCCTTGTAACAATGCCTTTCTACACATACCAAAATTTTTATCTTTTGACCTTGACCTAGCTATTTGAACTTTCTAAGAAATTAAGGTTGTATATATCTTTTAATTGGTAGGTGATATATATCACAGCCAATTGTGCCTCACATGAAATTCATATGAAATGAGCATCATGTAAATTTCACATGAAAGTTCATGTGAAATTCATATAAATTTCACATAAAATTTATGTGAAAAAATTCACATGAATTTCACATAAATTTACTTCACATGAATTTTTCATGAAATTTTCTTTGTTACCTTCAAGCAAAATGTTTACATGCAATTTTTTCAAAAACTTCACATGAATTTCATGTGAAAAATTTCATGTAAATTTCAAGTTCGTGCTCGATTCACATAAATTTCATGTGAACTTTTATGTAAAGTTCATGTAAATTTCACATGAATTTCATATGAGGCACAATTGGCTGTGTATAGGTCTTTAATATTTCTTATGATGAGACCTTTTTGTCACCAGATTTTACATAGTGACCTTGACCTAGATGATTGACACTCTTTTCTGAAAATTTGAGAATGACCATATCTTTTAATTTGTAATTAAGAGGTCTTATATTTCAAATGAATTTCATTTGACAAGACTTTTTTTCTGATACCAATAATTTTGATTCACTTTCTAGAATAATAATCGAACCGCTTCGCAGGCGACACAAGCATTCCTTGGATTGCTATTTTTTTCAATTTTCTAGTGTACAGCACCAGTGAGAGTGAAGACAGAAGGAACTTGGATGCAAGGTCAGATGATGGTAAGTTAAACCATTCTCTTTTAATCATGCTTTCAGTTTAAGCTATATTGCCATTCTTTGTTGTCATACATCTGTCTCCTCTCTTACCCTTCTCTTTTTCTATTTTTTCATTTTTTGACCAGAGCTATGGAAAGAATTTTGATGAGACTTGGAAGGAATGAAGTTAAAACTTAAGCAGTTCATTATAAGTCCTTTTGTTTTTCATGCAAGTCTGTTAAGAAGTGGCACAACCACCATTGACTGGTTGCATGTGCTTGTTCACTATTTTGAAGTTTTTTTAATCAAAGATTCGGGATATATAGTTTTTGGCCTGTCCTTCTGTTTATCTGTCTGTCTGTCCGAAAAACTTTAACATTGGGCATAACTTTTGAGTGGAAGGTGATAGGACTCTCATATTTCACATGTGTATTTCTTGTAACAAGACCTTTCCATTGATATCAAAATTTTTGATCACATGACCTTGACCTTTGACCTACTTTTCAGAAACTTTAACATTGGTATAACTTGTGAATGGTAAGTGATAGGGCTTTCAAACTTCACATGTGTATTCCTATTGACAAGACCTTTCCATTGATATCAAAATGTTTGACCTCATGACTTCAACCATGACCTTTGACCTACTTTTCAAAAACATTAACATTGGACATAACTTTTTAGTGGTTAGTGACAGGGCTCTCATATTTCAAATGTCTTTTCCTTGTGACAAGGCTTTCCATTGACACCAAAATATTTACTTCATGACTTTGACCTTGACCTTTGGCCTACTTTTCAAAAGCTTTAACATTGAGCATAACTTTCAAATTGTAATTGACAGAGCTTTCATATTTCACATGTGTATTTGTTATGACAAGACCTTTCTATTGATACCAAAATTTTTGACTTTGACCTTTGACCTACTTTACAAAACTTTCCACATTGGGCATATGGGCATAACTTTTTCATGGTAAGTGATATGGCTTTTATATTTCACATGTGCATTCCTTGTCACAAGATTTTTCCATTGATACCAACATCTTTTAAAAGCCCAGTGACCTTACCTTGACCTTTCACATACTTACAGAAAATGTTGTTTATACTTACAAAGATGCCACCAAGGGCATTCATGTTCACAAACACAGGCTTTATTGACACTGAATTAAAAGTTGAATAATTGTTGCATCTACATCTGCATATGGTCCATAATGAGAGGATATCATCCATTCATTTTTATGCCTCCCTTCGAAGAAGAGGGGACATATAAGTATGCCGCTGTCGGTCGGTCGGTCCGTCGGTCGGTCCGCGACATCAGTTTCCGTTCAATATCTCTAGAATGGATTCGCATATTGAAATGAAATTTGGTATACAGACACATCAAACAAAAATCTAGGTCAAGTTCAAATTTGGGTCCGATCAAAGAAAATTTGACAGAGTTATGCCCCTTGCATTTCGAAAAATACCAAAATTTCAGGGTTTCCATTCAATATCTCTTGAATGGAGTTACATATTGAAATGAAATTTTGTATACAGACACATCAAATGAAAATCCAGGTCAAGTTCGTATTAAGGTCCGATCGAAAAAATTTTGACAGAGTTATGCCCCTTGCACTTTGAAAAAAAAACCAAAATTTCAGGGTTTCCGTTCAATATCTCTTGAATGGAGTTACATATTGAAATGAAATTTTGTATACAGACACATCAAATGAAAATCCAGGTCAAGTTCGTATTAAGGTCCGATCAAAAAAATTTTGACAGAGTTATGCCCCTTGCACTTCGAAAAATACCAAAATTTCAGGGTTTCTGTTCAATATCTCTTAAATGGAGTTACATATTGAAATAAAATTTTGTATACAGACACATCAAATGAAAATCTAGGTCAAGTGTATATTTGGGTCCGATCAACAAAATTTTGACAGAGTTATGCCCCTTGCACTTTGAAAAAAACCAAAATTTCAGGGTTTCTGTTCAATATCTCTTGAGTGGAGTTACATATAGAGAATAAGTGTCTTAATTTGTGTTTTGTTACGGGTATACAACACACAGCAAGTGCATTTATCGTACATGTAATGCGCGTTAGCGCATTTCATGCGATAAATGCACTTGCTGTGTGTTGTATACCCGTAACAAAACACAAATTATGACATTTATTCTATATATATGCACCATAGTTGTCTATTTCATTCTTGTTTTCTGAAATTGCCTTTTCTAGGTAAAAGAGTGATGTCAAAATTCATCTCACCGCGGGCTCAGTTTGCAGGCTAGAACAGCCGTCGCGGCATGTTTCTTTAGATCTTATGCATTGTGACGTCACGAGTGTTAACACACGAATTGCAGCACGTTCCTTTCAATAGTTACATCTCAGGGACTTACATTGGTTGTGCATATATATTGAAATGAAATTTTGTATACGGATACATCAAATGACAATCTAGGTCAAGTTCTTATTTGGGTCCAATCAACAAAATTTTGACAGAGTAATGCCCCTTGCACTTCGAAAAAAAAACAAAATTTCAGGGTTTCCGTTCAATATCTCTTGAGTGGAGTTACATATAGAAATGAAATTTTGTATACAGACACATCAAATGAAAATCTAGGTCAAGTTCATATTTAGGTCCAATCAAAAAAATTTGGACAGAGTTATGCCCCTTGCACTTTGAAAAATACCAAAATTTCAGGGTTTCCATTCAATATCTCTTGAGTGGAGTTACATATAGAAATGAAATTTTGTATACAGACACATCGAATGAAAATCCAGGTCAAGTTGGCATTAAGGTCTGATCGAAAAAATTTTGACAGAGTTATGCCCCTTGCACTTCGAAAAATACCAAAATTTCAGGGTTTCTGTTCAATATCTCTTGAGTTGAGTTACATATTGAAATTAAATTTTGTATACAGACACATCAAATGAAAATCTAGGTCAAGTGTATATTTGGGTCCAATCAACAAAATTTTGACAGAGTTATGCCCCTTGCACTTCGAAAAAAAAACAAAATTTCAGGGTTTCCGTTCAATATCTCTTGAGTGGAGTTACATATAGAAATGAAATTTTGTATACAGACACATGAAATGAAAATCTAGGTCAAGTTCATATTTAGGTCCAATCAAAAAAATTTGGACAGAGTTATGCCCCTTGCACTTTGAAAAATACCAAAATTTCAGGGTTTCCATTCAATATCTCTTGAGTGGAGTTACATATAGAAATGAAATTTTGTATACAGACACATCGAATGAAAATCCAGGTCAAGTTCGTATTAAGGTCTGATCGAAAAAATTTTGACAGAGTTATGCCCCTTGCACTTCGAAAAATACCAAAATTTCAGGGTTTCTGTTCAATATCTCTTGAGTTGAGTTACATATTGAAATGAAATTTTGTATACAGACACATCAAATGAAAATCTAGGTCAAGTGTATATTTGGGTCCAATCAACAAAATTTTGACAGAGTTATGCCCCTTGCACTTCGAAAAAAAAACAAAATTTCAGGGTTTCCGTTCAATATCTCTTGAGTGGAGTTACATATAGAAATGAAATTTTGTATACAGACACATGAAATGAAAATCTAGGTCAAGTTCATATTTAGGTCCAATCAAAAAAATTTGGACAGAGTTATGCCCCTAGCACTTTGAAAAATACCAAAATTTCAGGGTTTCCATTCAATATCTCTTGAGTGGAGTTACATATAGAAATGAAATTTTGTATACAGACACATCGAATGAAAATCCAGGTCAAGTTCGTATTAAGGTCTGATCGAAAAAATTTTGACAGAGTTATGCCCCTTGCACTTCGAAAAATACCAAAATTTCAGGGTTTCTGTTCAATATCTCTTGAGTGGAGTTACATATTGAAATAAAATTTTATATACAGACACATCAAATGAAAATCTAGGTCAAGTGTATATTTGGGTCCAATCAACAAAATTTTGACAGAGTTATGCCCCTTGCACTTCGAAAAAAAACCAAAATTTCAGGGTTTCTGTTCAATAACTCTTGAGTGGAGTTACATATAGAAAAAAAATTTTGTATACAGACACATCAAATGAAAATCTAGATCAAGTTCATATTTAGGTCCAATCAAAAAAAATTGGACAGAGTTATGCCCCTTGCACTTTGAAAAATACCAAAACTTCAGGGTTTCTGTTCAATATCTCTTGAGTGGAGTTACATATTGAAATGAAACTGTTACTTTATACCCCCATAGGTTGTATAAATGCAAGTATAAAGTTGTGACGGACTTTAATCACAGAAGGGGTAGGGGGGCATTAATGTTTTACAAACATGACTTTTAACTTGTTAAGTCAGTGTTCATTCTTACATTGTCATAATGTTACTTCCAGCCATGCTAGAAAAGCTTTGTGGACATTCTAAAGGTCACATATTTCATAGGATAATTCCTGGGTTGACACTTTGGAAATGTCATCTATGACATCTCCAAATCCTGCAGATCATCATCTGAAACTTTACATAAGTAACGACAAGTTCAAGTTCTTCGATACATTGCGAAAGGACAAGGGGCGGTAAGGGACTTCCTAGGCCCAAAATCGTTGTCAATTCCGAAAATTTAAAAATATTGAAATTGATACTGAAATTGATTAAAGGAAGCTTGTCTTCAATAGGTTCAACTTAAAAAATGTTCGATTTCATTTTTTTCATTAGAGTTATCCCCCTTTGAAATCACCTATGAAACCGGAAATGAACAAAAAATCAATAAATTTTCGCTTTTGATGGCGAAATTAGACTTGGCCACATGAAAACAACAAGTTCATATTTTTTCTGTATATCCGTACAAGTATTATGTAAGTGTTGTAGAAGTATGAATCTGTTGTTTTCATGTGGCCACATAGAAAACAGAAGGAAATCAATTACTGTTACCAAGAGATCGGGTCTTCTTGGAAACAGAAAAACACCTTTAACTTCTATAATACAGGAAGAATTTGAGTCATGCACGAAATCAAATAATACCGACAAAAATGTCTTTCAAATGTGTATCACCTCGTAACGTAAAGACTTTCAAGACCATGGAATGACGTCATACTTAATATATGACGTCATATATGTTCGTGACATTGATTTTGTTTGTATTTTGCGAAAAATATTATATTTTACATATCTAAAAATCGAAATGACAGAGTATATCTAAAAGGATACAGCCGGAATAAAATAAAATCTTAAATAAAATAATAATCCTGTACAAACGAAAAAAAAAAAAATCCCAAAAAACTAAATCAAACAACATCCCCCCCCCCAAAAAAAAAATCACACACGAAAGTCAACTGCAATAAACTTATAGATTAAATGAAGATGTCAAGTACACCCCATCTTCTCAGCAAAAAAAAAAAAGTAAAAAAAGTGGAAAGGAGACAAAATAGAAAATCCGAATGGACGTATATAACATGACAAACCCTTCTTTCACATGAAGAGCAATTTTGACTTTATTATAAATAATCATATGAAGAACACAACATAATTTATCTGATTTTGACACTGGAAAATTTATTCTAATATTGAGAAATTATGGTCATGTAAAATTTACACCGCCGCGTATGATTTGCCGTCGATGATATGTACTTATTTTTTTCAAATTGGGAAAAAATATCTGCCATGTCTCAATTTCGACTGAGAAATATCCAACATATTTTATAGAAAATATATTGTCAATAACGAAAATTATCCAAACGAATTATATATAAAAAATATATTTTTAACCTAAAAAGCGATTTTACGGTATCGGACATTCTGCGAGTACATATATACCGATAGTCTATTGTTCACGCCTTGTAAATAAATCCTTCACAGCAGCACATTCTGTATCTTCATAGTTTTTCCTTCATTTTAAATTTTTTTTCAATGATGTAAATCTAAATCATCAAAAGTGCAATCCAAGGAATGTGTACATGTATACATAAAAAATAAAGAACAACCGAAATATAGACGCATCTTAATTTGGGGAGATTTTTTGACATACAATGTATATTGATAATTTCAGTCGGTAAAAATCAATGCGTTTAGAAAGTAGGAAATATCCCTACTAATGTGGTTATTTTACAGGGACGTGTATAAAATTTTATCCCTGGTATTCTATTACAAACAGCGAAACGTACATACTGAAATGACGTAAGCGATAGGAAATTTTTATTGTGAACTAGAAGATATTGTAGGTGGCGCTATGATAAAATTATTAATCTTTGAATATTTAATCGATCCTTTTTCTGTGTAAAAACAACATGTGTAATTATATAAACATGCAGTTACGGTTGTTCATAATAAAGAGATGAAAACCAAGAAAAGCCTTATTATTGTGATTAAAGAATGACTTGCGAGTGGCACTGTAACCAGCGATCAATCCGATGCCCATGCGTATTTAATTTTTTTTATAAAGGCCCTGTCACACCTTCACTTTTTTGGCCAACACAACGACCTTCAACACACTGGCGAACGTTGAGGTTTTGTTTGAAATTTCATAATGAAGCAACGTTCTCAAAGCGCGAGTAGTGACCTTGTAGAGCATCAAAAAGGTTGCGAGGTAATTCTTGATAATGACGAGCGGTACCTAGCGAGCCAAGGGATTTCTTAAATATAAAAAAAAAATTCTATCAGAAAAGGAAGTGTTGACCACCAAAAGAGGATATCGATGCCCACTCGTACCCCTCTAATTAATGCAGATAAATCAGATGAGACAAATAAAAAAAAGAAAAAAAGAAATGATTTTACACAGGAAAAGGGGGTGGGGACTAAAATACAGTGTAGGGTCTGCTGGGTTACCGGAAATACACATACCTTTTATGCCTTGGTGAAAAGTATCATTATCACATTAATATCATTTATTGTAAGATTTCAAAAAGTCAACAAAGGGATGCCCCAGTTACCCCTCATTATATAAATATTGAAATCTACCAAGTACATGCATGTTTATATTATATCTTGATATTGATAGTGCTCATATGAACACATTTAACTATCGTTTTCTCCTTTTTCGTAACAAGTTGCAGCTTCAAAACTTAATTTACATAAAAATCTATATTATTTAAAGATGTTTTTTATCATTCAGTTGCACAAAAACTGATGCTAAGTAGCCTAAATAGCGTTAGAATATAGCAGCATGTTACCTACAGACAACGTTAAATTACAATGTGATCGTAACGTCATATGACGTCAAAATCAGTGTAACATATAGCCAACCATCCTGGTTTCAAATTAGTGTAGAATTGCAACGGAATGTCGGATTCTCAAAATTTAAATTGATTTATACTCTGTATTTCTTGTATTTTCAATGCTCAATGTTTTTCCGAGTTTTGAGATTGGGCTGATTTTGGCCCTTACCGCCCCTTGCCCTTTGAGTAGTATTTGCCTCAATTTATTTCATACGTACAGAAGAACAATAGAAAATGTGAAGGCAGCATGCCTGATCTTTCAATTAAAAGGTGACGTCAAACGGACTGAGCAATGCACAATGAGACACTTTTATGATGACTTAAGAATTACCTTTAAAGACAATAAACATACTTGACAAGTGTATGACTTCCTTCTGTATCATGAACACTTGTTTACAAATCCTGCAGACAATTTTTGTGTCGTCTGCGAAGCACAGCGACACTTAGGGATCACTTTGTCCGTTGTCCGTCTGTCTGTCCGTCCGTCCGTCTGTCTGTCCGTCCGTTTGTCACACTTGGGTGTCACACCCCATAACTTTTGATTGGTAAGTGATAGGGCTTTGATATTTCACATGTGTATTCCTTGTGACAAGACCTTTCTACACATATCATAATTTTTGACCTTTGACCTTGACCTAGATATTTGACCTACTTTTAAAAAAATCTAATATTGGCTATATCTCTTGATAGGCAAGTGATAGGGCTTTGATATTTCACATGTGTAATCCTTGTGACAAGACCTTTCTACGCAAACCATAATTTTTGACCTCATGACATTGACCTAGATATTTGACCTACTTTCAAAAAATCTTAGATTGGCTATATCTTTTGATTGGTAAGTGATAGGGCTTTGATATTTCACATGTGTATTTCTTGTGACAAGCCCTTTCTTCACATACTATATTTTTTGACCTTATGACCTTGACCTAGATATTTGACCTACTGTTTAAAAAAATCCAAGATTGGCTATATCTTTTGATTGGCAAGTGATAGGGCTTTGATATTTCTCTTGTGTATTCCTTTTGACAATACCTTTCTATGCATACCATAATTTTGACCTCGTGACCTTGACCTAGATGTTTGACCTACTTTTCAAAAAAATTAAGATTTGCTATATGTTTTGATTGGTAAGTGATAGGGCTTTGATATTTCATATGTGTATTCCTTCTTGTGAAAAGGCCTTTCTACACATATCATAACTTTTGACCTCATGACCTTGACCTAGATATTTGACCTACTTTTCAACAAATCTAAGATTGGCTATATCTTTTGAGTAGTAAGTGATAGGGCTTTGATATTTCACATTTGTATTCCTTATGAAAAGACCTTTCGAAACATTCCATAATTTTTGACCTAGTGACCTTGCCCTTGATATTTCACCTATTTTCAATATAAAAAAAATCCGCTTCGCAGGCGACACAAGCATTCCTTGGATTGCTATTTTCAGAAGATTAGAATAACTTTAAGGATTAAAAGAGCAGCCGAAAGATGCACACTAGTAATATATGGAAGTTCAAATGGTAGAAGTTAAACTTCAGTCCAGGAAACTGACTGCGAGGGGTTGGAATAGAATTGATCTGTGATCATTGCAAAACTTGCATTGATAAAAACATAATGATAACGTTAAAGGTTGCTCTGTGCGACACTACCAACTTTCATTCTTATCCTTATAAAACTGCTTTCACATCATCAAAACAAAATTATTGGGGGAGTTTTTTCTTCTCCAGTTTTATTCGTACCCTTTGAGACAGCCTGTGTGAGACACATAAGTTGTCTCAAAGGCTCCAATTGACCAATGATAAAGGGGAATCTTCTTGTGATGTCACAGTAACGTCGTCAGAAAACATGGCGTTAGATAGCATGAAACATAAATTTGTTTGAATTCCCTTTTTAGCTCTACTGGTCGAAGATACCATGTTTTCCGGCATCAATCAGTCCGTTTGTCCGTTCATCCGTCTGTCTGTCTATTAACAATTTCTTGTGAACACATTACTCCACTGAAATCATAAATGATATAAACATAATCATTTTAGCCGAGTTGCAAAAAATGGCTCTTAATTTGATGCGAGACTGGCAGGCAAGCGTCAATAATTGGTTTCCGGACTATAAGTCAACTACAATACATGCTAGTAAAATGAAACTTCATACACTTACTCCACATGAGTCAAGGATGAACCCTATTGATTTTGGGGTCAGAAGGTCAAGGTCACAGGACTCGATTGATTGAAATTGGTTTCTGGATCATAAGTCAAGTACGATACATGCTGGTGCAATGAAACTTCATACACTTTCTCCCCACGAGTCAAGGATGATCCCTATTGATTTTGGGGTCAAAAGGTCAAAGGTCACAGGACTCAGATGATTGAAATTGGTTTCAGACCATAAGTCAAGTACGATACATGTTAGTGCAATGAAACTTCATACACTTACTCCCCACGAGTCAAGGATGACCCCTATTGATTTTGGGGTCAAAAGGTTAAAGGTCAAGGTCACAGGACTCAGATGATTGAAATTGGTTTCCGGACCATACTAGAGTCTGAAATGCACTTGTGATTATGAAATTTGCCAGAAATGTTTCCCATGAATCAAGGATGACCCATATTTATTTTGAGGTCAAAAGGTCAAAGTCATAGGAATCAGATGATTGAAAATGGTTTCCAGACCATATTTGAGCATGTATTGCACCTATAATCAAGAAACTTGCCAGAAATGTTTCCCATGAATCAAGGACTACCACTTCTGATATTGAGGTCAAAAGGTCAAACGTCAAGGTCACAGGAACCTCATTATTAGCTCTACTGGTCTCAGACCAGTCGAGCTTATGCGATACCCCGTCGTCTGTCTGTCCGTCCATCCGTCCATAAACAATTCTTGTGCTCGCAACTCCTCGGAAACCATTGGTGATGGAAAGTTAATTCTTTTTGCATCCTACTTGGTATGTGGTCTAGTTGTGCACCTGACATTTGGTTTTAGCCCCTGGCCCCTAGGGTCTTAGAAAATGGGCATGGTTATGAAATTCTATGTAATCTTGTGCTCGCAACTCCTCTGACACTATAAATGACGGAGACTTAAATCTTTTTGCAATATGATGGGTCTGTGGTCTAGTTGTGCACCTGATATTTTGTTTGTGCCCCTGACCCCCAGGGTCTTAGAAAATGGGTGTGGTCATTTTTTCCTATATAACTCTATGTAATCTTGTGCTCGCAACTCCTCTGACACTATAAATGATGGAGACCTAATTCTTTTTGCAATATGATGGGTCTGTGGTGTAGTTTTGCACCTGATATTTTGTTTCAGCCCCTGACCCCCAGGGTCTTAGAAATGAGTGTGGTCATTTTTTCCTATACAACTTTATGTAATCTTGTGCTCGCAACTCCTCTGACACTGTAAATGATGGAGAGCTAATTCTTTTTGCAATATGATGGGTCTGTGGTCTAGTTGTGCATCTGATATTTTGTTTTAGCCCCTGACCCTCAGGGTCTTAGAAAATGGGCGTGGTCATTTTCCCCTATATAACTCTATGTAATCTTGTGCTCACAACTCCTCTGACACTATAAATGATTGTGACTTAATTCTTTTTGCAATATGATGGGTCTGTGGTCTAGTTGTGCACCTGATATTATGTTTGTGCCCCTGACCCCCAGGGTCTTAGAAATGGGTGTGGTAATTTTTTCCTAGATAACTCTATGTAATCTTGTGCTCGCAACTCCTCTGACACTATAAATGATGAAGACTTAAAAGCAGTTCTCTGTAAGGACCAAAATAATTTCAATAGCACGTGGAAACAGCATGTCTCCAATTTTGGAGATTTTTGGTGTGGAAAGTGTATATGATGTACTGAGACAAAAATAAACTTTCTTTTTACAAATTAAGTTGTCATTGCCATGGAAACCATGTTTGAAATTTTACGCATCAGTAGAATATTTGTAACATGGCATTTTCACAAGGCTCGTTTCCATGGTAACAGCTATTATAGTCGACTGAAATTTCCTTAATTTTTCTCTTTATATCTTTAATAGTATAAATATTACTCAATAAGTATGTTTCTACCCGTTATTCTCTTTGTCAATATGCTCAAAATGTAGGCAAAAACCTATTTTGAAGAGGCCCTTTTTAAGACCGAAAAAGCTCCTAATTTAACGTGATTTTGCTCAAATTTAAGGTCAAATAATCAGAAATGTCAGGCTAACTTGATTTCTATTGCCAATTATATTTAAAGTTTAATCCTCGATCTTTAAGAAAATGTTAAAATTTGAGTGGGACCTCTTCACAATTTTATTCAAATGGGTATAAAAAATGGTTACCATGGTGACATTCTGTTCAGTGCTATTACAGATAGAGTAATTTACTGGTAAATTTTCAGCTGTCCGTTATATATTTTTAAGCATTTTTTTTATCAGTGCAGATAAAAGAACATTACTGATTAAAAAATCACCTTAAATTTTGTCAAGGTCACAGGACCCAATGTCAAGGTCATCTTGAATGCAATTCACAAAATTTGACAAAATTCTGTGATTTTTCAAAAATATGAGAGGCAGTTACTCAAAAATCGTGTGGTATTTGGTAAAACAAACACATACATAGTAATTATGGATATATCCCCTATTTATTGATCAAAGTTGCAAACAATTACAAAATCAATGACATCCTTGATTTTTAGCTAGTATTTCATACATACATACAAAAAAATGTGAGATTATCATGATTTTTGTCTGGGGCTTATCTTTTTAGGAGAAATGTTCTGAACTAAAAACTGTAATGTTTTTCCATCTATCGGTCCTACTTTTAGAAAGAAATATTTCTATCATCAGGGCATTATACATACCATTTATAGAGAAAATCATGAAAATCCATGACATGCTGTTTCCAAAACATTTTGGTCCTTACAGAGAATTGATATTAATTCTTTTTGCAATATGATGGGTCTGTGATCTAGATGTGCATCTGATATTTTGTTTGAGCCCCTGACCCCAAGGGTCTTAGAAAATGGGTGTGGTATTTTTTTCCGATATAGTTGTGCTCTCTACTCTTCTAAAGCTATAATGATGGAGACTTCATTCTTTATGCAATACTCAGGATCTGTAGTCTTGTTGTGTCATTGATAGTTCATTTGAGCTAGCAGCACCTTGCCCCTAGGATCTTGGAAAATGGGTGTTGCATGCTTTTTTGAAAATACTATATCTTGGATATTATGAATTATATGAGTGAATATTCTACTTGCAGTCTAATGGAAATGTTGTTTTGTCATGCCACTTATAATTTGTTAGCAGCTCCTATAGTCTTTGGTTTAAAAAAAAGACAGGAAATTGATGTTTTAGAAAAAAAAAAAACAACCAGGAGAGCTACAGTCTCGTCAGAGACTTCTGGTTGAAAATGTTTTCCAGACCATAAGTCAAGTAAGATACATGCTAGTGCAATGAAACTTCATACACTTACTCCCCATGAGTCAAGGTCCAGATTTGTGTACCATATAGACTCTGGTCTTTGAAAATAGGTGTGGTCATTTCTCATATTTAACTCTATGTAATATTGTGAACACTAATTCCCAGAAAGTACAATTGATAGAGAGATAATTCTTTTTAGTCCAACTGCATTTTAGTGCAAAAGAGCTATTGCAATCAGGGTTTTTTTCCTTGTTTTGGGGCCGAATTTTGGCCCCTTCCCAATGCCAAATTTCCTCTATTTTTCCCAAAAAATCACCCTGAAATTCCCAAAGAGAAATTATGAAAAATTCACCTGAGAAAATAAGACTCAAACCCTGGAAGTCAGCACAAAATGTCCTATTTCGAAATGCATTTTTTAAAGTTTTTTATTCATCCCTTGTTCAGTTCAAGCAAATCAATAGATTATCAGTGTTAATAAATGAAACTTTAGGGTTATACTTTGGTGATAATTTGTTCCAAAATGTTCCCAATTTTAGCAAAATGTCGCAAATTTTCCCAAATGGGACAGGCACAGGCACCTTCCCCAAAATAAAAAAAAACCCTGGCAATTTTATTACATATATAATATTACCAGATAGGGATGTATCCCCTGGGTGGGGATTTTTAAAATTATTTCAAATGATAAGGCAAATGTTAAGGTGATGAGGTAAATGTTAAAATAACAAAATTGCTAATTTCCTCTCCTATATTCATATTTTGTCGGTTCTTTTTGTTGTTAATGTTTAATTATACTTTGTTTAATATTACCAGATGGGGATGTAGCCCCTTGGGTGGGGATTTTAAAATTTATTTCAAATGATAAGGCAAATGTTAAGATGATAAGGTAAATGTTAAGATAGCAATATTGCCTTAAATGGCCAATATTAAGCAAAGTATAAGTGCTACATGTTCCAAACTTACATGGTGGATGTATCTTTGACCAAATTTTCATAAAATTACCTTGACTTACTTTTTCCGCTTGAGTGATTTTTCCTTTAAAAGCCAATATTGAGCAAAGTGTAAGTGCTACATGTTCCATACTTACATGGTGGATGAATCTTTGATCAAACTTTTATAAAATGACCTTGACTTACTTTTTCCGCTTGAGTGATTTTGCCTTTAAAAGCCAATATTGAGCAAAGTATAAGTGCTACATGTTCCAAACTTACATGGTGGATGTATCTTTGATCAAATTGTCATAAAATTACATTGTCCTACTTATTTCCCCTTGAGTGATTGTACCTTTAGAAGCCAATATTGAGCAAAGTATAGGTGCTACATGAGTATATAATTGTGTATAATTATATAAATTGGAGAAAAAAGTGAGCTTCAGAAATTGACTGTCATTAAAGACATTTATGATGCTATGCAGTCGAGCATTAGGTGACTCTGGCAACTAGTTTTGTCCCCCGTTTTCGCAAAAGGGCGGGGACATTAAAACCGTCCCGTCTGTCTGTCCGTCCATCTGTCTGTCCGTCAGTCAGCAAAATTTTATTCTTGTCCATAACTTTTCAATGGCAAGTGAGAGGGCTTTCATATTTCACATGTGTATTCCTTGTGACAAGACCTTTCCATGGATACAAAAAGTTTTGACCTTGTGATCTTGACCTTGGAGGTTGACCTACTTTTCAAAAGCTTTAACCTTGTCCAAAACTTTTAAATGGCAAGTGATAGGGCTTTAATATTTCACATGTGTATTCCTTGTGACAAGACCTTTCCATGGATACCAAATTTTTTGACCTTTTGACCTTGACCTTTGAGTTTGACCTACTTTTCAAAAACTTTAATCTTGTCCATAACTTTTTAATGGCAAGTGATAGGGCTTTCATATTTCAAATGTGTATTCCTTGTGACAAAATGTGACAAAAATTTGTGCATACAGAACATTTTGTCACAAGGAACACCTTTTATTCCTAGTGACGAGACCTTTCTATGGATACAAAAATTTTTGACCTTGTGACCTTGACCTTGGCATTTGACCTACTTATTAAGAACTTTAACCTTGACCATAACTTTTCAATGGCAAGTGTCAGGGCTTTCATATTTCACATGTGTATTCCTTGTAAAAAGATCTTTCCACGGATACCAAAATTTTTAACCTTGTGACCTTGATCTTGGAGTTCGACCTACTTTTCAAAAACTTTAACCTTGACCATAACTTTTGAATGGAAAGTGATAGGGCTTTCACATTTCACATGTGTATTTCTTGTGACAAGACCTTTCTGTTGGTAACAACATTCTGACCATGTGACCTCGTCCTTGGAGGTTGACCCACATTTAAACACTTCAACCTCGACCATAAGTTTTGGATGGTAATTTAAATGATAGGACTTTCATATTTCACATGTGCATACCTTTTCATTAGCCCTGTCCCTTGGTAACAAAACAAAACTTTGGACCCTTTGACCTTTTCTTTGAGTTTAATCTTTAACAGTGGGCAAAATAATTATGAACTTGCGCACTAGTTCATTTTTGCGCCCGCCCGGGGCTGGACGTACAGCAAAACCAATAGTGTCATCACGTAGAGGATACCTGGGTTAGTCGGAATCCACATCTCATTTACCTGTAGCACACCTGGTACCTGAGATATTCACCTTAATTACAAAAAAATCCTGCGGGAAATAAAAAAATCCTGCGGGAATTATCGAAATCCTGCGGGAATTATCAAAATCCTGCGGGAAATTGATGAATTCCTGCAGGAATTTTTTTTTTCCTGCGGGAGAAAAAAAATCCCGCAGGAATATTTTCTTCAATTTTTTTCAAGAAATTCCTGCGGGAGAAAAATTTTCCCGCAGGAATTTTTCTTTAAAAAATCTTGAAAATGGTGTTCCTGCGGGAAAAATAAAAATCCTGCGGGAAAATTTTTGTTCTTAAGAAATTCCTGCAGGATTTTTTTTTCCCGCAGGAATTTTCTGAATATTGAAAATTCCTGTAGGATTTTTATGTTCTGATAAAAATCCTGCAGGAAATTGTATTTCTAAAAATTTCCTGCAGGATTTTTTTCAAATCTACAAAACCACTTCTTTATTCTTAAAATATTTATGAAAGATGTTATGATCGCTGAGCGATATAAGTCCCCTGCTGGCGGCATATATTTATGTCCTGCAACTCTGCCTATGAATTTATCTTCAATTAAATATAATTAAACTTACTGTCTGGGCAGCTCAGTTCTAAGGTTTTATCTGCTTTATCGATTCGAAGAATAGGTCAAGCGTGACAAAAATCGAACTTGCTCTGTAACTATCCAAGACTAAGCCGAGTATCAAATTTTACTTGAATACCTATTTGTTGCAGAAAAAAGTCTGGAAAACTGACAAAAACTGCATTGTACAAGTCATCAAGGGGCATAACTCCTCGGAAAATAGGGCAAGCGTGACAAAAGTCGACGTTGCTCTGTAACTATCCAAGACTAAGCCGAGTATCAAATTTTACCTGAATATCTCTATTTGTTGCAGGAAAAAGTCAAGAAAACTGATCATCGGACAATCGGACGGACAGACAGACAGACCGAGAGGAAACTAATTAAGAGTCCCCTTCGGCGTTACCAGTAGGGGTAAAAAAAGCCCCGTAACATATATAAAAGAACATCCTTTCTTCTTGATTTATACAAATTTTCAAAACATTTCACCCAAAAAATAGATTTTTAGGTAATTTTTAACTATTTCAGAATATTTTCACTGTATTGAAAAGAATGTAACTTACGTAAGTCCCGTAACTCCGTAAAAACAAATCAGATGAATCTGACAATTGAAAGGCGGCTGCCTCTCCAGTCTGATCATAATGTACAAAAATCACAAAATCCGTCGATGCATATTTACATGTAGGTTATTGCGTTCCATAAGTGGACGGACAGACAGACAGACAGAAGGACTTTGCCATTCCATAATACTTCTTGTCAAATGACAGGCTTATAAAAAAGTAGTTCGTGTTTTAGTTTTTAGTTTAAACATATTTCAATTTCCATAAACATGAAATTGGAATTGGGCACAAGTTATACAAACATTGTTCAAGCCCTTAGTTCGTGTATTGAAGCAATTTCACACATTGTATATAAAGATTCTAAATTTTCCTATCTGATTCATATGTTCACTTACTAACTAAAAGTAAGTCAAAATTATGGCAATTTCACAAGTACAATTAATATGATTTTGTTTGAAATCAACATCTGTGAAATAAAAATTATTTGCCAAAAATGTACCCTATAAATCCAAGAAGTATGACTAATAACTTATAAAGGGCTGATTCCGTCATAAAGATTGTGATGGAATTCTTTAAAACAATATTCAGAGAGAAAGCTCCAGTCTTTGTCAGTTTGAAAATATCTGTGTTGTGAGTTAAAAGTTTAAGACTTGGTATTATGGTGAATGAAGGTAGGTACAAAATAATCCAATGTTTAAGCACTTAAGCACATAATACAGTATTGTGCATGGATTCTGAGTTAAAATCAAAGTATTTGAGTGAAAAAGGGGGATCAACTGAGCTCCCCATCTTAATCTGCCACTGGTTGAAAAAAATTAAGCCTAAAGCTTATCTCTAAAGAAGATACTAGTGATGCAAACTGAACATAAAACTTAAACAGATACATAAGCATCATATGTATGTCAAGTAAAAAGTGCAGGTAAAATAGGAAAGAGAAATTTTAACGTTGTAGGTAAACCTTCAATACTTTTAATGGGAGCACTATTGAAATCATTCTGTGCCTGTGGGTATAAACAGCAAAATAAATTTGGTCTTTTCGAAACACAGAGTTACTTCCCATTTTTGCAGGTATCTGACATCAAGTTATTGCGAGTCATCATATTCTGTGGAAACAAGTGTAAAATTCAGGGAAACATGGTTACAAATTTGACCTTTTTTTAATGAAATTAAAGACTCACAATACGTTTACGTCAGATACCTGCATAAATGGGAAGTAACATGGTATTAGCCTGTTTCGCATACATGTAACTGCGGTCCAGTTATTTTGGACGGCAAAATAACTACTTTTCCCGCAATATGACGTCAAGGACAATCAATATTTAAATGTGACGTAACGAAATTCGGTACTTGCCGTCCACAAAATGCTAGTCACGCAGTTACGTGAAAAAGGCTTATTTCAAAAATAACGAACTTATGATTTAATCATGTTCATTCTTGCATAATTTGCGAATGTGATGAAAAATGCGACACCTACATGAAAGTTCAATTTCTTAAACTTTAATTTTACAAGTGGAACAAATGTCAACCTATAACACTACATGTTTTCTACACTTCTGACAGCACATGTCATCTTATGAAGGATTCAAGGAAATTCGAGCTAACAATGTTGCTCGTATTTTGAGTTTAGCAGCTTTTACTTGGCTATCGTATTAGAAGTTAGTAAATACGAATACGATTGTCAGTAAATATCACCTCAGATCGCCTAGTTCTACCAGTTTTAAAAAGCTCGAAAGTTGTTCTTCTTTCTTTTTTTTTTTTCTTCTTAGCTCGCTTTGTCATCGAACAATTCGTTCCTCTTCTCCTTCTTATCATAAGTATTTTCCCCTGCTATTCGGAGAACCAAAGGGGAATATGAATTGATGTGGAATTCACTTTAGTCAGGGCGGATCCAAGGGGGATGAAAGGATACAGGGGCGGATCCAGAACACCAACTGCCGAGGAAGCACATACAATTTTTGATGGGAATCACCTGCGAGGCCCGAAAGGCCGACTGGGGGAGGATATATACATAGGAGGGGGTGGTTCCCCCCCCCCCCTTCCCAATTGTTGGGGTACGGGGGCCTCCCCCGAGAAAATTTTAAAAAATATGAAGCTATTTGGTTATATCTGAAGCATATTTTAACTGAATTTAGAAGGAATTCCTTCAGTGTTCAACAATGATTTGTATAACGAAAATTTTTTTCGAAAAACGAGATAAAAACTATTTTTGCAAATTCCAGGCGAGGCCATGCAGACCCCCTAATCATCACTCTAGATCTGCGCTTGTTTGTGAATTTTTGTAAGGTAGAAAAACAAACAAGTCATAGAGATCACGAGTGTCCCGTTCCCTGCAGCGTCAAGATAGAAAGATTAATAGAAAAACATTCATTTGTAGACTCTTTGCAAAGTTCTTGGAGGTAGCCAGTCCAAATCTGGCCAAAACAATTTTTATTCATTTAAAAAAGATTGATCACGACCTCAATTCTAAAACGATCTTAATTTTTTCAATGCCGATTTTATAGAAGGTAATATCGAAGATTTGGTTAAGAAATATGTGAGTGTGTTTTATGCCTTACATAGGACTGAACATCACTCTCCATTTATCCCTCAGATGAAGAAAATTTCGGAAACTTGTATGTCCATGTAAAGCTAGACAATGGACATGGCAGCAATGCATCCATCCCGACTTTGTTATCTATCCCCGAAAAAATTTTGGAAAATTTATTCAAATCTGTGGTTTCTGAGGTTTTTATCGAGCATTTTCTGACTAATTTCATAGAAGTACTATTAATTTGATGCTTCCAAAAGCATGTCATAAGTGCCCCTTCTTTGGGCACTGTCGGGGGGACGTGCCCCTGTGCGCCCCCCCCCCTCCCTCCCCCGACTGAATCCGCCACTCGGGTAGTCTGGTCTACTCGAGGTTCTTGTATAAATACCAACTTGGAATGTAGGGAAACGAAAAGGACTGATTCTCCCTCTGAATCAATGACCCATATTTTTCCAAAAATAAGTATATATTTTTGCCTTAAAGAAGAATTCAAAGAGAAAGGCGAAAAAACAATGAAAACGGCCGGGTTGATTAGGGCGTGTGTCACCTAGACAATCCTGATTGTCCAACATTTGGAAAATCCCATATCCTGATTGTCCAACAAAAATATTAAGGTCACCTGTATTGTTATATAAACACACCTGTTTGTCTAAATAAACATACCAATTATGGCTATTTTTCATAAATCTATTTTCACCAAATCGTACAAAGTTGATTTAAATTTGATATATAAAAAAGTAGAATAAATGTTAAAGTTTCACTCAAAATTAATTTATTTCTCAATTATGATTTTCAGTAGATCATCGGCTACATGTAATAGTAGATAATTACTTAAAAAGATGAGACCAATAAGGAGAAAAATACACTACAATCTTTAGTAAAATTCTTCAAAAAATTCCTAGAAAACGAGCTTTTGCAAAAAAAAAAAAAAAAAAAAAAATCATATATATATTTTTTTTTCATTTTTTTATGTACGTGCATCATGTATGACATGCAAACAACAAATTGAGGATTTCATAGATTTTAAGAGCTTTGCAGCTTTTCTCTAGCATATCCATTATTACTATGTTTGAGTTTGTTTCACTCCAATATTACATGATTTCTGAGTTAATGCCTATCATTTTACGAATTTTAAGTCTCAGAATTTTGTCAACTTTGGCATATTTTCTATAAAATGCTAGCGATTCCTGTAATAAATGATATGTTTTCCATGGTTTTACAATCGATTTATATAGTACTAGAAAAAAAAAACTTTTTCCCTATATCTTGGAGTAAAATGGAGGTTGTTCGTGCCCATGCAACTCTTATATGCTAAATATTTGTTATAGAATCAGTAAATTGTAATATGGATGGTTATGTCTGCTGTCTGTCTTACATGCCTGCTGTCTGTCTGCTAGTTTGAGATAAAAAAAATATGAATGGAATTTCTCCGCTACTCTTATAAAAGCCGCCAATATCTACAAGTATATATATGACTGTCTATTTCCTACGAAAAAATTGTTTTATCAAATATAGTCCGTAAATGTTCATAGGTGTCTGCACATATTATCGCCCCCCCCCCCCCCTCTTTCTTTCTCAGAATCATGGCTAAGAAATAGAAGATTTTCCACATACGCTTAAAAGTTATATTTCGACAAAACATTGCATAAATGTTTTATGATCTTTATCAATTCACTCTTCGTTCTACAGCTAATCATCAGCGGTAATTTCGCCCCAGTCTTCGTATGCGTCCTCGTTACGGCGCATGCAGCGTTCCTCCCAAGCACGCGCACTAAACCATCGTCTGCAACGAACGCCTGGTGACCAAAAGTCATCGTCATCTAGCAGATCGGCGTCCTGCGGGCGCACGTTAACCTTTGCTGTCATACGTGCGAACGATGATCTCGGCTTGAAAAGAATAAGATGCAATATCTTGGCACCTTTTGATTCTATGTAGTTATGAATTCCTTGTTTCGTGGACTTCGGGTCTATTCCGGATAGATAGTACTGTACCTAGCATTCCTGAAACGTCTTACGCCAATGAAAATATCCTCTGGATCCTCCCTTATTCCACCGCGGGATTTACTTTCATCCGGTTCAAGAGGGGGGGGGGGGGTGCACCCAACCCAGTGATACATCCCAGACTAAAGTACTTTAAAAAATTTAAAAAATACTTCAGATACATGTACTTAGTATACGTCTTTTATCTTATCTATTTTACATTCATGAGGTTATGGCATATCTATCCAACATTTACCTGAGTCAATTAGCGGCAAGATCAATGTGATCAATTAACTAAGTAATTATGCAAACAATGTAATTGGTACTACCTAAAATCCTGATTGTCCAACAAAAAATATACCTCATTTTTACCTTTTTATATAAATGTTGGACAATCAGGATGACACCAAATTAATATGGTATCAATAATCATATCTATATATCTAATTAACGGACTCCGGACACTTCTAAATTAATAGTATTGCTTCGCTGTTAAACTTTTATATCATAAATATGGCTTCCTTCGCTACGGTACGGAATATAGCTTTATCAAATGTTTGTGAGAAGGATAGACATTTGCATTTTTAATAATACAATGTACCCATGGTAAAATCTTCCTGTTGGCGGTGATTTTTTCGATGTTTGACATCCCCTCCCCCTTCCCAGAAGAACACCCCCACCAAAAAGTACAGAAAAAAAGAAAATCTCCACTAACCCATCAATGCGTATTTCACGGCATTCTAGTTGTTTTCGACTATGACTTTAGTTTTATTATTCACTTTTACAATACAAGTAATTATTCTTATACATGTACGCTGACGGTCGTATTTTCCACCAGAGACAAACGATACACGTGAACAGTTGACGTACAAGCACAGGTCACCGGGGAAAAAAAACCAGGAGAGGTGGCCAACTCATAATGGTTTTAAAAAACGTATAAATATAGAGGAAGTATTTATGTTAATTCTTCTTGAATGACTCAACACATTGGGGGGGGGGGGGGGGGGGGGCCAGGTAATTATATCCTCTCGGTATTTGCCATCCTTTCTAATTTTTATGTTTTACTGTATTATATTTTTCTTTCAAAGTCATATACTGGACCCTCCCCCCCCCTTTTTTTTAATGGCTGGAACCCCCTCTCTCGGAAAATTCTCTAGATCCAACCATGATGTTGACATACATGTACATATAATTTCCCATGGTTTCTAACGACCTTAATAAACCAATCATTCTTGAAATATAATTGTTTTGAATAAGTGGTAGTTTCAGGGAGCTCGAAGGAAAGCTCCCACAACCGCACAAGAAAATTTTATTTCCTGAGTCTTCGAGAAATTTCACCTTTCCTTGTTTCTAGAATTTATGAAGATAAGGGCATATACATGTATACGACATTTCCGGAGAGAATAAGATAATATTGTTAAGTTGAAGAGGCAGATCCAAAAGCCCGAACCACGACTTCAAGGGAGGTGCCTTTTCTGTTGGATAATTTGCAAGACACGGAGAACTGAATGACAGTAGATAGAACTAGAATACAAACACATCATGATCACTTTTAATAAAAGATAAAAAATGATATACCGGTATTATAATCAAAAAGGAGATTTTATCAACAATGAAAACATGATTCAAGACAAAAATCTATCGACGGCGAGAGAAAGAGAGTAGAATGGTACTGTATATTGTCATCCAGGGGTTCACACTTGGTGGTTACGTAATATACACGTTTCTTGAATTTACCCGGAGGCGTACTTGCGCAATATATATCTACCCCTGTGTATACATGTACTTAATGCCGCAGGGCGCAGGGGTGTCACCCATCGCTTTGGTCAGACCCGCCGATAACACGAGTGGGAGGAATGTTGTAGGACAGTGAAAGACATCTAGGGGGTGGGGCTGGGGTGTTTGACAATTAAAAACATAGTCATACAGGATTTTGGATAAAATGTTTGAATAATGAATAAAAAAATCATAGAGTCTATATACGGGAAAGATCTTTATGTGAAAAAAAATCACGAAGTCTACACGGGAAAGATCTATAACAAAATACATGCTCTCTCTCTCTCTCTCTCTCTCTCTCTCTCTCTCTCTCTCTCTCTCTCTCTCCTCATATTTCATTTTTAAAGCATTTTCAAAATAATTATGTGGTCTAATTATGACATGTATTGCGCCTATGCAGTATATGGGAAGGAATTGAAGCCCTCACTCTCTCTCTCTCTCACACGTACACCCTCAAAAATAACCGAATACGACCAACGTGTAAGAAGCTATTACTCGGGTATCTTGAATTTTTCACATGGATAATTGTTTGTGTTTTATGATTTGGGAAGTAGCAATTAACCTGTTTCTGAGAGAGAAAGGCTTGTTTTTAGGGAAAGGGGGGGGGGGGGGGGAAGCGGACATTTTCATAGCCGAAAATTCCTCTGCGACCAGTTGGGTTGGATGATATTTTTTTATCCACAACCCCCCCCCTCTCTCTCTCTCTCTCTCTCTCTCTCTCTCTCTCTCTCTCTATATATATATATATAGATCTCCTTCTTGGTATTCATTTTGCGGATGTACAAATAAAAAAAAATCGAACGGTCCATGTAGCCTTGAGGATAACAATTCACTGAAAGCTTTCGTATAGAATACATGCCATTGACGTTCTACTATCCCCCTCTTTTACCTTCAACAAATCGTGGTACTGTCATATATTTCAATATGTCCGTATGCTATGTACAAAGTTGCATCAAAATATGCTCATTCGTTTTGAAATAATCCAGCCAAAATGAAGCCCAATTAGCGCTTTTTATACTTGACAAAATTAATTACATTTTCATGTCCGTTTTTTCAAGACTGTCCTGTTCTCCTCAAAATAAGATATTTACACAAAATAAACCATGTGTCTTCTTTCAACTTTGATATAATGATATTTTAAATGTAAAAACTTCAAATTGCATTTTTAGAATTTTTATGGTTTTTTTTTCAGGAGGCCAGAGAGGGGTAATTCAGACTCCAAATAATCGTGTAAAATCAACCAGAAAAAAGATAATTTTAGGCTAGTGTTGTAAATTTTTCCTTGTACTGTGTCAGTGACCATTAAACAACTCTATAAAGTGAAAAAGTACGCATATATCGATACAACGACTAAATTTTCCTCTATAAAGTGAAAAAAGTACGCATATATCGATACAACGACTCGTGGTAAGACAAAAACGCAACCCCCCCCCTTATTTTACAATTCCTGCGTTTTTCCTGTATGTTCGGTATAAGCTAAGAATAAAGCCTAAAATTGTATATTAGGCTCCGAATTTATAGTTTTCCACATTAAAATAAGATAAACATCAAATGCGAATTATGTTCTACATAAAAGTTTCGTTTTCATAACAATGAATACAAAAAAAAAAAAAAAAAAAAAAAAAAAAAAATTAATATTAATAATCCGGGGGGGGGGGGGGAGCATTTCGATATATATGCTTAACTTCATCATCAATTTATATATTTCTTATCATATATGGTTATAAACACAAAACTTTGTATAAATCTTATTTAAATTGAATGAAAATTAATGGGGCGAGGGGCGAGGAGGTGGGGGGAGGGGGTTTCGGCGTCATTATAGAAAGGGGGGAGGGGGCGTTCGGCGCCTTAAGTAGATTGAATGAGCGTGTAATATGTACACGTCAAATAGATATGTTAAACCCATGGCCATCAAATAATATTCTGTGCCAGTATCTACATTCTTTCATGAAATAATAACAACACTACATCGTTTCCTTATACAATTTTATGATACAAAATATATTTATTCGTGAACACTCATTCTTGAATACTGAATTCGGCGTCAGGCTGAAATATCAATGAAATGTGCACGCAGAGCGTCTGTGTACGATTATTTCAAGTATATATTTCAAAGTGTGATACTAAAATACTGTATTTTCACAAATTTTCACGATTCCTTATGATATAGATAAAATCTGTCATCCTTGGAACCGCTTGACCTACATATTTCTAGGATCCAGAACCCAGTTATTTTTCAAGCACTTTCTTACCAAAAATAGGAGAAAAATTCTCAAATCGCATCAGCTCAAATACATTGACACTACTTTCAAATTATTAGAAATCTTATTTGAATCACAGAGAAAAAATGCCGAAAGATTGAAAATACGCAACTTTTAAAATAATTTTATAAAGTCGTGCACCTGGTTCCGGACCGGAATTATTCGAATTTCCTGTTCTGAGGACCCATTTTCACTTGTATTCTTCCACACATATACTATACATGTCTTACACACTTTAAAATATAATAAATTATTCAGAATTTTATTTCGTCTATCAAGTAAACATTGATGGGGAGACAATTCAAGATAAACCTTATGTGCATTTCCCAACTGAATTATTAAAAAAAAAATCAAGCTAAGAAATAATAGGAACTATCCTACAGGTGTGATCGTCTGGTCAATACCGTCCATCCACAGGGATTTATCGCGTTTCCCAGTTGCTTGATGTACTATGGGCTATACATACATACACGTAACCAATAGTACGTACATCAAGCAATCGAGAAGCGCGATGAATCCCTGTGCGCCCATCTAATTTACGTTTGCATGATGTGCACACCAAAATACACACATGCATAACAATTATTATAACAGAAAGAAAGGAAATCAATTTCATAGATGAGATTGTACAAAAGAGTACATTACATGTATTCTATGAGGAGTCTGAATTTTCATACAAAAATTTATAAAAAAAAAAGTATATGTAATTACTCGTCCCTATACAGGAGAGAATTCAGAACCTGAACGGGGGCTCAAACTCTTTTCGAGTGATGCTTTGCGAGGCCCGAACGGTCCTTCGGTGGTTGGGGTGCCTCTCCCGTGAAAATTAATAAAATGAAAAAAAAAAAAAAAATGAAGTAAATTAGTGGCTTCTGGGGCATATTTGAAATGAATCTAGAAGTTATCATTTTCTCTTCTACATGTCAATGTTTAATGCAACTTTAAATTTCTCTTAGGAAATGGACGGATTGATCAAGAATTAAATCTGACCAAGGGTACAGCCAATATTCGGGAAGATCCAGCTTATGATTTTGAACAAAAAAAAAAAAAAAAATTGAAACAAATAAAAACCCCGGAAACTCCGCAATTTCCAAGAGCTGGATGATTTGCTATTCAAAATTTTGTTTTGTCGCCGGGGTTCCCCCGCCCCTAAACTCCCTACCAGGGGACACCACGCTGGGGACCAACACTAGTCGAAACAGGTCTATTTATAGTCACACGTCTAAAAAGTGATATATATATTATACCCTTTGTATAAGATTAAGTGGCGGATTCAGGGGGGGGGGGGGGTTCTGCGGAGGAGGCGCCCGCCCCCGGAACTGACCCAAAATTTTCCAAAAACAGGTATATTTTGGCCCATTTTCAGTCAAAATCGGCAAAATTTGCCCGTTGACCCCCGGTAAAGGGGGCGCTAGATCCGCCACTGAGATTTTGAATTTCTTAAGATATTTTTTTACGGATTTGCCCATCTTGGACTTCATGAATTTTATACGGCATGTATCTATATACATTTGTGTACTTTTTGGCTGCTTCTGCCCGGGGGGGGGGGGAGAGGCAGAATTTGCTTTTTTTTCACGGGTATTCCCCTGCCTTATCTACCGGTCTCTCGTATCCCCCTCGGACCTTCCTGTCTAGCATGTCATCCAAAACCCCCCAACACAGTTGCGGATTTAGAGGTGCGGAGAGGATCCCCCCCCCCCCGAGGGGAGGGGGCGGCACTGACCAAAATATTTTCAAACAACCCTATATTTTGGTCCATTTTCATTTAAAAATCGGAAAAATTCCCCCCGGCAAAGGGGGCGTTGGATCCGCCATTGCAACAGTTTAGTTTCTGGATCAGCACCCATATATCTCGCTGTGAAAATACCATGCAAACTACTCTTTAAGGCGAACATTTTTATTATGAACAAGAAACAACTCAAAACAAGTGAATCTATATTTAGTCCAGGGAACCCCCGACCATTACCCAACATGTCCAAAGACAGAAAAGTCGAAGAAACGATGAAAACAGGGTAAATTGTGTACTCACAATCATATTTACAGGAATTTTATAGAATTAATGATATGATTGGTGGGTGATGCCTTCGTTTCAGTATCAAGTGGGTAATGTTTGAGATGTAACTCGAATTGCCTCTGACTACCAAAGTCACACATGTACATGCCTTGCGTTAAAAGCTTAACAAACATGTTTTATTTTATTCCATTTTCTTAATTCACTTTCAATCTAATTGTAAGCAACCAACTTCAGTACTTTGCATATTTACCTAAGATAAAGCGATTATTGTATCTTGGAGGTGGGGGAGGGGCTACATGTACATGTAAGTGCAAATACACTATTTTAGCTCTACTGGTCTCAGACCAGTCGAGCTTATGCGATACCCCGTCTTCCGGCATCCGTCCGTCTGTCCGTCCGTCCGTCTGTAAACAACTCTTGTGCTAGCAACTCCTCTGAAACCATAGGTGATAGAAAGTTAATTCTTTTTGCATCCTACTTTGTATGTGGTCTAGTTGTGCACCTGACATTTGGTTTCAGCCCCTGACCCCCAGGGTCTTAGAAAATGGGTGTGGTTATGAAAATCCATGTAATCTTGTGCTCGCAACTCCTCTGACACTATAAATGATGGAGACTGAATTCTTTTTGCAATATGGTGGGTCTGTGGTCTAGTTGTGCACCTGATATTTTGTTTGAGCCCCTGACCCCCAGGGTCTTAGAAATGGGTGTGGTCATTTTCTCCTATATAACTCTATGTAATCTTGTGCTCGCAACTCCTCTGACACTATAAATGATGGAGACTTGATTCTTTTTGCAATATGATGGATCTGTGGTCTAGTTGTGCACCTGATATTTTGTTTGAGCCCCTGACCCCCAGGGTCTTAGAAATGGGTGTGGTCATTTTCTCCTATATAATTGTGCTCTCTACTCTTTTAAAGTTATTAATGACGGAGAGTTAATTCTTTATTTCTATTTTCTAAAAAAAATTCTATACTGTAAAACGAGAATATTTAGCGCTCGATTTATTTTAGCGCCATTAGCGCAAAGGCATGGTTGCGCTAAATTAAGTAGTGCGCCAAAATTTTCAGATGCAACATCAAATTTCAATAAGAAATTATTCGACATTTAATTCAAAGTGCATTACGCCGTGTCCACGGCATGGTCTATCCAGCAACGCTCGTTGTTTTCATAGCTAATTAGATAATTGGATTAACTCTAGCGCTTGGGTAGATAATGATAGTACACGCGCCGTGATTTACATGTACATTTGTACTGGGTAGATCATGATTGTCTACGTGTCGTAATAACCCATCATGAAATATAAATAAGAGTCCTACGAGATTATTCTTTACCAAAAATTTAAAAAAACAAAAACAAAAAACTGAAGTTGTCTTTAATCGGAACAAATTTTCATTCCAACCCAATCAGATAAAAAAATTGTAGTCGTACCTAAATGCAGGAATAGACGTTCGTATGTATCTTCTCTCTCGCTTATATTTAGATGGCGTAACATTTGTGTGAAAACACAGTACTTTATAACACAAGGTACATATACGGTAAAAAAGGAGATCTATAAAGAAAAATACAAGCATACGAATAGGCAATTCAATTGTCCAACACACGTCGGCATGTAGTCAATACCTCTATGTAAATCGCTGTGAACATGTACATTAGATGCGCATGCAGTCTTTAACGTGAATAAAATCGGGATGTTAGCGCCGTTGCCGTAAAATGATTCGTTACGCCAAGTTGAAAAATTGGGACGATATGTATTCATCCATGTTACATACAGAACATCGTTATCACTTTAAATTGAATTGATAATTAGTTCGTATTACCAACGATCGTCCGAACATGAGACACGACGGATATTTTTTGTCTGAGGTTACAAAAAATTACGATTCATCGACGGCAATTTGCTACCGGCGATGTCTGAGAAACAAAGTCCTAAAGTCACTGTGCGCTTATTTTATTGACCACATGGTGTCAATGCGCTAAATTAAGTTTGCGCCAAAAGGTTCTCATCCCTCATTGCGCTAAAATATGTTTGCGCTAAATATTCTCGTTTTACAGTATATGTTCTATATTTTCACACACAATATACCTATATTCCTATATTTTGAGTAGGGGAAGTTGCTATGAACCATGATATAAATACCTGATAGATCTCAAAACATTCAAGAAATGATGATATGATCTAAATAAATTGTTGTCGCTGAACTTTAAATAAAATATTGGGCAAAGTACAGAAATGCTTTTATATCTGTATTTTAAATTCAGGATCGTGATATGAATCGTATCATGTGTAAATATTATAATACATATCATATCATGGGCTAGGCATATCATTGCAGCCCAATCATGGTTGGAAATCAAATGGACTTACTTAAAGGTTCATTCATTCATTCATTCATTCATTCATTCATTCATTCATTCATTCATTCATTCATTCATTCATATACTCATTCATTCAGTCATTCATTCATTCATTCATTCATTCATTCTTTATTTGTAGTAGTATTTTTTTTTGTAAATGTACTGCAAGATTTTACTTCTTTATAAAAAAAACCTGCAGGAGTTCTTTTTTCTCAAAAAAATTCCTGCAGGAATTTTTCTAAATAAATTTCCTGCAGGAATTTTTAACAAAGCATAATTTCCTGCGGGAAAAAAATGTTCATATAATATTTCCCGCAGGAATATTTTAAGTTCAAATTTTTCCTGCAGGAATTTTTTTCTCCCGCAGGATTTTACTTCGACAAAATTTTCCCGCAGGAATTTTATTTTTCCCGCAGGAAATTTTTTTTTCCTGCAGGATTATTTCAAGCAATTTTTCCTGCGGGATTTTGAAAATTCCCGCAGGAATTCATCAATTTCCCGCAGGATTTTGATAATTCCCGCAGGATTTTGAAAATTCCCGCAGGATTTTTTTATTTCCCGCAGGATTTTTTTGTAATTAAGGTGAATATCTCAGGTACCAGGTGCGCTACAGGTAAATGAGATGTGGATTCCGACTAACTCAGGTATCCTCTACGCGATGACACTTTTAGTTTTGCTGTACGTCCAGCCCCGGGCGGGCGCAAAAATGAACTAGCGCGCAAGTTCATAATTATTTTGCCCACTGTTCTTTCATTTTTAGAATTTTGATCATATATGAGATATATTATGAAAACTTAAGAATGGGGAGGGGGATGTCTGTAAGCATTTCTTTAAAGACAAACACCCAAAAGCGGGGGACCACAATTCCTTGAATTTGATTTTTTGCATTATAATCAGTCTCTGGTCTATTTGTGCGCCTGATATTTTGTTTTATCCTCTGACCTCCAGGGTCTTAGAAATGGATGTGGTCATTTTCTCCTACATGTATATATTATAAGTCTATGTAACCTTGTGAACACACAATTTTCAGAAAGTATTATTGATAGAGAGTTAATTCTTTTTAGCTCACCCGAGAGAAGCTCAAGTGAGCTATTGTCATAGCGCACCGTCCGGCGTAAACTTTTAACATTTTTAGCTCACCTCGACGAAGTTGAGATGAGCTTATGCTATAACCCCGGCGTCTGCGTCCCCGTCCGCGTCCGCTTAAAGTTTTTGGGCAACTCAGTATCTGACAAAGTACTGATGCTACAGTAACCAAACTTGCACAAGTGATTCATCTTGGGATGCTGAGGTGAACCCATGCATCGGATGCAGCATCTGACCTACATTTTCCGGTTGAATGACTTTGTCAATGTCTGGTTAAAGTTTTTGGGGTAGTTCAGTATCTGACAAAGTAATGATGCTACAGTAACCAAACTTGCACATGTGATTCATCTTGAGATGCTGAGGTGAACCCATGCATCGGATGCAGCATCTGACCTACTTTTTCCGCTTGAGTGATTTTGCCTTATCAGGCCAATATTGAGCAAAGTATAAGTGCTACATGTACCAAACTTGCATATTGGATGTATCTTTGATCAAACATTCATAAAATGACCTTGACCTACTTTTTCCACTCGAGTGATTTTTCCTTGAAAGGCCAATATTGAGCAAAGTATAAGTGCTACATGTACCAAACTTGCATATTGGATGTATCTTTGATCAAACTTTCATAAAATGACCTTGACCTACTTTTTCCGCTTGAGTGATTTTGCCTTTAAAGGCCAATATTGAGCAAAGTATAAGTGCTACATGTACCAAACTTGCATATTGGATGTATCTTTGATCAAACTTTCATAAAATGACCTTGACCTACTTTTTTCGCTTGAGCGATTCTGCCTTTAAAGGCTTATATTGAGCAAAGTATAAGTGCTACATGTACCAAACTTGCATATTGGATGTATCTTTGATCAAACTTTCATAAAATGACCTTAACCTACTTTTTCCACTCGAGTGATTTTGCCTTGAAAGGCCAATATTGAGCAAAGAATAAGTGCTACATGTACCAAACTTGCATATTGGATGTATCTTTGATCAAACTTTCATAAAATGACCTTGACCTACTTTTTCCACTTGAGTGATTTTGCCTTTAAAGGCCAATATTGAGCAAAGTATAAGTGCTACATGTACCAAACTTGCATAATGGATGTATCTTTGATCAAACTTTCATAAAATGACCTTGACCTACTTTTTCCGCTTGAGCGATTCTGCCTTTAAAGGCTTATATTGAGCAAAGTATAAGTGCTACATGTACCAAACTTGCATATTGGATGTATCTTTGATCAAACTTTCATAAAATGACCTTGACCTACTTTTTCCACTTGAGTGATTTTGCCTTTAAAGGCCAATATTGAGCAAAGTATAAGTGCTACATGTACCAAACTTGCATATTGTATGTATCTTTGATCAAACTTTCATAAAATGACCTTGACCTACTTTTTCCGCTTGAGCGATTCTGCCTTTAAGGGCCAATATTGAGCAAAGTATAAGTGCTACATGTACTAAACTTGCATATTGGATGTATCTTTGATCAAACTTTCATAAAATGACCTTGACCTACTTTTTTCACTTGAGTGATTTTGCCTTTAAAGGCCAATATTGAGCAAAGAATAAGTGCTACATGTACCAAACTTGCATATTGGATGTATCTTTGATCAAACTTTCATAAAATGACCTTGACCTACTTTTTCCCACTTGAGTGATTTTCTTATTATACATGTACTTAGAAATATGTTTTAATTGAACTTTGCTGCCGCGAGGTGAGCTTCGTAATCTTTGATTACACTATGTTTGACATCTCCTCTGCAACCGCTGCATCGAATTTCACCAAACCTTACAGGAAGCAAGTACTCAAGGTCCTCTACCAAGTTTGTGTTTTTCATGCCGAACGGTCAACAAGTATGGCCACCGAGGGCTCTGATTGGCTGACACATTTTCGACATCTCCTCTGCAACCGCTGCACAGAATTTCATGAAACTTTACAGGAAGGAAGTACTCAAGGTCCTCTACCAAGTTTGTGTTTTTCGTGCCGATTGGTCAACAAATATGGCCGCCGAGGGCTCTGATTGGCTAACACATTTTCGACATCTCCTCTGCAACGCTGCACAGAATTTCATGAAACTTTACAGGAAGAAAGTACTCAAGGTCCTCTACCAAGTTTGTGTTTTTCGTGCCAATCGGTCTACAAATATGGCCGCCGAGGGCTCTGATTGGCTAACACATTTTCAACATCTCCTCTGCAACCACTGCACAGAATTTCATGAAACTTTACAGGAAGGAAGTACTCAATGTCCACTACCAAGTTTGTGTTTTTCGTGCCGGTTGAACAATAAATATGGCTGCCGAGGGCTCTGATTGGCTGACACATTTTCGACATCTCCTCTGCAACCGCTGCACAGAATTTCATGAAACTTTACAGAAAGGAAGTACTCAAGGTCCTCTACATAGTTTGTATTTTTTGTGCTGATTGGTCAACAAATATGGCCGCCAAGGGCTCTGATTGGCTAACACATTTTCGACATCTCCTCTGCAACCGCTGCACAGAATTTCATGAAACTTTACAGGAAGGAAGTACTCAAGGTCCTCTACCAAGTTTAGGTTTTTCGTGCCGATCGTTCAACAAATATGGCCGCCAAGGGCTCTGATTTGCTGACACATTTTCGACATCTCCTCTGCAACCACTGCACCGAATTTCATGAAACTTTACAGGAAGGAAGTACTCGAGGTCCTCTACCAAGTTTGTATTTTTTGTGCCGATCGTTCAACAAATATGGCCGCTGAGGGCTCTGATAGGCTGACACATTTTCAAAATCTCCTATGCAACCATTGCACAGAATTTCACGAAACCTTGCAGCAAGCAAGTACTCAAGGTCCTCTGCCAAGTTTGTGTTTTTCTTGTCGATAGGTCAACAAATATGACTGTCAAGGGCTTTAATCTATAGAAGTATTTTTGTGACTTTTAACCCTTTGTCTGCAACTCAGGTGAGCGATGTGGCCCCCTTGGGCCTCTTGTTTAATTATGCCCCCCTGTCTGTCTGTCTGTCTGTCCGTCTGTCCGTCTGTCACACATCGTGTCCGGGCTATATCTCCTGAACCGTTTGCCCGATCACTTTCATATTTTAGTATGTTGTTGCTTATAACCCGAAGGTTTCACATCGACTTGACCCAAGGTCATGTGACCAAGGTCAAGGTCACTTAGTGCATTTTTAATGAAATTATGCATACATTCCTGTCCGGGCTATATCCCTTGAACCGTTTGCCGGATAACTTTCATATTTTAGTATGTTGTTGCTTATGACCTGTAGGTTTCACATCACCTTGACCCAAGGTCAAGGTCACTTAGTGCATTTTTGATGAAATTGTACATACATTCCTGTCCGGGCTATATCTCTTGAATCGTTTGCCGGATCACTTTCATATTTTAGTATGTTGCTGCTTATTACCCGTAGGTTTCACATCACCTTGACCCAAGGTCATGTGACCAAGGTCAAGGTCACTTAGCGCATTTTTAATGAAATTATGCATACATTCCTGTCTGGGCTATATCTCTTGAATCGTTTGCCAGATCACTTTCATATTTTAGTATGTTGTTGCTTATGACCCGTAGGTTTCACATCACCTTGACCCAAGGTCATGTGACCAAGGTCAAGGTCACTTAGTGCATGTTAAATGAAACTGTACATACATTCCAATCCGTGCTATATCCCTTGAACCGTTTGCCGGATAACTTTCATATTTTTTAGTATGTTGTTGCTTATCACGTAAAGGTTTCACATCACCATGACCCAAGGTCATGTGACCAAGGTCAAGGTCACTTAGTGCATTTTTTAATGAAATTATGCATACATTTCTGTACGAGCTATATCTCTTGAACCATTTGCTGGATCACTTTCATATCTAAGTATGTTGTTGCTTATCACGTAAAGGTTTCACATCACCTTGACCCAAGATCATGTGACCAAGGTTAAGGTCACTTAGTGCATTTTTATGCCCCCCTTCGAAGAAGAGGGGACATATAGGTTTGCCGCTGTCGGTCGGTCGGTCTGTCGGTCGGTCCGCGACATCAGTTTCTGTTCAATATCTCTGGAATGGATTCACATATTGAAATGAAATTTTGTATGCAGACACATCAAACAAAAATCTAGATCAAGTTCATATTTGGGTCCGATCGAAAAAATTTTGACAGAGTTATGCCCCTTGCATTTCGAAAAATACCAAAATTTCAGGGTTTCCGTTCAATATCTCTTGAATGGAGTTACATATTGAAATGAAATTTTGTATACAGACACATCAAACAAAAATCTAGGTCAAGTTCATATTTGGGTCCGATCGAAAAAATTTTGACAGAGTTATGCCCCTTGCATTTCGAAAAATACCAAAATTTCAGGGTTTCCGTTCAATATCTCTTGAATTGAGTTACATATTGAAATGAAATTTTGTATACAGACACATCAAACTAAAATCTAGGTCAAGTTCATATTTGGGTCCGATCAAAAAAATTTGGACAGAGTTATGCCCCTTGCATTTCGAAAAATACCAAAATTTCAGGGTTTCCGTTCAATATCTCTTGAATGGAGTTACATATTGAAATGAAATTTTGTATACAGACACACCAAACAAAAATCTAGGTCAAGTTCATATTTGGGTCCGATCAATAAAATTTTGACAGAGTTATGCCCCTTACATTTCGAAAAATACCAAAATTTCAGGCTTTCCGTTCAATATCTCTTGAATGGAGTTACATATTGAAATGAAATTTTGTATACAGACACATCAAATGAAAATCCAGGTCAAGTTCGTATTAAGGTCCGATCGAAAAAAAATTGACAGAGTTATGCCCCCTGCACTTTGAAAAATACCAAAATTTCAGGGTTTCTGTTCAATATCTCTTGAGTGGAGTTACATATTGAAATGAAATTTTGTATACAGACACATCAAATGAAAATCTAGGTCAAGTGTATATTTGGGTCCGATCAACAAAATTTTGACAGAGTTATGCCCCTTGCACTTAAAAAAAAAACCCCAAAATTTCAGGGTTTCCGTTCAATATCTCTTGAGTGGAGTTACATATTGAAATGAAATTTTGTATACGGATACATCAAATGACAATCTAGGTCAAGTTCTTATTTGGGTTCAATCAACAAAATTTTGACAGAGTAATGCCCCTTGCACTTCGAAAAATACCAAAATTTCAGGGTTTCCGTTCAATATCTCTTGAATGGAGTTACATATTGAAATGAAATTTGGTATACAGACACATCATATGAAAATCTTGGTCAAGTTCATATTTAGGTCCGATCAAAAAAATTTGGACAGAGTTATGACCCTTGCCATGTGAAAAATACCAAAACTTCAGGGTTTCCGTTCAATATCTCTTGAGTGGAGTTACATATTGAAATGAAATTTTGTTTTCAGACACATCAAATAAAAATCTAGGTCAAGTTCATATTTGGGTTCAATCAAAAATTTTTATGCCCCCTTTGAAGAAGAGGGGACATATTGCTTTGCCGCTGTCTGACTTTCTGTCTATCGGTCCGTCGGTCCGTCCACGACATCAGTTTCCGTTCAATACCTCTGGAGTGGATTCACATATTGAAATGAAATTTTGTGTACAGACACATCAAATGAAAATCAAGTATAAAGTTGTGACAGACTTTAATCACAGAAGGGGTAGGGGGGCATTATTGTTTTACAAACATGACTTTTAACTTGTTAATGATATTGTGCATACATTCTTGTCCGGGCTATATCTCTTGAACCGTTTGCCAGATCACTTTCATATTTTAGTATGTTTTTGCTTATGACCCGAAGGCTTCACATCACCTTGACCCAAGGCCAAGGTCACTTACTACATTTTAAATGAAATTGTAGATACATTCTTGTTTAGGCTTTATCCCTTGGACTGCATACTGGATTGCTTTCAAGTTTAAGAATGTATTTAGTCATGACCAAAAGGTGTCACCTGGACCCATGGTCATTTGATCAAGGTCAAAGTTACTAAGTACATTTTAATGAAATTGTACATGCTATCCCATTGGGGCTGTATCTCTTTTAACTATTTATCAGATCACCGTCATATTTTAGTATGTTGTTGCTTATCATGTAAAGGTTTCACATCACGTTGACTCAAGGTCATGTGACCAAAGTCAAGGTCAATTAGTATATTTTAAATGAAATTGTATTTGTTACATGTTTTATGTCCAGGCTGAATCTTTTGAACCGTGATCGGATCACGTCATATTTTAGTATGATGGTGCTGATGACCCAAAGGTTTCACACCTCCTTGATCCAAGGTCATATGACTAAGGTCAAGTATTACATTTTTTATTGAAATTGTAAATGCTATTGAGTCTGGGCTATATCTGTGGAATCGTATACTGGATCACTCTTATACTATAGTATGCTGTTGCTCAGGACTGGAGGGTTTCTTATCGTCTTGACCCAAGGTCATGTGCCCAAGGTCAAGATCATTTAGTTCTTTTTAATGAAATTGTACGTACTAATATTGTCTGGGCTATATCTCCTGAACCCTTCTTACAATTGTTTTCATATTTTAGTATGTTGTTTCTAAGGACTAAATGTTTCTTATCACATTGTCCCAAGGTCACATAGTTAAGGTAGCTTCTTACTTTGGTAATAAAATTGTATATGCTAAGCATGTCCAGGCTGAAATTGTCTATGCTAATAATGTTTAGGCTTTATATTTTGAACCGTGTATCCAATCACTAATTCAGTTTTTTGTTGCTCATGATCCATACAATGTTAAACGTCTTCAAATTCAATAGCATCATTTAAAAGCAGATGAGTTTGCAGCATGGACCAGACATGCATGTTTCGGGTACTTAACCCTCGTCAGTTAGTGTAGGTTTCAGATCACCTATATCCAAGGTCATGTGACCAAAGTCAATTTCTTTAAATATGCTTATAATGAAATTGTATATGCCAAACATGTTTGGGCTTTACCTCAAACAATGTAATGAATCACTTTCATGTTTTAGTATGATGTTGCCCATGACTCAAAGGACATCATTTTGCATTTTGGCCTAAGGTCAAAGTAACTTAGAGGGAGGGGGGAGACATCTGTTTTTTTATGAAAAACATTTTGTTTAATTCACATGTGTATTCCTTGTGACAAGCCCTTTCCATTGATACCAAAATTTTGACCTTGTGACCTTGACCTTAACCTTTGACCTACTTTTCAAAAACTTTAACATTGGGCATAACTTTTGAATGGTAAGTAATGATTTCATATTTCACATGTGTATTCCTTGTGACAAAACCTTTCCATTGATACCAAATGTTTTGATCTAGTGACCTTGACCTTTGACCTACTTTTCAAAAACTTTTACATTGGGCATAACTTTTGAATGGTAAGGGATAGGCCTTTCATATTTCATATGTGCATTCCTTGTGACAAGACCTTTCTATTGATACCAAAAGTTTTGACCTTGACTTTGACCTTTGACCTTTTTTTCAAAAACTTTAACATTGGGCATAACTTTTAGACGGAAAGGGATACATGTAGGCCTTTCATATTTCACATGTGCATTCCTTGTGACAAGACCTTTCCATTGATACCAAAAGTTTTGACCTCGTAACCTTGACCTTGACCTTTGACCTACTTTTCAGAAACTTTAACATTTGGCATAACTTTTGAATGGTAAGTGATAGGGCTTTCATATTTCACATGTGTATTCCTTGTGACAAGACCTTTCCATTGATAACAAAAGTTTTGGCCTCGTGACCTTGACCTTTGACCTACTTTTCAAAAACATTAACATTGGACATAACTTTTGAATAGTAAGTGATAGGGCTTTCATATTTCACATGTGTATTCCTTGTGAGAAGACCATTTCATTGATAGCAAAAGTTTTGACTTCGTCACCTTGACTGACCTTTCACGTACTCAACAGAAAATGGTGTTTATACTAACAAAGATGCCACCGGGGGCATTCGTGTTTCACAAACAGGCTTTATTTTCTTTATTATGTGTCTATGGTGTAGATCTGCACCTGATACTTGTGTGAGCCCCTGATCCCAAGAATCTTTGAAAATGGGTGTCACTTTAGTGAATTTAACCCAAAAAAAAAACCAGCCAGTAGAGCTTCAGTCTCATCAGAGACTTCTGGGTTCTTATTTGTCATGGAAGAAGAAATAGAGTCTTTCACTTTCTACTGAGTGAGACATAAAAATTTACTCTCGTGATGGAAATTTTTCATCTTTTAGGAAAAGACCAAATTTCCGTCACTTGTGTAAATTTTTATGTCTCCCTCAGTAGATCATGACAGAAACTATGTCTGAATTTGTTATCTTCTTTAATCTCAAGTGAGTAACAGGCTTTGTCTTCAAACATTTCGGACAACCTTTGTATAGTACGACAAGCTCATGCTTTGATACAACATATGTCATTTAATATTACAATGAAACTCAAGCTTCTAGAAAATGTTTATCATTATTAGAATCTATCCCCACATGTGATCAGGGACAAGGAAATCCAACCCGAGTGTCCAGGATTTGTTTGTACTACAAAGAGGCTTGCCAAGTCGTGGACAAAAGCAAATCCTTGACCTGAGGGTTGGATTTCCATGTCCCTGATCACATATGGGGATTGATTAATTTTCTCTCACTATCTAAAAGAGCTCTAAAGTGAGGTTTTTAAGTATTGTTTTTCATATTATGACCGGCTAACGCTGCAATCATGTATGATGTCACAATGACATTACAGTTAAAAGCATTTCCGATATTAGGCATATCTCACCCCGCAGGGTGAGACAACATTTTTCCTGACACCTTATTTTGCGGACAAATCAGTCTCAAGTGAGAGAAATTAAGATTCAGCCCCGAAGAAATTGTCTCAATTATTATCAAGATCATATATAGAGGCCAAGGTCACACATTAATTTTCAAGCATATCTTAAGGAAACTTCTCAGAACCTTATCATCAATAATAGATAAGCCCTCATCCATGTGTGAGTTCTTTAACTAGGGGTGAGTTATACAGGTCTAAATGGGCCTCTTTTTTATTTTGTCCCCCTTCGAAAAAGAGGGGACATATTGCTTTGCTGCTGTCAGTCGGACGGTCCATCCGTCCATTGATCTGTCCTTCACAACAGTTTCCACTCATAAATGCTGGAATGGATTCACATATTGAAATGAAATTTGGTATACAGAAACATTAAATGAAAATCTAGGTCAAGTTTACATTTTGGTCAAATCGAAAAAAAATTTTGACAGAGTAAAATACCAAAATTAAGAGTTTCGGTTCAATTAATATCTCAAGAATGGATTCACATATTGAAATGAAATTTTATAAACAGATGCATCAAATGAAAATTTAGGTCACGTGTATATTTGGGTTTGATTGAAAAAATTTGGACAGAGTTATGCCCCCTGGACTTAGATAAATACCAAATTTTAAGTGTTTCTGTTCAATATCTGTGGAATGGAATCACATTTTGAAATGAAAATTTATATACAGATACATCAAATGAAAATCATGGTCAAGTTTAAAATTGAGTCCAGTTAGAGAATAATGCCTGGTGACATGAACTTTAAAAGATGTAAGAATTTGTGGGTTTCCATTCATTATCTCTGCAATGGATTCACCTATTGAATTGAGATTTAGTTTACAGATACATGTATATCTGAAAATCCATATCAAGTTCTTACACAGGTCCAATTGAAAAAAAAAACCCATTAATAATAATAGAGTTATGCCCCTTCAGCTTAGAAAAAAAGTCCCCAAAATTAAAGGTTTCCATTCATTATTTCTGCAATGAATATACTGCATATATTAAAATGACATTTGGTATACAGATAATCATATGAAAATCTAGATCAAGACTCTGATAGATTCATTAAGCAAAATATAAAACCTGTTGATTTCATAATCAAAGAGGGAGTGGGGGGACATTAATGCTTTACAAACATGACTTTTAACATGTTCAAATAATATTGATCTATGCTCATTCTATGGATAGTCCCAAATAGAATATTTTCAGTACATCTACAAATGTACTTTAATAATATATTCATACCTCTAATTGGCTTATTTTCTTTTAGATGCAGAAGCAAGAGAATTTGTAGAGGTCACCTGGGGTATGCCAGGTAAGTTGCTTATAAGCAAACAAGACTTTGTGTTACATTCAACCTCCTCCCCCCCCCCCCCCCCCCCCCCCCCCCCCCCCCCCCCCCCCCTGTACACACACGCACAAACAGTCCAGTCTTTAAAATGCCTTCCTATTCAGTACAGGTTAACGCCATGCAAAATGTGCATCTTTAAGTAGCTCTATGGCTTCAGGAAGTGGTTGGGATCATTAACCTCTCTAAAATGTGCTTATTTGTCCTCCATATCACACATGATGAGACTCAACTTTCAATGTGGGTCAAGGTAACATATTTAGGATCAACAATGTGAAAGGCAACATGATGAAAGCTTTCATTTGATACCATGACTTTTGACCTAGTGACCATGACTTTGACCTTTGACCTACTTTTAAATTATGTGGGGTAGTTTGACCTACTTTTAAATTATATGGGGTAGAGCTCTGATATTTCACATATAGATTCCTCATGATGAGAGCTTGGATTTGATATTATGACTTTTGACCTAGTGGCCTTGACTTTGACCTACTTTTGAATTATAAGGGATAGAGCTTTGATGTTTCACATACAGATTCCTCGTGATGAGAGCTTGCATTTGATATCATGACTTTTGACCTAGTGGCCTTGATCTTGACCTTTGACCTGCTTTTTAACTTCAGGGATATGACTTTGATATTTCACATGTAAATTCCTCCAGAGCTTTCATTTGATACCATGACTTTTGACCTAGTGACCTTGACCTTCTTTTAAACAATAAGGATAGTGTAGGTCTTTGATATTTCACATATAGATTCCTTATGACCAGACCCTTCTGTGTTATGTCACAATGAATCCCTACAGAGAAAAACGTTCCGCAGGGGATATAATCTGTCACTTTTAAAATTAGGGCATTTAACTTCTAGTTTGTTATTGAACAAGATGATTCCTTTAATTAAATAAGAACTTATTCTGACAATTTGTCAAATTTTCTAGCTCCATGCAGAATACAGTCACATGAACAGTTGTCAAAGACCAGTCAAATTTATGCTTTGCCCTTTGTCTAGCATCCATCCATCTTTCTCCCCCTTATTCACTCATTTCATGAATAATTTGCTGGCTTTGGCCAATCTTCCCCGAAATTAACCCAAAATATTCTTGTACATGACACTGTTTTTCAAATAGAAGGTTTAAAAGACAAATTTTAAATCTTTGAATTATAGACCCATCGGAGTTTTACGGAGTATTTTTAAAAGTAAATTTTTCTCAACTTTTTCAGAACACATTGAAACAGAGTGTCCTCTACCTTTTTCTGGGGACATAACACCAGAATTAAAATCAAAGGAGCTATTTGGCTGTAACATCAGTCGCTCGTCAGGATTAGAGAGGGAAAACTCACCAGCACCTCAGATTCCCAGTTCAAGAGCTGATACCATCAATGATGACCCTTCACCAGGCACTCAAAGAAGGAGAAGTGTCGAGATGCAAAGTACCTCCGTGCAGACCACATTGTTTGCACCATGCACTGATATTTCACCTGTGGTGCAGCGAGGCATTGATACAAGCCCGCCTGCAGTCATCCAGGAGTTTGTCCAGGCAGTGCAGGAGGAAGGTGAACACGAAGAAGTTCCAGAGGATGTAGACCTGAATCAAGTTGGACATTTTACAGAATACTTCAGTATTTGGAATGTGATTGACCGTAGAATATGACATTTCCAGAATTCTAATACAATCGTGAGACCGAATCTATCTCTACAGACCTACTTCATTCTTCAGTACGCTGATTCATGTTTACCTGAATAAAAGATCCTTAATTTGAAATGTTGACCGAAGGTATTCTACCTAACATGTGGAACAGTTGTTATCCTCTTATCAACTTAAGATTTATTACTAGCACTTGATCCCTCTAATATACTAAGTTAAATACATGATATCTGTATCAATGAAGTTGTGGATGGATTCTTTTAATGCCAGCTTGCATGGTTAGCACACTGTTGTTAGCACACTTGCCTGGTCTCACATATAAGATTTCTGGATGCACCATAGGGTCTCGTGTGGGAGGATGAAGTGTTTACCTATCAAGTCTCAGGATTTTATCTTTACACTCAGGTTTCACATCTGAACCAACCATTAAACATCAGTTTAAGTTGTTTAAATTTTTTGATAGATGTTGTAATATAATATTATATGACCAGGATGTAATGCTAGCATGTGAGTCATTATTTTCTGATAATGACCACCGACTGATGATAATGACTCAGTGCGGTATTTGACCTTTTTCAGTATTTACGATAAAAAATTAAGATTGTTATTAAAATTGTTTAATTTTAAAAGTTTAATTAATTGTTGAATTCTTGATTAGAAATTATATGTTCACAATGATTGCTTTGAATCATTATTTTAATCATATTTAGTCTAACAATATAAGTTATTAGGTTTGTTACTGACCGTCTACAGAGGTTTTGTCGGGTTGATTAAGCCTGCTGAGCCTTCTATGGGCTTGATCAACCCGACAAATCTCTGTGGACGGTCAGTAACAAACCTAATAACTGTTTTATTTTGTCGAGGACCAAAATCTATGTCTTTTTGTTGCAGTTCAGTCTTCTTTTACATGCAAATTCATTTCTATGGTAATGGCGGCATTGCTGAAGGTCTATAGAAATTAAGACGGCGTGCACGTGACACAATTTACATTCTCTGATTGGTTCTAACAAGTCCGTGGCAAAATAATTTGTTATATAATAAAAACAAATAAGGACTTGGCCTTGATCATTATGTTATAATGACCTCAAGCAAGTCCATACATGTATTTGTATTTTAACGAATAGTGGTTAGATTTTAAAAGTCCCTTTTAACGTTGCCTGCATTAGGTCAACATGCAGGGACGTGGTCAAGTATGAAGAAACAAAACATTTCATGAATGTCAAAGTCATCCTTGAATTCAATCTCATCCATGCAATCATTGCCAATACTAGTATCTGTTCTCTGAATATTCTAGTTAGATATACTCTCTTATAAGGTAAAAGCAAGAGGTTTCTCCAAAAATATTTCTTCAGATATAAATGTTCAAGGAATCTCATTGTTTTTTTGTTTTTTTTTTTTTTGTTTTTTTTTTTTGTTTTTTTTTTGTGGGTTGGGTAGGGGGGCTAACCTCTTCTTTAAGACCAAAGCACAAATCATTAACCTGAAAGCAACAGGATGATCTAGAAAGTTCCTTCCCAAAGTCGAATTTTACACTTTTTTTCATATCATTTTGGACCTAGTCCGACATGCTTATTTCTTAACTGTTACTTGAAACAAATCTATTGATATGTGGGGTTTTTTTTACTCATTTACTGCATATTTGTCACATTCATTTTAGTCATTGAATGGTTTTTCATGACATTGTATATGTTGAGATTTGGTAAAAAAAGAATCCATTCTTTTGTTTTTCCTTGAATTTTTATCATGTCTTTAGTCAGTCTATTATCAGTGATGACAAGTCATACATTGGTTTGCAGGTTGACAAATATTTCAGTGTTATTCTATATGGACTGATTGCTTTCGCTTGTCAGTATTCCATTTGTCCACAGTGGTATGGAGGTAGAAAATCCAGATATTTTATGCAAGAATTGTTATAATAATAATATGTATTGTAAAAATGTTTAATTATACCATCAGACAATTTGAATTTAAATATAATTTAGTTTTATTTCTTAACTGCCATTCTCTTTTTCAAAAAAATTTTTTTTTTTTTTTTTTTTTAACATGTTATAATCATTTTTTGTGAACCCTTTTAGATAGGTAAGTTAAATCATTTAAAAAGGGAAGAAATAAGATAATGAGGCATTTGATTTAGTGTGGGCATGTTAGTATTGTTACATTCGTTTGTAGGAAAGGGGTATGATTTTAATACATGTATGGAAAGAGTGAAATTCAAATAAGTCTTGTTAGGTCATGTTGAAAATTGCTGTAGAAATTATGTACTATGTACATCCAGGTTACCATGTATGCTTTAATGACTGATAAAGGCCTTCATTTCATACTTTATACATTCAGATGATAAAAGACATAGCAAAATTATACATTACTTGCAATATTCTTTTTGAACTACTTGTTGTAAAATATATTGTCCGATTGTCATAATAAAATATGTGGTGTCATAATGAATTCCCAGTGCCAACCCACATAAGTGCTAAAATATCATTTTCTGTACTTGATATGTTATATACATGAAAGGCTGTATTTGTTGTATGAGATTTAGTTGCTGAAGTACTTATGAGAAATTTTGAAGGAAATCAAATAATTTTTCAGTTAAGATGTAAAAATCAATTTCCCACTTAAATTATATTTTTTGTTTGTATATAAAGAATTATCAGAATTTTTACCTTTTTTTAAGAGAGTTTTACATTTATACATTTTTTGTAAATTTTGAGTTTATTTTTTAATTGAACAATTAGGGAAGTATTTATGCCTTCTGGAAAATTTTTAGAACAAAACTTTATCCTGATTCTTTCAATACTTCAGTGCAATTTATCAATTTCTTGTCATTGATACATTGACTGTTGCATTTGCTTTAATTATTTTCTTACGGTATATATGTGAGATTGTGTATTATAATATTAATTTGTGTTCATAATGAATGCATTTTAGAACATATGATGTTGCAGTGTGTATGTTTATTTGTCAATTAACATTCTAGTCTTCTCTATTGAGTATAAAATACTAAAGTATACTAACATCATTCCTATGTACATACAAAAAAATATATTTATCATGTATACCATATTTATTATCTTAGAAACTCACAGCCCCTTGGGTAACTCACATAAGAAAAACTGCCATATCCTGATAGAATTATGTAACAAGCACGAGAAAGGAACTTTCTCTTTACTCTGCATAAATGAGCTGGATTAGGAAATTTGCAGCAAGTCTGAATTTGTGGAGATGTCTGAGTCTGTTCAGGACTTATGAAAGTAGTTTTTGCTGATGCTTCAGGCACTTATTATTGTACAATTTTTTCCCGGTGAAATATACATGTAGGCATGTATAACATGTTTGTGATAAAGCAATTGCAGGTATCATATCATAGAGAGGAAATATGGAAGATTTATGCATCAGCAGCCTGTTTCACTAAAGTACTTACGAACAATTTTAAGAATTATCGTAACTTTTGATTGCTCAGTATTTCTTACCAACTAAAAATGGCTATGTTTTGTTTCAGAATTAAAATTTAGTATGTAGAAATGATAATAGAAAGCATAATATAATCTCAATTGAAAAACATTTTCAGATTTTATTTAATGATAAAAGTTACGAAATTTTCTGAAATTTTTCGTAAGAATTTTTGTGAAACTGGGCACTGATTCCTTTTAAAATTAATAGTATCGATACAATTGTTGAATTTACTCTTTGTAAGTACATTTTCTTGTTCAGGTTTGTCAATGTATTAGAAATTGGAGATGCACATATATTTTATAATATTAATGACTTAACCGAACTAACAAAGTGCTTGTGTGTATGTACATGTTTTGTATCTTCTTTTAAACACTGTAGCATATCACGTGATACACAAATGATATGTTCCACGGGAATCCCCTTTGATGAAACCAAGTAAATACTGTCTAAATCTACTTTATATGAATTTATTTCAGACCTATCATATGGTCATTATCATTAATCATATGATGGTAATTAATTCTGGTCAAGAATAGACGTATATTCGGAGACGGAGAACACTTAAACAGAAAATTTTGTACCCTGTATCTGTCCATGCACCATATCATAACATGTAGTGAGGATTGAAAAAAATTCTGTTTAAGTGTTCTCCGAATACACGTCTTTTCTTGACCAGAATAGATAACCATCATATCAGTGATGATAATGGCCAATATGATAGGCCTAAAGTAAAATCATTTAAAGATTTAAACAGTATTTACTTGGTTTGATCAAAGGGGATTCCAGTGGAACATATCATTTGCGTATCACGTGATACGCCACAGTGTTTAAGGTATGCTGAAAATTAAAATGTTGAGATCATGAGATTTGTTTCTTGTGAGTAAATCTTTTTTTCTTAATTTTTCAGATCTTATCATTGAAATTAGGTGCAAGCTGGTTATGATATTTGTACATTATTATTAGGATTATTTCAAATTTGTGCTATTAAAGACATAAGAGCTTGAAACACATAGTCTGCATTTCATCTGGAGAAATGGGAGACAAATTTTAATCTGGAGACAGTTTGATCCATTTCTTTGTGAGAATGTATCCTCCTGAGGGGAGGTTCACATCTATGTTATCTGGTTGGTCTGCACTTCCATACATGAGAGCAAACTGCAGTTGAAATGTGGAGATTTTTTGGCAGGTATCTGCACATTTTCCAAACAAAAAATGTGACAAAGAGCCTTAGTGGTGTCTTGATATGACCATAGACCTACCTTTGTGTATTTATGGAATTATGCTTTTGAAATGTACCAGCTGTATGATTACACAAAAGAAATCTTAACTTTTGATGTATAGCAAAGATGTCTTGGTTCCATGACTCCCAAATTCCCTCCATTTGACCTGCCCCATGTTGTCAGCTTAAAATCTATCCCCAGCCAAGGTTGAGAAAAGTTCTTCAGTTTTACTTTTAATATCATTATTTTAACTTGTCATACTAGTAGTATTGAGTTTTTTCCTCAGCCGCAAATCTGAGAATTTATTGTCCCCTGCTTTTGTAAAAGCAAAGAGAAGTAAAATCCGAAACATCTGTCTACCCATTCGACAGTCTGTTGGACACAAAAACTTTAACCTTAATCTTGGCTTAACTTTTATTTGACATGCATATATTCTTGTGATGAGACTTTTTCATTGCTAACAATTATTTTGAATTCATGACCTTCACCGAGAGTTTGACCTTCTTTTGAAAAACTTTAACCTTGGGCATAACTTTTGAATGGTAAGAGGAAAGGCTTTCATATTTTACAAGAATATTCCTTGTGGCAAGACATTTCCATTTGAACCATAATTTTTTTTCCTTGTGACCTTGACCTTTGACTTTAACATACATTTAAAAAACTGTAACCTTGGTCATAAATTTTAAGTTGTAAATGATATGGCCTTCATATTTGACATTCATACTTCTTGTGGTGAGAACTTTCCATTGATCCCAAAAAGTGACCTTGACCTTGGAGTTGGGCCTACTTTTGACAACATTAACCTCGTGCATAACTTTTGAAAGATTAAGTGATGAGGTTTTCATGTTTCACTCGTGTATTCGATCTTGTGGCATGACCTGAAAGGCTTTGTATAGGTACTTTTTTTTTTGGCCGGATTGCAAAGCAATTCCAGTCTATGGATTGACGATGTCCGTCCGTCCGTCCGTCCGTCCGTCCGTCCGTCATCAACATTTTGGTTAAAGTTTCTGGTTTAAGGAAAATCTAAGGAACTGTATGCAGTAGAAACTTTATATTATACATGTAGGTTGACCATGACAAGTCCTTTCAATTCATGCCGTAACATTTGTCCGAGTGACCTTGACCTTGGACTTTGACCTAGTTAAAGGGTTTGGTTAAAGTTTCTGGTTAAGCAAAATCTAAGAAACTGTATAGAGTAGAAACTTTATATTATACATGTAGGTTGCCTATGACAAGACCTTTCAAACATTTATGTCATAATATTTGACCTTGACCTTGGACTTTGACCTAGTTAAAGATTTTGGTTTAAGTTTCTGGTTAAAGCAAAATCAAAGGAACTGTACACAGTAGAAACATTATTATACAGGTTGGTTGCCTCTGACAAGACCTTTCAAACATTTATGTCATAATATTTGACCTAGTGACCTTGACCCAGTTAGTGACAAAAACTTGCTTTGCAATCCGACCATACCATCTTTAGCGGTGTATTTTTATTTTGTGACCTTCTTTTGTGCTGAGAAGTTTCTAAAAGTTCTTTTAGAGCTGATCGTTATCAGTTGAATGAAATATGTTGACTGCCATTATGATTGACCCTACATGCGACCTTGACCTGTTGACTCCAATTATGATAAATTTAGATGTTCCTGGATTCCAACAAGTCAGATCTGTGTATGATGTGACAACAAATAGTAACTTATTAGCTCTACTGGTCAAAGACCAGTTGAGCTTATGCGATCGCCCTGTGTACGGCGTCCGTCTGTCTGTCCGTCTGGTAAACTTATCTTACGAGCGAATCCTCTGAATCCGTGAATAGTATAAGATAAATGCTTTTAGCATTGTAATGGGCCTGTGGTCTAGTTGTGCACCTTATATTTTTTCCTATTTTCTACTATATAACTATGTTATCTTATAAGCACCAGTTCTCAGAAAGTATAATTGATAGAACGATAATTCTTTTAGCATTTTTCTTAGTCCGTGGTATAGTTGTGCACCTGATATTTTGTTTGAGCCCCTGATGATCCCCAGGGTCTTGGAAAACCATTTAAATGGGTGTGGTCATTTTCTCCTATACATGTATAACTCTATCATGTAAAATATTGTTAACACCAAATATTTACATTCCTACTGCGTTTCCCTTATATAAAGGTACCAAACCAACTGTTGCTTTATTTCTCGATAATCGCAAGAGCCTATCACGTGACTTTAGAACTTACGCGGATTAATTTCTGATAAAATGCCAATTTCATTTATTGCTTTAATACAGATTCAAAACATGTATCCATTATCAAACGACGCCGTCTACCCCCAGTGATTAAATGTGTCAAAATCTAGGTCACCCACATGTACACTTCCAAGAAGTGTGACGTAGTAAGTCGATCATGCGTCAGTAGACGAAGTTCAAGGACGAACTGCACTGTTGTCTGCAGAAAGATGCCGTGTTTGGATGAGCGAATATCATATATTCAGTATTTAGGATGAGGATTTGATTCACTTGTGTCATTATCAACAATGAATTTATCTTTGCTTCTTATGGATTCATAATATCAGAAATACTTCGAGTATCAGCGAATCTTTAGCCATGATGTTGAGGTCACAGGCGCCTGATTCCTAAAAAGAACAATTAAAACCCTTTCTTAATCGCCCGTTTCTCTTCTCTTTACCTTTCTCTAAGGCACGACAGCTTCCATGTTTTAAATCGAGTCGAAACCTACACTTTACCGTTAGCGGCAAGGGTAACAACTCAAACTAACGGTACTGCACATGCTAAGAATAGCGTAAAGTGTAGGTTTCGACTCCATTTCAGGTATTTGGATTAATTGCAGCTAAATGCACGAATAATCAATGATAAGTAGGTTACGATCGTGAAGAAAAATATATGTAGACAATACTGATATGCAGTTTTATGAAGAAATCCTTTTGAAACTTACGATATTGAGGGGGTAAAGAGGGGGGATGATGATTAAACATGGACGCTGTCGTGCCTTAAAGAGAGAGTAAAGAGGAGAGAAACGGGCGTTGAAGATTGAGTTTTAATTTTCTTTGTAGGAATCTGGTGTCTGTGGTTGAGGTAAGTCATGAAAATACCGAAAGTTTTCGCGTTTTCGACGGCTGTATACGACTTTTATTCTAATTACTTCCAGATGAAATAGGGTATTTACAGAAGTTTGTATACAATAATACCGATTGATTTCATATGTCTAAGCAGTTTAACAGTGTGTTAAAAAGAGTTTTCAAAAGTTTTCCCTTCAGTTCTGTGAAATTTCTCCAGTTTAACTCTCCGCCATGTCTGAATCATGTTGGACAAAAGTCACGAATTTTAACGATTCAATTTTCTTCAGTTTTAATTGAAATGTTCAAAATACAGCAAGAGCCTGAGGACAAAATTCAGTTTCTCATTTGTCAACAACGTTTCGGTATACAGAAGGTACTACTTCGAATCAAGCGAAAAACGTCGAACGTTTGTTTGCTCTTGCGTCAAATGGCGTTCTCCCTCCGCAATGATATTTCAAATGTAAAGAAACTGGCTGAAAAAATGGCAGAAATAACTTAGTTAACACGTAAAATGTAAATATAAGGATTGTTTTTCAGCTTTTGCGCTTTATCGGTGTGTATTGGCAGTAGGGAATGGAAACAAAATTCATGAAAAGCACTTCGTGCTTTACATATTTTGTTTCCATTCCCTACTGCCAATACACACCGATAAAGCGCAAAAGCTGAAAAACAATCCTTAATTATCTGAAATTATAATTGATAGAGAGTTAGTTCTTTTTCAATTATAATAAACATTCTCTGGTACTTTCATATTTTACAAGAATATTCCTTGTGGCAAGACATTTCCATTTGAACCATAATTTTTTTTCCTTGTGACCTTGACCTTTGACTTTAACACACATTTAAAAAACTGTAACCTTGGTCATAAATTTTAAGTTGTAAATGATATGGCCTTCATATTTGACATTCATACTTCTTGTGGTGAGAACTTTCCATTGACCTTGGAGTTGGGCCTACTTTTGACAACATTAACCTCGTGCATAACTTTTGAAAGATTAAGTGATGAGGTTTTCATGTTTCACTCGTGTATTCGATCTTGTGGCATGACCTGAAAGGCTTTGTATAGGTACTTTTTTTTTTGGCCGGATTGCAAAGCAATTCCAGTCTATGGATTGACGATGTCCGTCCGTCCGTCCGTCCGTCCGTCATCAACATTTTGGTTAAAGTTTCTGGTTTAAGGAAAATCTAAGGAACTGTATGCAGTAGAAACTTTATATTATACATGTAGGTTGACCATGACAAGTCCTTTCAATTCATGCCGTAACATTTGTCCGAGTGACCTTGACCTTGGACTTTGACCTAGTTAAAGGGTTTGGTTAAAGTTTCTGGTTAAGCAAAATCTAAGAAACTGTATAGAGTAGAAACTTTATATTATACATGTAGGTTGCCTATGACAAGACCTTTCAAACATTTATGTCATAATATTTGACCTTGACCTTGGACTTTGACCTAGTTAAAGATTTTGGTTTAAGTTTCTGGTTAAAGCAAAATCAAAGGAACTGTACACAGTAGAAACATTATTATACAGGTTGGTTGCCTCTGACAAGACCTTTCAAACATTTATGTCATAATATTTGACCTAGTGACCTTGACCCAGTTAGTGACAAAAACTTGTTTTGCAATCCGACCATACCATCTTTAGCGGTGTATTTTTATTTTGTGACCTTCTTTTGTGCTGAGAAGTTTCTAAAAGTTCTTTTAGAGCTGATCGTTATCATTTGAATGAAATATGTTGACTGCCATTATGATTGACCCTACATGCGACCTTGACCAGTTGACTCCAATTATGATAAATTTAGATGTTCCTGGATTCCAACAAGTCAGATCTGTGTATGATGTGACAACAAATAGTAACTTATTAGCTCTACTGGTCAAAGACCAGTTGAGCTTATGCGATCGCCCTGTGTACGGCGTCCGTCTGTCTGTCCGTCTGGTAAACTTATCTTACGAGCGAATCCTCTGAATCCGTGAATAGTATAAGATAAATGCTTTTAGCATTGTAATGGGCCTGTGGTCTAGTTGTGCACCTTATATTTTTTCCTATTTTCTACTATATAACTATGTTATCTTATAAGCACCAGTTCTCAGAAAGTATAATTGATAGAACGATAATTCTTTTAGCATTTTTCTTAGTCCGTGGTATAGTTGTGCAACTGATATTTTGTTTGAGCCCCTGATGATCCCCAGGGTCTTGGAAAACCATTTAAATGGGTGTGGTCATTTTCTCCTATACATGTATAACTCTATCATGTAAAATATTGTTAACACCAAATATTTACATTCCTACTGCGTTTCCCTTATATAAAGGTACCAAACCAACTGTTGCTTTATTTCTCGATAATCGCAAGAGCCTATCACGTGACTTTAGAACTTACGCGGATTAATTTCTGATAAAATGCCAATTTCATTTATTGCTTTAATACAGATTCAAAACATGTATCCATTATCAAACGACGCCGTCTACCCCCAGTGATTAAATGTGTCAAAATCTAGGTCACCCACATGTACACTTCCAAGAAGTGTGACGTAGTAAGTCGATCATGCGTCAGTAGACGAAGTTCAAGGACGAACTGCACTGTTGTCTGCAGAAAGATGCCGTGTTTGGATGAGCGAATATCATATATTCAGTATTTAGGATGAGGATTTGATTCACTTGTGTCATTATCAACAATGAATTTATCTTTGCTTCTTATGGATTCATAATATCAGAAATACTTCGAGTATCAGCGAATCTTTAGCCATGATGTTGAGGTCACAGGCGCCTGATTCCTAAAAAGAACAATTAAAACCCTTTCTTAATCGCCCGTTTCTCTTCTCTTTACCTTTCTCTAAGGCACGACAGCTTCCATGTTTTAAATCGAGTCGAAACCTACACTTTACCGTTAGCGGCAAGGGTAACAACTCAAACTAACGGTACTGCACATGCTAAGAATAGCGTAAAGTGTAGGTTTCGACTCCATTTCAGGTATTTGGATTAATTGCAGCTAAATGCACGAATAATCAATGATAAGTAGGTTACGATCGTGAAGAAAAATATATGTAGACAATACTGATATGCAGTTTTATGAAGAAATCCTTTTGAAACTTACGATATTGAGGGGGTAAAGAGGGGGGATGATGATTAAACATGGACGCTGTCGTGCCTTAAAGAGAGAGTAAAGAGGAGAGAAACGGGCGTTGAAGATTGAGTTTTAATTTTCTTTGTAGGAATCTGGTGTCTGTGGTTGAGGTAAGTCATGAAAATACCGAAAGTTTTCGCGTTTTCGACGGCTGTATACGACTTTTGCATTATTCTAATTACTTCCAGATGAAATAGGGTATTTACAGAAGTTTGTATACAATAATACCGATTGATTTCATATGTCTAAGCAGTTTAACAGTGTGTTAAAAAGAGTGTTCAAAAGTTTTCCCTTCAGTTCTGTGAAATTTCTCCAGTTTAACTCTCCGCCATGTCTGAATCATGTTGGACAAAAGTCACGAATTTTAACGATTCAATTTTCTTCAGTTTTAATTGAAATGTTCAAAATACAGCAAGAGCCTGAGGACAAAATTCAGTTTCTCATTTGTCAACAACGTTTCGGTATACAGAAGGTACTACTTCGAATCAAGCGAAAAACGTCGAACGTTTGTTTGCTCTTGCGTCAAATGGCGTTCTCCCTCCGCAATGATATTTCAAATGTAAAGAAACTGGCTGAAAAAATGGCAGAAATAACTTAGTTAACACGTAAAATGTAAATATAAGGATTGTTTTTCAGCTTTTGCGCTTTATCGGTGTGTATTGGCAGTAGGGAATGGAAACAAAATTCATGAAAAGCACTTCGTGCTTTACATATTTTGTTTCCATTCCCTACTGCCAATACACACCGATAAAGCGCAAAAGCTGAAAAACAATCCTTAATTATCTGAAATTATAATTGATAGAGAGTTAGTTCTTTTTCAATTATAATAAACATTCTCTGGTAAATTGTTTCACTCGCAGGCTTCGTTGCTTGTCTTGTACACAACTGTACTTGTATCATGTCCAGGCCATTACTTCTCTGTTGGACCTACCTACATAACGATTTTGGCGAAAATTTAACGATTTTGACTTAAAATGACGCTCTTCATGGTCACTCTCTCTGCTCGATTTTCAGACTTTCTGGCGAATTTTTCTGCAAACCATGCAATAGATTCGTCTGCTGATTTATTTATTTTATTTTTTTTGTCACTTGAACTTTGAGTGAATCTCTTTAATGATGTAAAGAAATAGGATTTGTTCAATACGAATTCAAAATTTTCCCCCCGGAATTACAAACAATGGTTCATATTACACTTTACGCCCCAAAATTTCACTTTCTATAGCAAAATGAATATTACACTCTAGGTGAAGAACGCGGGTATGAAGGTCTGTTATGGTGTGTAATGACCATGACTGCACTTCGGCATGATAAAAAGTATTTCAAAGAATTTCTGCTTTAGGCCCAAAGATGAACAAAGTTAGTGGCCTTGATGGTAATATTGACTTTCAACAATATGAATATTTCCTACCTAGTCGATTTGACAGCCTTATATAACATGTTGCCGACCTAGAAATGTCCTTTCCTATCAGTGAACTTTCATTTTATGATTCTTATCTATGGGCTACTGAACGATTCTAGCTTGGTTGCCACTCTGGCAACCTTGGGCAACTCTTTTTATCGGTGTAAATTTAAAATGGCCACCAAATGCCTTCCACCAATAGATGATTTAGATATTAAGTGTGACACATCTAATCAGGGATTTTGAGGGTCAACAAACCCATTTCCGATGTCATTTTTACAATTTGAGTTCATTCAGGACCAAAAATCAGGATGACTGCCAAATTTCGATCTTATTATGGTACAATGACTTTATTACTCTTATTTAATAGCTCACATTCCCGTCTCCCCTGACCTGTGCCTTAAATACCATTTCAGAATAGTACATCTTATTGACAACATACAAAAATGTATGTTTGTGTGTTTTCGCCTAGCTGGAGGATGCCTTTTTAAAAAAACGGGATGGGAAAACAAATATTAAATACCACTTCCTAATACCTAACCACAGTGACCAAGTGCTGAAGCGTAGTAGTGTAAAGTTTTTTGTTTTTTGTTTTTTTTTTTTGTAGTTTTTTTGTTTTGTTTTTTTTTCATATGAGACAATAAAATACAAAACATAGCACAGTTTGTGACTTAGATTACATCATTTACGACAATTGATCAATAAATCATGTGATATCAAGGAATCAAAAAGAAAATACATCAGAGCTTATGAAAAAGATTTTCAACAATAGAATTGAATTTTACCATTTGTTTTAGATAATATAATGAGAAAATTTTTAAAATAACATTTTAGAGCAAGCTCATCCTCTGTTTTGTTTTGTATTCTACAATACATTTTATATTTATAGATTTTGAAGGCAATAAAAGAAATGAAATTATTAATGAAATATGTTTTATCATTTTTTTTCATGTAAAATCCAATAATCAAATGTTTCCACTGTATACTTATATTCAATAGCCTTCCAATTTCATTCCACAAGCTTTTTACAATGCGACAATCAAATAAAAGATACTTTATGCTTTCTGATTCATGAATACAATTCATACAATTCTCGTTATTTCTTATTTAGTACTTATATAACAGTGAATTACAACTTAATATGTTATTAAGTAGTGTAAAGTTAGATAAATGCAACTCAAAAGTATATGCCTATATAGATAAGGTTAACGTTTTCAAAAGACTAGGCCCACCTCCAAGGTCAATGTCACTTTTTAATGTACTGAAAGTGGGAACTCGTACCTTTGTATTGGATTGGGTGGACTTACTTTTACGGACCGAGTGGACCCGAGTCTTCACGGTCAGAATATTCAGCTGTTCCTTGGCATCTTGGTTTCAAATAAAGAGAGGGGGTGGTCTGCCCCCTCCCATCTCCCATGGGATAACAATTTTAAATTGTCATTTTCCACCGTGGGGTATCATGTGATACACAAATGATATGTTCCACGGGAATCCCCTTTGATTAAAGCAAGTAAATACTGTCTAAATCTACTTTATATGAATTTATTTTAGGCCTATCATATGGTCATTATTATGAATTATATGATGGTAATTTATTCTGGTCAAGAATAGACGTATATTTGGAGAACACTTAAACAGAAAATTTTGTATCTGTCCGTGCACCATATCATAACATGTGGCGAGCATTGAAAAATTTCTGTTTAGGTGTTCTCCGAATACACGTCTATGCTTTTTGAAAAATGGACAAAATCGGCGTGATCCAATATATATATGTTACAGGGAATAAGTGTAATCAGGGATTTCATGCAATTCCTGAAATTTAGGGATTTCGTGTAATCCCTGTTTCGATTAGTTATTACATGTAATCCCTGAAATTGGTCAGGTATTTCATGTAATTCCTGAATTTTTCATGCATTTTTACACTTATTTCCTAACCTTAATTTCTCCTTATTTTCAGTTTTAAAATCTATTATTTTTGGCTCAGTTGATGCTGAATATCCTCTCTGTCAAATGCGAAGAACTAGTTATGCCAAATAAGTGAAAATATTCAAACTAGAATAGGTATTTTTTATCAAAAACATTCCCCAAATTTGAAGTTCATTTATCATGTTTATCATTATCTATGATAAAATAGACATAAAACAAACCCATGAGCGCAATGAAAAATAGTTTATCGAACAAAATGATGGTCAAAGTTCTCTAAAACATATATCAAAGGTTTCAATCGGAAAAATTAGTATTTAACCCTCATTAACGTATCTTGATAATGCCCCCCCCCCCCCCAAAAAAAAAGAAATGATGAAAATGGTCTAGTAATTTTCAACTATTTATTATGTGATGTCTAAATAATTTTAAGATCTATTCAAAATTACTTTTTTGGCGAGGCAACGGATGTCCCTTTCCGACAGCAATGCATAATAATACGGAAGTGTTCAAACTCTATACCTACATGAAGAAAATTCCAAACCAAATTTTCCTGCACCAGCCACGTGATTCGAATATTAAATTCTCCCCGGTGATGCTTCCAGCGGAGCCACCAAAATTCATTTCAGTATCGCCCTCTTTAATGCTTTGAATTTAGATTTGTACATTTACATTACAGAGAGTGTGCGGCTCCAAACTTGCTGTAAGGTCGATTCAGTAGCATATCCAAATAAAATATATGTTAAAAATAGCATAGGAGACCAGACTAAGTATGAAGGTCCATAAAGCAAATCTATGTGAATTATTCCTATTTCCTGGTAAAAAAAATTGGTGTACATCTAAATACAAAGATATTTTGATTGCAAGAAGTTTCATTGAAATAGAATAGATACAAAGAAAAGATTTTGGGATGAAGCGATCACCATGGCACTTTGGTACAATGGTGTGTTGATATGAGTTACATAGTCCATTCAAGATTCCATGCATACAATTTTACCTAGTACATGTATATTACAGTCATATCAGCGGGCCATAATCTCTCTGTGCAATCGAATTGTCCGCTCAAGAGTTTTTCTAACATATCGTTTTCCTATCAATCTTGAATTAACATAATCAGCCTTAAAAGCATATTTGATTATATACATAACCATTTTGTCTCTTTCAGTAATAGGATTTTATATCATGGACATGTAAGATGTCTATCATATCGCAATTTCATCATTTTTATATGATTTTTGGCCGTCAGGAAATAAGTGTAAAAATGCTAAAATATTTTAGGAATTACATGTAATCCCTAAAATTTTGGGGATTTCATGTAATCACTAAAATGACCAGGGATTACACGTAATCACTGAACCTTTCAGGAATTACATGAAATCCCTGATTACGCTTATTCCCTGTAACATATATATATGCATACGTCCTACAACAATCACAGATCATCGCGCGGAAATTTTCCGTAGCTTGCATATAACAACACTATTCTGATTGATATGTTGTGAGCCTCGCATTGATTGATTTGAATTTTATCAGACATTTTACATTATTGTTGTACACAATCCCCCTCAGTATCTATACACTTTTGCAACCGGTGTTTAAAGGCCTCAATACCACTTTTAAAGAGCTCCTTATCTTGACTGGTCAGAAGGAGGATCAGGGCCCCCTTTTTTGTCCCTTTTATCTTCTATTTTCGCAATCGGACATTTACGAGGCTGATTGATATGTTGTGAACCTCGTATTAAAGGATGTGTATTTTATCAGACATTTTGCATTATTTTTCTACATAATCCCCTTCAGTATCTATACACGTTTAAGGACCTCTGCTCTTATGCGTTCATGTAAATACATGTAATCTCAATTTGAAAAATTACCACGAAATTCAGCTTTATACCTTGAAAATTTTCCGACTCTCTTCGCTCGCCGCAATTTTCAGTTTATTTATCTATTTCAAATATTTCAGGCTCGCTTTGTTCATCTTATTTTCTCATCTAAACAGGTCTATTTCTTCAAGGATCTAAAAAGGAAATAACCCAAGTAACTTCACTATTGCACCAATTTACACTTTTAAATTTAAACATGTCTTGACCGCCCACTCCCCCCCCCCAAACTTTACGTGTACCTTATATATAGTTTACAGGCATTTTTCAAAGAGGCCATGTATATTTCCTATAATTCCTATTTTTTTTGGATGTGCCCTATTTTCCTTTAATATCTTTGCCAAAATGACCCATATTTATATAATAGTGTTAGGTTTAGTGTTCACTATGCCGAAATAGTAGTCAGGGTTCTGGCACATAGTGCACGACCCGAAGGGGAGTGCACTATGTGCCAGAACCCTGACTACTATTTCGGCATAGTGAACACTAAACCTAACACTATTGTTATTATTATGCTGACTGTTTTTGATAGTGTATTCCCTTCATAGAAAACGTTTTCAAGATATATGGTATGAACATTGATTGCACGAGTTACCTCTCTTCCAAAAACTCTGTGTTACAGACAAACATATTCTGGATTTACCCCTCTTTGACTGTAAAAGATCTATAGTGTGGTCGTTTAGTATAGGCATAATTTAACATGAAAAAATATAGCAACATAAATTTGGCATTAATTTTAAAGGAAAAAATAACTATCTAGGAACATTTGTTTTTGATAGTGTATTCCCTTCATAGAAAACGTATTCAAGATATATGTTATGAATATTGATTGTACGAGTTACCTCTCTTTCAAAAAACCTTGTGCATATTCTGGATTTACCCCTCTTTGACTGTAAAAGATCTATAGTGTGGTCGATTAGTACAGGCATTATTTAGGAAGAAAAATATAGCAACATAAATTTGGCATTAATTTCAAAGGAAAAAATAAATATTTAGGAACATTTGCTTGGGTATGCAAACAAATTTAATTAAATATCTTGTATGAAAACGACATGTCTGTATATATAAACAGGTAAGCATCACATATGTTTAGAACACTACTGTGGAAAGACAGGGGTGCACTATTAGGGTGATAGTGCACACCTGAACTGTTCTCTGTCACAATATGGTAGAGTAGAACCTATCACAGAAGAAACTCACTGGAAGCATAATAATAAAGGGTCAAACGACCACGTTATTGAGTGGTAATACTAAGTAATTAGTTGGTTTCGTATGGTAATGATAATTCATTAAGTGGTTTCAAACTATCACGTTATTGAGTTGTAATGCTAAATAAGTAAGTGGTTTTGTCATAATAAAGGGTCAAACCATCACGTTATTGAGTGGTAATGCTAAGTTTTTAAGTGGTTTTGTCATAATAAAGGGTCAAACCACTTCGTTATTGAGTTGTAATGCTAAGTTATTAAGTGGTTTTGTCATAATAAAGGGTCAAACCATCACGTTATTGAGTTGTAATGCTAAGGTATTAAGTGGTTTTGTCATAATAAAGGGTCAAACCACCACGTTATTGAGTTGTAATGCTAAGTTATTAAGTGGTTTTGTCATAATAAAGTGTCAAACCACTTCGTTATTGAGTTGTAATGCTAAGTTATTAAGTGTTTTCGTTATAATAAAGGGTCAAACCATCACGTTATTGAGTTGAAATGCTAAGTTATTAAGTGGTTTTGTCATAATAAAGGGTCAAACCATCACGTTATTGAGTTGTAATGCTAAGGTATTAAGTGGTTTTGTCATAATAAAGGGTCAAACCACCACGTTATTGAGTTGTAATGCTAAGTTATTAAGTGGTTTTGTCATAATAAAGTGTCAAACCACTTCGTTATTGAGTTGTAATGCTAAGTTATTAAGTGTTTTCGTTATAATAAAGGGTCAAACCATCACGTTATTGAGTTGAAATGCTAAGTTATTCGGTGATTATGCTGTGTTATTAAGTGGTTTTGTTATAATAAAGGGTCAAAACATCATGTCATTGGGTTGTAATGCTAAGTTATTAAGTGGTTTCGTTATAATAGTCCGGCAGATTCTGGCCAAAAATGGGCCTTATTGTTCATTTCGTGATAAAATAATGAAATTTGGTACACACATTCATTAGACCCATCTTGAAGATTTAGCTATGATGCTATCTCAATTTCAGTTTAAAAAGGGATATTTTGGGATAAAAATATTATTTTGACTCAAAAATCACTAAAAATTGGGAAAAGGCTATATATAACTCATTCATAAATTGATATTTTCCCCATTTTTCTTATTTTTGTCATTAAGACCTGTTTGCAATAGCATGATATCGAAACAACTTGATTTCAATGTTTAAAATAATATTTTTGGGTAAAAACATTGTTTTTTTTTTTTTTTGCTCAAAAATCACTGAAAAATAGAAAAGGGCAATTACTCATGAATGAATGTAATCTTTTTTTTAAAGTTCTTTCATAATATTATCCTGAAGTGACCTTTTGGAGAATCAGGTATAGTGCGATCTTTATTTCAATGAGCAAAGAGACATTAGTTTGGTGTAAAAATGGTGTTTTTTATCAGAAATCTCTAAAAACTGGAAAAAGGCTTTTAGTTATTGATTCTTTATATTTTGTTAATTCTTTCATCATATTTCATCTTTACAACTAATCTGAAATAGTACGCAATAATGTTTCTTTGATATTAAAGTTTAATGGATTATTTTGGGGTGAAAATGTTAAATTTTGCTCAGAAATCATAGAAAAATTGAAAAAGGCAATAACTCATAAATTTGTTAATTTTTTTGGCAGTAACTTTCATAATATTATCCTGAATTACAATTTTGGAGAATTAGCTAAAGTCCCATCTTAATTTCAATGATCAAAGACACATTTTTTAGTAAAAATGGTATTTTTGGATTCAAAATCTCTTAAAACTGGAAAGGGCTTATATTCATTGATTCATTCATATTTTGTCCATTATAGATAATATTTCATCCTTACAACTAATCTGAAATAATGAGCAATGATGTTACTTTGACTTCTGAGTACAACGGAATATTTTTCGGGTAAAAATGTTGTGTTTTGCTCTAAAATCCCGAGGAAATTGGAAAAGGCTATAATGCCTTAAGTGATGGTCATCTTAACAAGCTTTTTTTTAACCTTTTCCTTAAGGACAAATTTTGGAGAAGTACATTGTACATTTAGTATCTTAATTTCCGTTTGTAAAGCTATATTGGTTTTATATAAAATAGGTTTTTTCAGCCTCGAAGTCACTGAAATTTAGGAAAAAAAGCTTTTGTAGTCATATATTAATAGATGATGTAGCCATCCCAATTGCAGTGTATCAAGGAATGTTTTTGTTAAAAATGTTCAATTTTGTTGTTTGGAAACACTTGAGTATAACTCATTAATTCATTTATAATATAAAAATCAATGTATAATTGTTGTTTTTTTTTACGATGACCCCAATTTCTGTCTGCAATGAAATATTTGGTCGAATTGGCTAGAAAATATTTATTTTTGTGAATCAAATCAGGAAAGGTTTTCTATTATTTAATGGCATTTTTAGAGTGATAAAGTGGAATGAGCCAGAAGATATTGCTTTGATGACTTCGATATTTGGGGGGGGGGGGGGGGTAATGTTTAATTGTTCTTCAAAAATTGCTGATTTCTGGAAAAATCTTTGTTACTATCAAATTCTACATTTTTATCGTAGTCACATATTCAGGTGTTCTGAGGTATATCATATAGTTTGTCCTTGTATGTTAATCTAAGGCTCTTAAATGTCTGAAAAAAAATTTCCGACTAGCAAAAGTCTTCCTGCCCCCCCCCCCCCCCCCCCTCCTAAAAATCATTTTTGTCCTTGATTTTTAGGGGGGGGGGGGCAGAAAGACTTTTGCCAGTCGGAAATTTTTAACAGAGAATCTGCCGGACTATAATAAAAGGTGAAACCATCACGTTATTGGGTGGTAATGCTGTGTTATTAAGTGGTTTTGTTATAATACAGGGTCAAATCATCATGTCATTGAGTAGCAATGCTAAGTTATTGGGTGGTGAGTCGAACGTTATGCAGCATACCTCTCGAGCTTTCATCGGTTTCATTTTTTGCAGCTTCGTCCTGAACTTATCGAACCTTTATATGTTTGACTGTCTTATAGACATAATTTATACTATATTGAGAGGGGAAGATTGCACACTCAGGTTCACTTAATTGTATATTTTCAATTAATTGAAATTTTCACGATCAAGGATGAAAGATGAAAACAAAAACAAAAACAATATTGATCATATTGAGTTCATAATTACGTGTCAATATGATGTATTTTCTATATCTCAAATCTAACTATTTAGATGATATTTGTATTTTTATCTTTACATACATGTATGACTGGTATTTTATTCAATCCATTTTCGGAAGCGAAGTGATGACATGTGTCAAAGCTTCTCGCCATATATACATGTAACTATCACAGGAGCTCGATGCAAACGATCCACAAGAATATCCAACCCTACTTTCATTATATATACTTTGACCAGAGAGAGATTGGAAGGGGCGGGTGTTATTGTGGGTTGTTGGCATCGAGCTCCTGTGATACCTATAATCTAACTCAGTTTTGTTGATTTTTCCCAAGACAGCCCAAAGAAGAGCCGCAACGTACATGCATTGAGTGGATCAAGAATTCCTTCGTCCTTCATGTAGTGCAATACATATAGATGGCAATAAAAACTCAAAATTTTACCTCAGAGGGGTCAAAAGTATGGTCATGAATTTTTTTTTTTTTTTTTTTTTTTTTTTTTTGGACAAATATTAGGATAATTCCTTTGTTGTACAGGATAATATAAAAGTATTGCAGACTGTTTCCTTTTCTATTTTTTTTCCGGCAAAATCCAAAGGAAAAAAGCATCTATTGACGACATATATATTTTTAAATCACTTAAATACATGTACATGTATATTCCACTTTCATGCCTTATAAAGTTAATGAATGTGGGTCCAAGGGGTGAAACCAAGGACGCTTTGTAACTTCTTATGTTTCTGTTTAGGTAAAACTCCAATGTCAAGGTAAAAGATTGGTACCAAGGGATATGTCTTGTGAAAAGGAATACATGTGTAAAATATGAAAGCCATGTCAATTACCATTCAATAGTTATTCCCAAATTAAAGTTTTTGTAACATACAGATAGAGGGACAGACGGACGAACCCAGGCCTACTCTTAGGAGCCGCGCAAAAATTTGGACTACAAAAAGTAGCATTTGGTGATTGTAAGGGGCGTTAGTATACAGTTAAAGTATACCATTGAGAGAGTTAGCACGATTCTGGTTCCCCGAGATCAGACCTATTTCCCGAGGCGAACCAGAATCGTGCTAACTTCGCCTCGGGAAATAGGTCTGATCTCGGGGAACCAAAATCGTGCTTACTCCCTCAATGGTAAATTTAACTTTTTTTTTGTACCGAAACAAACATTATACTGAAACAAACATATCTCTTATGTATACCTAAATAGACATTATACTGAAACAAACATATCTTTTAGGTTCACATGGTTCCAATGGAAATTCTAATGATTTTGTCTTGCCTTCTCGACTGAATGACTGAGTAACGGAAAATATTAATTTTTGATGATAAGATAAACAGAAACATCATTTATCACACTCATACATGTTTAATTTTTGATTGTTTTATTTTATTGCGGATTAATTTATGTGCTAAGCGGATAGGAGGCGGATTACTCTGCTCGCGTATTAAAAGCGGCATCCGATCAACCTTCAACGGCGCTGATTGGCTGATACTGACACACTCCCAAAGAAGCTCCGCCCCATTTTGAAACTAACTCCCTAGGGAAATGCAGGGAAATTGTCTTCTCAGGCGATTTTCAGGGATATAATTAAAATCATTGGGACAATGACATTTATTACTATGAGGCGGGCTTAGGGAGCCAAACTTTATGTAAAAATAAGCAAATTTCCAAGCCCCTCTTGAAAAAAAATCGGGGGGGGGGGAGGTTCCGGATCCCCGGTCCTCCCCCTAAACCCGCGCACGATTGTATAGACATCGCACCATAAACGTTCTATTCTCTGATTATTTACGCTTTTTATAGTGCTGAAATGCCCAACACCTTGTCGCTATCATGAGATCTGCCACTCCTTCATTCTCCATACCCACGCTGGTGAACCATCCTTTTCAACACCTTCCAAGAAAACAACAAGAAGTCACTGTGTCTCTGCTTGGTGATTATCGACACAATTTGATATATGTGACCTCTACTACGCCCTCAATACCTCCGCAAGCACCCTTCTTACGAGAGCTGATTGATATGTTGTAAGCCTCGGTTTTCTAGGATGCAGAAGGTATCTCCAAAAAAGGACAAATTAACAATCAATAGCACATACTATGCTTCACTTCTGACACAGTTACGGAAAAATATTTAACTTAAGTGCCCGGGTAAGCTCACTTGTTAGGGGAGCAACTATTTGATTCTTATGGGGGGGACTTAGCAAAAAAAAAAATCCGGATCGAGATTTTAGGGAAAAAAAATTCCGGCCTAAAGGGCCGTCGAAAAAAACAATCTCCGGATCATAAAATTGGGTCCCCCCTCTTCTTACCTTTCCACATCCCCGGTAAACACCTTTTTGTGTTATAAACTAAGTACAAATAAATATTCAAAGGGACAAAATTCAAAAGTCATTAGCACCAAAGAGCCTGTCTGGCAGTTATGATAGGTTTCATATGCTATCCTAAAAATTTAAAAGAAGTGATCTGCTAGGAAGAGATGCCTTAATATACTCTTCGTTGGCACCTGATCTCGCTCCGTGTTTGATATTATTAAATATGGCCAAAAATCACGCTAAATGATTTAAACTACTAAAGGAGTAATTTTCAATTATTGGAAAATTGAATATAAATTAAAAAAGATTTCAGGCTCTCAAAATGTTTGAAAAAAAATTCCGGCTTGCAAAAGTCTTCCTGCCTTCCCCCCCCCCCCCCCCCCCCCTAAAAATCAAATGGTTGCTCCCTAGAAGGTGTGTCGTGCTCTTGTTCACAGGACTGTCACTGCCATGGCTGCCATTCATGATTGGGGCTTTAATTTGATAGTCAAGAGCATGTGTCTTATTCACCTGATCTTTCTTTATCAGATTTTAATCATCTATTCTTAAAACTGAAAGCAGTTATATTTCTGACACCAACTTTCAGTCCGATGATGACGTCATATTTGCAGTGGATGGCTTTCTGACCAGTCCACTTTTGTCTTCGATGTTTCTGGGTTTTTTTATTTTGGTGATCCTTAAGTATTGTCACTTTTGCGTCTCTTGCTGTGCGTGTCATCTCTGTGTTTTTACATGGGTTGTTCTGGTGTTTTGCTGTAGGTGCTGCAACCGAGTGCTGTTGGAGATCACCTCCTTTTTTTTTTTTTTGTTCTTAAAATTCATTTGTAAGATCTCTATTATTCAGATTCTTGAGGACTTCGACCTTTGCTTTGTGCCATGATTTCCTGCCCAACTGATTCATATTGGACAGTCTCTGGTGAAAATTTTCACAAGTACATGTATATAAATTAAAAGCTACTGAATCGTGAATGATAAGGTGTGACAACCTAATAACGTAACAGAACAACTCAATAATATAGTATAACCACCCAATAACATAGCAAAACCACTCAATAACGTGGTCGTTTGACCCTTTATTATAACAAAACCACTCAATAATACAGCATAACCACCCAATAACTTAGCATTACCACTCAATAAAATGGTCGTTTGACCCTTTATTATAACAAAACCACTCAATAATACAGCATAACCACCCAATAACTTAGCATTACCACTCAATAACATGGTCGTTTGACCCTTTATTATAACAAAACCACTCAATAATACAGCATAACCACCCAATAACTTAGCATTACCACTCAATAACATGGTCGTTTGACCCTTTATTATAACAAAACCACTCAATAATACAGCATAACCACCCAATAATTTAGCATTACCACTCAATAACGTGGTAGTTTGACCCTTTATTATAACAAAACTACTCAATAATACAGCATAACCACCCAATAACTTAGAATTACCACTCAATAACATGGTCATTAAACCCTTTATTATAACAAAACCACTCAATCATAGAGCACACCACCCAATAACTTAGCATTACCACTCAATAACGTGGTAGTTTGACCCTTTATTATAGCAAACCACTCAATAATACAGCATAACCACCCAATAACTTAGCATTACCACTCAATAACATGGTCGTTTGACCCTTTATTATAACAAAACCACTCAATGATACAGCATAACCACCCAATAAAATGGCAAAACCACCCAATAACATGGTCGTTTGACCCTTTATTATAACAAAACCACTCAATAATACAGCATAACCACCCAATAACTTAGCATTCCCACTCAATAACGTGATCGTTTGACCCTTTATTATAACAAAACCACTCAATAATACAGCATAACCACCCAATAACTTAGCATTACCACTCAATAACATGGTCGTTTGACCCTTTATTATAACAAAACCACTCAATAATACAGCATAACCACCCAATAACCTAGCATTACCACTCAATAACATGGTCGTTTGACCCTTTATTATAACAAAACCACTCAATAATACAGCATAACCACCCAATAATTTAGCATTACCACTCAATAACGTGGTAGTTTGACCCTTTGTTATAACAAAACCACTCAATAATACAGCATAATCACCCAATAACTTAGCATTACCACTCAATAACATGGTCGTTTGACCCTTTGTTATAACAAAACTACTCAATAAAACAGCATAAACACCCAATAACTTAGCTTTACCACTCAATAACATGGTCATTTAACCCTTTATTATAACAAAACCGCTCAATCATAGAGCACAACCACCCAATAACTTAGCATTACCACTCAATAACGTGGTAGTTTGACCCTTTATTATAACAATACCACTCAATAATACAGCATAACCACCCAATAACTTAGCATTCCCACTCAATAACGTGGTCGTTTGACCCTTTATTATAACAAAACCACTCAATAATACAGCATAACCACCCAATAAGATGGCAAAACCACTCAATAACATGGTCGTTTGACCCTTTATTATAACAAAACCACTCAATAATACAGCATAACCACCCAATAACTTAGCATTACCACTCAATAACATGGTCGTTTGACCCTTTATTATAACAAAACCACTCAATAATACAGCATAACCACCCAATAACTTAGCATTACCACTCAATAACGTGGTAGTTTGACCCTTTGTTATAACAAAACCACTCAATGATACAGCATAATCACCCAATAACTTAGCATTACCACTCAATAACATGGTCGTTTGACCCTTTGTTATAACAAAACTACTCAATAAAACAGCATAAACACCCAATAACTTAGCTTTACCACTCAATAACATGGTCATTTAACCCTTTATTATAACAAAACCACTCAATCATAGAGCACAACCACCCAATAACTTAGCATTACCACTCAATAACGTGGTAGTTTGACCCTTTATTATAACAATACCACTCAATAATACAGCATAACCACCCAATAACTTAGCATTCCCACTCAATAACGTGGTCGTTTGACCCTTTATTATAACAAAACCACTCAATAATACAGCATAACCACCCAATAAGATGGCAAAACCACTCAATAACATGGTCGTTTGACCCTTTATTATAACAAAACCACTCAATAATACAGCATAACCACCCAATAACTTAGCATTACCACTCAATAACATGGTCGTTTGACCCTTTATTATAACAAAACTACTCAATAAAACAGCATAATCACCCAATAACTTAGCATTACCACTCAATAACATGGTCGTTTGACCCTTTATTATAACAAAACTACTCAATAAAACAGCATAATCACCCAATAACTTAGCATTACCACTCAATAACATGGTCGTTTGACCCTTTGTTATAACAAAACCACTCAATAAAACAGCATAATCACCCAATAACGTGGTCGTTTGACCCTTTATTGTATCAAAACCACTGATTAACATGTCTGTTTGACCCTTTATATTGATAAAATCCACCTTAAGGCAGTCGTGGGATATCTGTTCAGAATTGTGTGAAAAACTATTGCTTTCTAAAAAAAAAAAAACGGGGAAAATATACATGCTAAAATGTATAAATGACTAGGAAATCTGTCAAATATTGATATGAATAAAACGGTGTATTCACCAATCGTAGGAATTAATTAAGACGGCCCGAACACCTGTTTGAGACTATGAAAGATTATGTAAATTATATTCAATGATAGATGAATGATGGATTAAAAGTATACAACTTAATTGTGTTGCCAGTTCCAATATAATATTTGTTTAAATATGTGAGCAACCGTGACAAATTATCCAGGAACTTGTTTGCGAACAGATTCTGCATCCGATTTTCTACCTTGAAACTTGCTTATAGTCATGAAAAGTTATGAAACAGGGTTCTTTATCAAATCATCATCCCACTAAAGTAAAAAAAATCCCAATCAACCCCTCCACAACTCCCCGGGCGCTGTATATTTCCTCCGGGCTGCGCCGGGCTGTCCCGGGCTGTTTATAGCATGACCGGGTGCGTGTGGTCTGACGCGTAGCAAGATCCGCTGAGAGCAAAGTGAAAGTACAGGAAAATTCATATTGAGATTCTTCTTCTTTCTTTACTTGAGATGTCACCTAATATAGTCTTAATCAGTAAGTTCGCATTCTTGAAAACTTTTAATTTCGGCTAGATCTGACATTACAACTACTGAGTACTGTAGCAACTGAGTATTGCACCATCAACATGCAATGTTCAAAGTAATATGGCGACCATGACCGTACCAGGCCATGTGTATATTGCATATGTAATGTTCCATGCGCTGTAAGATTTTGTACTAGGTCTATTATGAGAACAATAATGAAGGACGTCTGGCCAACTTTTCTATCTAAAAGGAAGGATGAAATGATTCAGGGGTCACCGCGCAGGGAGGGGGAGGTATTAGAGGGCAGGAGTCAGGAATGAGGTATCCCCCCTCTCCCATAATGCACTATAGAGCTTAGACTGAATATAATCCAGTTTCTTGGTTGCTGTTACATTAATTCAGAGTCTGAATAGACAATTTTCACATTACTGCATTTGACATCCTAAGACCCGACATGACAACATTTGACGTAACTTTTAACTGTGACATCGCGTCTGAATTATGACGTCACAAATAGAGAATAAGTGTCTCAATTTGTGTTTTGTTACGGGTATGCAACACACAGCAAGTGCATTTATCGTACATGTAATGCGCGTTAGCGCATTTCATGCGATAAATGCACTTGATGTGTGTTGCATACCTGTAACAAAACACAAATTATGACATTTATTCTATATATATGCACCATAGTTGTCTGTTTCAGTTATGTTTTCTGAAATTGCTTTTTCTTGGTAAAAGGGTGACGTCAAAATTCATCTCGCCGCGGGATCAGTTTGCAGGTTAGAACAGCTGTCACGGCAAGTTTCTCTAGATCTTATGCATTGTGACGTCACGAGTGTTAATACACGAATTGCAGCACGTTCCTTTCAATAGTAACATCCCATGGACTTACATTGGCTGTGCATATACATGTGTGGCAGAGCGCACTTATTTTTAATAATTACATCTTCTAAATTACCTGTTTATTCTTTATTTAACTCGTAAATGCCATTATTTATCCTTTCTTTTGTGTCATTTTACTATTTTGTCTTCTGCTCGTAGATACTTTTCATAACTTCCGCTTTATTGTAATCATTTTACATGGAGCATTTTGATTGGTTATTACTTTTACTGCTCAGCCAATGAAAAGACACCTTTGTAACAGGTTTCGGTATCGTTATCATGTGATAAGTCAGTATATAAAGAGCTGCAGAGTGAATTGTAGTCACTTCTGCTGGCGTATCTAGCAATGTAGGTCTCTCTTTGAATAGCCACTGTGGTTGGCTAGTATTAATTTTGGCTTAAATAGAAATAGTATTATTTCTGATATTTAGTTCTTGTGAGAACTTAGTTTATTTCGGGTTATTTTATAGTTTATACTTAGTCTATTTAGATACCGTATCTTAGTTAGTTAGCACTATATTTGATTTTGGACTTGTTTTATTTGGCTATTGGAAAACTTGTTATTTTATTGCGTTACAGACAGAACATTTCGTTTACGAATAATAAATAATATTGAAAGTCAATTCAATTCGTTTGATTTATTTCTATACCTTGCCACACGAGCACAATTACATTGGCGTCGCCGGTAGGATGGGTGTCATTTATTCATCCATCCAGTGATTCGAACTTTCGGAAATATTTCAAAACGAATTGAGAACTTTGCCAAATTTTAGTTAAAAACAAAATTTGTAGAAATTTAGAAAAAAAAAGAAAAAAAAGAAAAGAAAAGAAATAAAATTCAGTCATGTGCGATCCCCGAGAGGACGATATTTTCGGGAGAAGTTTTCGAGGAAATTTAAACCTCATTAGTGACAGAGATAGTGATGATGGGTCAGATATTTCAGAACGACATGTAATTAGGTCACAGTCCACGCCCAGACCTATTTGGTATTTTGATGATTGCGATGTTGACAGTTCTTCATATAGAACTTCATTCAACCGGTCAAGACGCGTTTTTAGCTCACCTCGACGAAGTTGAGTGAGCTTATGCTATAACCCCACGCGTCCGCGTCCGCGTCCTCGTCCGCGTCCGCGTCCGTGTCCGCGTCCGTGTCCGCGTCCTGTTAAGAAGTTTGGGGTAGCTCAGTATCTGACAAAGTACTAATGCTACAGTAACCAAACTGGCACAAGTGATTCATCTTTGGATGCTGAGGTGAACCCATGCATCTGATGCAGCATCTGACCTACATTTTCCGCTTGAGTGACTTGGTTAAGAAGTTTGGGGTAGCTCAGTATCTGACAAAGTACTAATGCTACAGTAACCAAACTTGCACAAGTGATTCATCTTTGGATGCTGAGGTGAACCCATGCATCTGATGCAGCATCTGACCTACATTTTCCGCTTGAGTGACTTGGTTAAGAAGTTTGGGGTAGCTCAGTATCTGACAAAGTACTGATGCTACAGTAACCAAACTGGCACAAGTGATTCATCTTTGGATGCTGAGGTGAACCCATGCATGGGATGCAGCATCTGACCTACATTTTCCGCTTGAGTGACTTGGTTAAGAAGTTTGGGGTAGCTCAGTATCTGACAAAGTACTAATGCCACAGTAACCAAACTTGCACAAGTGATTCATCTTTGGTTGCTGAGGTGAACCCATGCATCGGATGCAGCATCTGACCTACATTTTCCGCTTGAGTGACTTGGTTAAGAAGTTTGGGGTAGCTCAGTATCTGACAAAGTACTGATGCTACAGTAACCAAACTTGCACAAGTGATTCATCTTTGGATGCTGAGGTGAACCCATGCATGGGATGCAGCATCTGACCTACATTTTCCGCTTGAGTGACTTGGTTAAGAAGTTTGGGGTAGCTCAGTATCTGACAAAGTACTGATGCTACAGTAACCAAACTTGCATAAGTGATTCATCTTTGGATGCTGAGGTGAACACAGGCACTGGATGCAGCATCTGACCTACATCTTACGCTTGAGTGATTTGGATAAGAAGTTTTGGGTAGCTCAGTATCTAACAAAGTACTAATGCTACAGTAACCAAACTTGCACAAGTGATTCATCTTTGGATGCTGAGATGGACCCATGCATCGGATGCAGCATCTGACCTACTTTTTCCACTTGAGTGATTTCGATTTTAAAAGCCAATATTGAGTAAAGTATAAGTGCTACATGTACCAAACTTGCATATTGGATGTATCTTTGATCAAACTTTCATAAAATGACCTTGACCTACTTTTTCCGCTTGAGTGATTTTGCCTTTAAAAGCCAATATTGAGCAAAGTATAAGTGCTAGATGTTCCAAACTTGCATATTAGATGTATCTTTGATCAAACTTTCATAAAATGACCTTGACCTACTTTTTCCGCTTGAGTGATTTTGCCTTTAAAAGCCAATATTGAGCAAAGTATAAGTGATACATGTACCAAACTTGCATATTGGATGTATCTTTGATCAAACTTTCATAAAATGACCTTGACCTACTTTTTCTGCTTGAGTGATTTTGCCTTTAAAAGCCAATATTGAGCAAAGTATCAGTGATGCATGTACCAAACTTGCATATTGGATGTATCTTTGATCAATCTTTCATAAAATGACCTCGACCTACTTTTTCCGCTTGAGTGATTTTGCCTTTAAAAGCCAATATTGAGCAAAGTATAAGTGATACATGTACCAAACTTGCATATTGGATGTATCTTTGATCAATCTTTCATAAAATGATCTTGACCTACTTTTTCCGCTTGAGTGATTTTGCTCTATAAAGCCAATATTGAGCAAAGTATAACTGCTACATGTACCAAACTTGCATATTGGATGTATCTTTGATCAAACTTTCATAAAATGACCTTGACCTACTTTTTCTGCTTGAGTGGTTTTGCCTTTAAAAGCCAATATACATGTACTAAGAAATATGTTTGAATTGAATTTTGCTGTCACGAGGTGAGCTTTGTAATCTGTGATTACCTATGTTTTGATACTGATAGACAAAGGGATAGGATTTTAGATCCGAGATCAGATTATGATGATAGAGACAATAGGTCAAGGTCATATGCAACATGTAGAGATAGAAGTCGAGATAGGATTATTGATGTCGACGATGATTTGTTAGGACTAACTTCCGATTTCGGTAGATTAGGACGAGGGATGCGTAATAGTCGCACGGATTTTTTGCATGAAAACAGAAATTTAGATAGAGATGTTAGACGAACTGATAGTGTTCGCACCCGAGATCCGCCTCTTGATCTCACGCGAAATTATGATGAACGATATGATATAGGAGATAACTTTGCACGGGATCCTTATTCACAGGGTGATAATTATGATTGGTACAATGTACATAGTCAACGTATGCCCCCGATGACTAGTCATAGATCGCGACCGACAAGTATACCAGATAGAAATACGTTATCTAGAGCGAAGCGAGCAGAGAAATCTCCGAGATTTGATGGTAAAGGCGACTTAACCGATTTTCTTGTACAATTCGAACAAGTAGCGGCTTGGAATGAATGGACAGATACAGAGAGGGCTACACAAATTTTGATATGCCTCGATGGGACCGCTAAGCAAATTTTAAGCGAGTTAACCGCCGATAAAATTGGTAACTATCAGGCCATACGAGATTTTCTCATAAACAGGTTTAGTCCGAAAGAACGAGAAACTGCGTATAGATGCGAGTTTAAATCCAGAAAAAGACAAAAAGGCGAGTCAGTTCAAGATTACGGATATAATCTCCGACGATTAGCGTTAAAAGGCTATCCGAACATACCATATTCTGCACTTGAAACGCATGTCGTAGACCAATTCATACAAGGAATTGGCGGATCCGGAATTAAAACACACGTGCAATTCCGCCACCCAGAAACGTTGGACAAAGCTATCGCACTCGCAATCGAATACGAATCTTTCATTGGTTCACAAGATATCGCTCGTAAACCGATTGACGAGGACGCTGATTTAATCGGCGCAGTCAAAACATCGGAAATAGAAAAGCTAAAATCTGAATTAACACAAATGAAAGAAATGTATCATAGGGATATCGCGACAATTAAAGATGCGCTCCTTAGTTTGAAAAATGAGAGATAGGCTCAAGGGCCAAAATTTCAGCGAAATCAATCACCTGTTAGAAATTTCCCAAAACGGAGCGACGGAAAAGAAGTAGTTTGTTTTTATTGTGGCAAAGCGGGCCATATTGAACCGAGGTGTTTGATAAAACAACAAGAAATCGAAAAAGCTAATCTCGAAAAAAATGCTAAACTGAATCAGGGAAACTAGGTTCGACTGGTTTTGTGGCCGAAAAGCCAGTCGTTATGGAGATAAATAAAACAGATAGGCCAAAAACTGAGAATGTACAGAAAAAAGTTACGTTTGCAGACGAAAATGCGAAAAACAAACAATCAGTAGGCAACGTAAAAATAAGCGAAAAATCGGGAAAATGTATGTACGTTTCCGCGATGTTAGAGGGACAGCCATGTAAAATGCTTATTGATACTGGCTCCCCCGTGTCGATATTATCAGAGGATGTCGCACAGAAAATAGGTATCGATATTCAAAATCTTTCGAAAACCGAAGTAAAACTAAAAGGCGCTGAAGGCTCAGAGATAAGTACGAAAGGAGTATTAGAATGCAGCTTAGGTTTAGGCTCAAGGTCATTTGCGGTAGCAATGATAGTGGCTAGTATAGCTAGCTATGACGGAATTCTAGGCATTGATTTCCTAGACACGCATGACGCAAAGCTAAACGTCAAGAAAAGAAAACTGAAAATCGCGTCCGAGACATTACACATAGAAAGCGAGGTAACTCCTACTTGTGCGAAAGTTGCAGTCGTAAATGACATAGTTATTCCTCCTGAATCCGAAATGTATATCGAAGGGCAATTAACTGACAAATTATCAGAGAGAGTATGTTTGGTAGAGCCAGGAAAAATGCTAAATGGCAAACAACTATTGTTAGCAAGGTCTTTAATAGACACAAGTTCAGAGAAATTTGTTCTCTCGGTTATCAATGCGAGTAGAAATGAAATCAAATTACGCGAAAATACCGTAATAGGATACGCGTACGCGGTTAATGAGGTATGCTCTGAAGAAGCAACTGAACCTCAACTTAAAACCGATATTTTACCAGACCATTTGAAACCGCTGTTTGATCATAAGTCCGATTTCTTAATGGGGTTGGTGAGAAAGAAAGAGAACGCAAATATCTGTCTCGCGAAAAAGACAGACGGAAACTGGAAGCTTTGTATCGATCGCCGTAACTTAAACAAAGCTAGACGAAAGTTTGGTGCTGTTCCTTCCAGACAAAAGAAGGCTTATGTTAGACTTAAACTTAGAAAGTTTGAAGAAAACACATGGGCCTGGAGGTGGTATCCTCCAACTTAAGGGTTGATCAAAACTTGGTAAAGGGTGGACAGCTCCCATTTCCTGAACATTTTTTTTTTTTTGATAAAAAGATAAATTTTTGACATTCTTTTGAAAACATTTTCGTCAAAACTGTTTTAAAATACTGGTATCTCTATTTATGAACTTAGAACTTTACTTATGTCTTAGTATTTTTGCCATGTTTACAGATACATGTATTTTTGTGTGATGATTTGTTATTTGACTTTACATGTTTTTGTTTTTCATTACAACTTTGAAATTTTATTTAATGCATTAATACTTACTTTTTACATGTATGTTGCTATTGAACTTCAGAATTTCAGGGACTCTGGACTCCACATCAACTCTATTATGTGCTGATGAACATTGACATTCATCAAGATCTTTTGATTTTGATTTTTATCGCGTTTCGCGCCAGATGTGAAATAGTGAATAGACTGTGCATAGACACTCATTTTCGCGCCTGGAAAACATTCTCAACGACAACGCCTAGGAATAATTATAAATTTATTCATTGTTGTATAACATTGATGATGATTGTTATATACATTGATTATATTACTTACATTTGTGAATATTAATCATGTTAATTATGATTTGATATATCATCAGAAAATTTACAAATGTTATGTCACTTTATATAATTATCTATGCATTTTGTTGTACCTTTTACACATGTTGACATGTTTTTTATTTGTCCAATGAAATACATTGTTTACTTTTGTTATTATTGATGTTACAGTGCTATACTTTTATACAAATGATATTTTAGTTTTGTTATAACAGTGCTATAAACAGTTCTATATTTTGTTGATTTTGTATCTCATTTTGTTTACATTCCACATGTATTTACATGATATGTTACTATAGTTTAGAATAGTTTAGATTAATTAAGTTAGTTAAGAATAAGATTAACTTAGTCAAAATTGTTAAACAGAATCTGTATTTATATTTTTCACTTTTTCAGTTTTTGAAAGGTGATATTTTTGCATTTTTGAAATGTAAACATTTCTTTTTTCAAAGGGGGGAGGAATGTGGCAGAGCGCACTTATTTTTAATAATTACATCTTCTAAATTACCTGTTTATTCTTTATTTAACTCGTAAATGCCATTATTTATCCTTTCTTTTGTGTCATTTTACTATTTTGTCTTCTGCTCGTAGATACTTTTCATAACTTCCGCTTTATTGTAATCATTTTACATTGAGCATTTTGATTGGTTATTACTTTTACTGCTCAGCCAATGAAAAGACACCTTTGTAACAGGTTTCGGTATCGTTATCATGTGATAAGTCAGTATATAAAGAGCTGCAGAGTGAATTGTAGTCACTTCTGCTGGCGTATCTAGCAATGTAGGTCTCTCTTTGAATAGCCACTGTGGTTGGCTAGTATTAATTTTGGCTTAAATAGAAATAGTATTATTTCTGATATTTAGTTCTTGTGAGAACTTAGTTTATTTCGGGTTATAATATAGTTTATACTTAGTCTATTTAGATACCGTATCTTAGTTAGTTAGCACTATATTTGATTTTGGACTTGTTTTATTTGGCTATTGGAAAACTTGTTATTTTATTGCGTTACAGATAGAACATTTCGTTTACGAATAATAAATAATATTGAAAGTCAATTCAATTCGTTTGATTTATTTCTATACCTTGCCACACGAGCACGATTACACATGTATTTAGAAATAACGTCAAAAGTAGTGATGTCGGGTCTTGGAGTGTCTTAATTAAATGCAAATCTAACGGTAATATGAAGAAGGTCTATTCCACTATCATTGTTACAGAGGGAAGTCTAGAAAAATCCATTGCTCAACAATTTCTCCCAAAAAAAGACCTTAAATATTAATTTTTTTGCAGAAGTAACTTAAGTCCTATTAGAACATCTGTGAATATTAGCTCGATCTCTTTAAATGAAATTTTTCATGCTGTAACCACAGAAAAAAAATCCTGGTTTTAGTGGAAATCGACATTTTTGTCAAATTTTACCCAATAAATTTTCGGGATCAACTGTATTCTTCGTGGGTCTCAGTAAATGAAGTCAGAAGTTAATTGTACACGACAAAGTGATTTGCTGTACACAGGCGCACATGTGTATACGCATGAGGTTAGTGGTTACCGTTTCAAGAATAAAACAATCAATATCTAAAACATAGTTTTTATTAGCTCTACTGGTCTCTGACCAGTCGAGCTTATGTCATCACCCTTCGTCTGGCAGCGGCCTCCGTCCGGCCGTAAACAATTCTGGTGATCTCAACTCCGCTGAAACCATAGGAGATAGAAAGTAAATTCTTTTTGCATTCTACTTGGTATGTGGTCTGGTTGTGCACCTGACATTTGGTTTCAGCCCCTGACCCCCAGGGTCTTAGAAAATGGGTGTGGTCATTTTGTCCTATATAAGTCTATATAATCTTGTGCTTGCAACTCCTCTGACACTATTAATGATGGAGACTTAATTCTTTTTGCAATATGATGGGTCTTTGGTCTTCTTGTGCACCTGATATTTTGTTTGAGCCCCTGACCCCCAGGGTTTTAGAAAATGGGTGTGGTCATTTTGTATGTGGTCAGCACCATCGCCCTCCTTATTTTAGATTCCCGAATCCGTCTATGCCAAAGATATCTCCATTTGTCATTTGTCATTAAAGTGAATGTATATTACAATATGAATACTATGTTGTACACTAAGCTCAATAAAAGGATGGACAGGGGGCCTCCCGGTCTGAAACTCCAGTTGCATGCATTCCAATTTAACCCTCCCCCCTTTCTGTTTTTGAAACAGGTTGGGCTGTATATTCAACCATTGTTTCAAATCGAGCGTGTTTAGAACAAATAGTAAAATAGGACAGGCAGAAAACATGATGTGACATCATGTGTGAAATCGTCCAACCCATGACCCTTTCCCCCCTCACCCCCCCCCCCCCCCCCCCCCCCCCCCCCTTTTTTTTCCTCACGGACAGATACTCGGTCGTATGCAAATTACTAACATTAAAGATTTACAGATTAATACTCAACATTATTAAGAAATTATCAATAGATGTGAAACTGAGCAAATTAAATGCGAAATCAGCTTCAATACCTCAACGGTACATTGCATTGTTTACACTACTTTCGTCTTTCAGTACAACTTTCTACGTCATCAGTTTCTCCATCATATTTACCAGAAGTGATAATTTATAGAATCACGGTTTCTGTAAATGGCTAAAAATAGCAACTTCAAAAACCAATTTACGTATGTGTGCGGTAAGAGCTGAACACATTTTGGCGTATAATGGTTTATTTTTAGAGAAAGTTTTAGGAAAAAGTATTATCTCATATGTTCTAATAGCACTTTAACATTGAAATAATTGTTGCTACCCACCTTGCATCTTTTCTTGCTTTGTAATTGCATTTTTTTTTTACTGGACCCTTATATATATACCTCACCAAACTGGCAAACTGAAAGTTTGGTGAACCAACCAATTAGAAGCGAGAAAAAATGCAAAGTGGGTATCTACAGTCAGTTTAACGTTAGTTTTTAACTCAAGTAAATTCTGCAAAAAAAAATCAATATTTAAGATCTAAAATATAGAGTTCACCTATGGTCTTAATAATTCTCCAACACATTCATGGTCAGATAAGCCACGTCAATTATCTGTGCAGCTCACTTCAGAAATCTAAAAATTGAAGTTTATATCTCATTTGTCATAATATTTTACGATTAAAGATACAGTGTCCCTGAAAATGAATTTTATTAGAAACGTAAAATGTATTCCAAAGGGTTTAGATAGAGGAAAAAAGGAGCCAAAAAAATTTTAGTTGAAAATATGCAGTAACGACCCTAATATTGTTGATTTTGTAATAATTGAATCTCCATATACCCCTATTGTAAAAACTCTGTACATTGTAGGTGGCGCCAGTGAAATGAATTAGAGCTGCGCACCCCAAATTCAAAATAACGTATTTAAAGGTCTTTAACTGCAAATGTATGCGTTAGATTCGCCTGAAAGCTTGAATTTGTACAAATGAGAATATATACTTTCATATGAATAATGAAAAGAAAGATTTTGGATTCCAAAATTTTGTAAAATTAATTCATTTTCAAGGACACCGTCCCTTTAAAATTCATATTGGGGGACAGATCACAAGCTCTCATAACTAATAATTTTCAATTAAAACGTACCTTGTCATCCCATTTTGACCTTACAAACCATCTGATGGATTTCAGTGAAATTTTACACAATGATAGATCATGATAGATGTGCATGAAGAAAGGGTATTGCTGTCAAAAAAGTTAGACTCAAGTTATGGCCCTTTGACTAAGATTTTTCAAGCTTTTTCAGTGTCATACCTTGTCATCGCAACTCCTCCAAAACCATTTGATGGATTTCAGTGAAACTTTACACAATAAAAGATTATGATATGTAGATGTACATGAAGAAAGCTGGGGATTGCTGTCAAAAAAAGTTAGACCTGAGTGATGGCCCTTGGACTTTTTCATTCATTTTCAATGTCATACCTTGTCATCGCAATTAACTTCTCTCAATTAAACTATTTGATGGATTTACATTAAACTTTACACAATGAAAGATCATGATACAATGTACATAGATTTGCATGAAGAAAGCTATAGCTGGGGATTGCTGTCACAAACATTACTGAGTTATGGCCCTTGGACTTTTTCATTCATTTTCATTGTCATACCTTGTCATCACAACTCCTCCCAAACTATCATGATATGTAGATGTGCACGAAGAGAGCTGGGGATTGCTGTCAAAAAAGTTAGACCTGAGTTATGGCCCTTGGACATAGATTTTTCATGCATTAAATGATTTTCAATGTCAATCCTTAAATGTCATTGGAACTCCTCTCAAACCATATGAAATATAAGTCCAATATAATGATAGTTATAACCCATCATGTTATAAAATCCATATACATCAACTCATCTGGCAAACTTATAATCTACAATTGGGATTGGAAACTCTTAAGTAAAAAAGATAACAATGTCATGTTGGCCTCAAGCCCTCTTCCACAAGATTGTATTCTGTCATGTTAATTGCTTTATCATCCACTGCCCCCCCCCCCCCCCCCCCTGGATAACCTTACACTCCCATTCTACAAGTTTTATCCAAATCCTGATCGCTTAGGACCATATACAGTACTCTTTCTTTCCCTTAAGCAATTGTTCAGTATGGACCCTCCTGCCTGAAAATTAATGTATCGGTAAGTAATAAGAAAAATGACAAGGCCTTATAATGTGGCATGATACTTTTTCATCTTTGACTTTCACATAAGGCCTAAAACCATATAATGCATATTTTTTATGTGTATTTTATAATTATTCTTTTGATCTCTTATCTTTTAATGTTTTAAATTCACAGAACATTGCACAGATGCGTCCGCTGCACATAATACTTGAAAGAGTGTGTTAAGCTGTATTATCTGACAATAGATAGAGTGAGGACACAGGCATGTGGCAATAGAAACTGGGCCCATTCACGAAAAAGCTGTATCATTGTATGCCCAGTCGAGTGTGGAGATTCCAGGTACTTGCTCAATTTTACCTTTTCTCTGAAAATCATGACAATATTTATTTAATATATACTGTACGTGAACTTATTTTAGCACAACCAAATTTTAACAGAAACAGAGCAGAATTGGGTAAATTGACATATAAGCGGCAGATAATCGGAGAGTCACCAGACATACCAGACAAACCTGGTAAAATTTGCTTCGGTCTGTTAATATATTTCAACTTTTTTAAAATTAATAAACATGTTTGAATTTCTACAAAAATTCAAAAATGTCTGGTAAGTTGTAAAAACTTTCGCAATGTCTGTTAAAGCATAGTCATGAATTAGCACTTTGACTTATTTTCAACATTGATCTATAAGAGATTCATGATTTAGCGTATTCTCGAATTAGCGCAGTTTTAGAACAGTAGTGCTAACTCTGAAATATGAAATAAAATATGAATCCCGCTAAAATAAGTACACATACAGTACACGATACATGACTTAATAATTCATATGACTTCATTTTGTTCACCAGTTATCTTAACATGCAAAGGACCAAGTTTAAGGTGTATTTAGGTTTACACCATCTCTGACAAGTTAGCTAAAATAATCCAGGGAAATTGCATACTATTTGCTCAGAATTAGCTGAATGTGCCTTATTTTGCAAACAAGCCTTTTTCACATAACTGCAGTCCAGTTGTTTTGGACGACAAAAGAAGTACTTTTCCCTTAATATGACTTCACGTATCCAGTATACAAATGGAGATCTCGCTGACGTCTCGTCCATTTAAACAGTGTTAAAATCATCTCGGTAATCTTCGGCAGTTTCTCGATAGTTTCCGTGATTTAGATAGAGGTTGGCATGTTGAGCTTTTATGTTGGAACCCAACTTTTATCTTGCATTATGGTATATTTAGGTAAAGATATACTGTAATTCTAACTATATAATACACTTGATATTTATTTGTACAATGGATACCTTCAAAGACAATCACTTTTTAATTGTGACGTAATTAGAGCAATTATGTGAAAAGGCTAACTGAGCTATCAAGGTAGTGCTATGTCTTGGCAGTTTAGTCATGTTGAAGGTATTTTGACATTTCTACATGCATACACGAATCAGAATGGATTCCCTTAAAGATAGATCCTTGCTCTTTCTCATTATTGTAGAAGCGTCAAAAACCCCTTCCAACCTAGATATTTGATGGAAATATTTAATGCACCGTAATTGGAGAATTGACCTACTTTTGAAAAATTTCAAGTTGGCCATAACTTTTGAATGGTAAATTAATTTAAAGAATACTAGCGGAAAAAAAAGAAAATGTGTGTTTAATCAAACTAATTCGTATTTCTATGCAAAAAGCAATGTACTTTATTTTGTATTCTAATGCCAAATATAATGTTTTTTCCTTTCAGATTACAATCATCGGTATGCATCTGGTACAGTGTTTTTGACATTCTAACCAATCAATTGAAGGTTGGTGTAAATCAAGTTTCACATGTAAAGTTATCTGATATGACTTGAAACTCTTAAAAATTTACATCTGGGACAATATGACATCCTCATTTTTACATTTGCGGACATCCCAACATAGGCAATTGCCTTCTCCGTTTATATTCCTTAAAGATCCTTATTATATTATTATTAAATATTATTACGGATTATGAATTTTGTTCTCTGTTTATGTTCACGAATGCAACCAATATGTCGAAAACATTCCATTCCATTTTAGTCTGAATCATCCAGACGCTTTACTCCGCTAACGGAGTAAGAGGAGTAAAGCGTCTGGATGATTCAGACTAATTCCATTTAAGCATTTCATTGAAAAATACCATGTCACATTGTTTTGGGGCATATCAGATAAAAGCTTCCTGAATGCAAGATATACTGTTGGACATGACAGATTGAAAACAATAATTTCTTTAACCAAATAAAGTTTTTCCATAAAAGTGGCCTTAAATCTGCAGAAAAATGACGAAAAATTCAATTGAAAATGTTATAACTATAATGAAGTATGATTTGAGGACAAAAGAATTTTTTTCTCCTTCATTCCTATTTTTTATCTGATTTTTTTTATATCACAGTTTCTTTTTTCCATTAGTATATATTGGATCCACTCTAAAGTCAAATTTTGAAAGCAGTAAGGCTAACAATTTCAAGAACATGATAAATGTAGATATTCTTTAATTCTCTTAGTTTTGAGGGAAACATTCATTTTATGTGAGATTTCTTGTATTCTTATTTTAAAATTTTACACTTTTAATCACAGAAAAGTTTCCATGCAGTACATTATAGTCAGTTTGAATGCTGTAGAAGAAATAAAGTCTTAAGTCCTATAGAACAGATGGAACCCCTGGTCAGAGATATGGACAAGCCCCGTCATCCTAAGTATTGGGAATATTCAAAACGAGTCAGCTCATTTGATGATTGGCCATCAACAAAAACTCAGACTGCACATGAATTAGCTGCTGCAGGATTTTTTTATACTGGTAAATACTGGTTTCCTTTATGTTTAGAAATTGCCATTGAAAATGATTAGCTGCTTTATGGAAAAACAAACTTCTGAGATTTGTCAGGCCATGTATGCAGGTGATTTTTAGTGAGCCATGATGATTGTCATTGCCCCATCATCTCTATCAGTGTCAAAACCGTACTTTCCAGCTGTTCACTAAATCCATAGCACGGTGGCCTATTTAGGAGGATTTATAACTCTGCCCTCTTATGAATTTTTCAATTATTTATTGTTTCTGTTGGTTGAACTTCTTTAGTAGTACAAAATGTAACAGGAAATGTGTATTAACTCATTCAACTGTTTTTAAGCTGCAATACAGAAAGTAAAATGTCTACTGGAAAATTCCCATGTGAATTTGGCCCTCCACCATATTGTTTTCAGTATCAACAATTAGGTAAACATGCAGCACTTGACGTCATGACATCTGATCACGCATTTTAATAGTTTTTGATATGGAAAATCCCAGTGGACATTTAATTTACCATCCTAATTATTGGCTGACCTCGACCAAGTTGAGATGGTTTTATGCTATATCGATCCTCAGCGTCCGCGTCCAAGTCTGATAAAAGTTTTCGGGTTGCTCAGTATCTTACAAAGTACTGATGCTACAGTAACTAAACTTGCACAAGTGATTTATCTTGGAATGCTGATCACATGAACCCATGCATTTGATTCTGTATCTGACCTTCATTTTCCGCTTCAGTGGCTCGGTTAAGAAGTTTGGGGTTGCTCAGTGTGTTTAGCCTCAGGAGCTCAGTAGATGCCACAGTTACCAAACTTGCTCGGTGATTCATCTTGGGATGCTGAGATGGACCCATGAAACTGATGCAGCATTCTGACCTACTTTTTATGCTTGAGTGATTTTGCTTTTAAAAGCCAATATTGCGCAAAGTGTTAGCTCAACATGCACCAAACTTGCATATTGGATGTATCTTTGATCAAGCTTTCATAAAAATGACCTTGACCTACTTTTTCCCACTTGAACAATTTTGCTTTAAAAAAGTCAATATCGAGCAAAGTATAGATGTACCAAATTTACATATTGGATGTTTGTTTGATCAAACTTTTTTCATAAAATGACCATGACCTATTTTTTCTGGTTGAGCGATTTTACTTGACAATGTAAGAGTGAATATACTTTTTTAAAAATGTTCAAATTAAATAACATGCTGCCACAAGGTGAGCTTTGTAATCTTTGATTGCCATGTTTTGACTAAGCTATGCACAATCAAAATGGTGGAATTTCCTGTTACAACTAAGAGAGTTCTATATACTCCAGGGTATCAGTTTAAGACGACAACAGTATCTTTGGGAGAAAATCACCAAAACAGGGTGCTCTAGATTTAGTGAACAGGACACTAAGCACTATATTGCTTTATCATATACTCTAATTTAAACAACTGCGTTAAAGCGTCCTCATTGGCCAAAACGCGGTCACGTGCGAACCGATTAATCATCGTATTGAACTGCTTCCGGTAATATCGACACGTTTTAGAACAAAATGGCAGACGGCAACAAACGAGAGTGTTGCTGACATGACTGAGCGTGGTATTAGGCTGCATTTTTGAACGACATAACATTAATAAAATAATTCAGGGTAAAACGTTGTTAAAATACAGAATGTTTTATCTAAACAAAACATTAAAAAAGTAATGGTGAACTGAACCTTTAAGTAATCAATTTCTTTTCCAAATTTTCAAGTATATGATAAAACAGTTATAGCACAGATGATTTGGTCGATATGATGATTTATGGAGTGATAAAACCAATATCAACCTCGGCCTTCGGCCTCGGTCGATATTGGTTTTATCACTCCATAAATCATCATATCGACCTCAGCACTGTGCAATAATTGTATATCATCAATTATCATCTCGCAGATCTGTTAACATGGTTAAGGAGGGAATATAATGGCATTACAGCAGTGCCAAGCATACATGTGCACCTTTGTTCCTGTATGTGTGTCCAGATTCTTTTCAAAAGCACAGAAGAAAAAGCAATCAATCATAGAAACATCAAACCTTCAACAATTCTTTCCAATGGGAAGTGGATGTACCCTATTGGTTTTCTAGTCAAAAAAGGTTAAAAATTTCTGGGTCACTAAGGACTCAGGTTGAAAAACCCTATGAACAGAATAAAAGGAAAAGTAATCCTCATAGTTTCAAACATTCTATAAATGTTTCCTATGGAAAGAGGATAAGAACCTCATTGATATATTATTTATTCAAAAGGAATATATATTATATGTATTAACATTTTGGTGTGCTTCAATAGTCTCTTACATACATTGTTCTATTATAGGGATGGAAGATTCTGTTAGATGCTTCTTTTGTGGCGAGGGACTGAAGGATTGGGAGGATGATGACATCCCATGGGTGGAGCATGCCAATAACTTTCCACGGTGTGCCTTTGTCCAAAAGAACCATCCGGTATAGTTTATTTCAGACTTAAACTTCCTAGATCTTCTTAAAAAATTTAGACACCCCAGGATGATAAGGACATGCATAGATAATATCTGTTTGCTTTTTGCACAATGAGCCGTGGTCATAGGCAATCACACTGTGATCTAGGTTTTTGTTTAAGTGGCCACCCAACATGCCCAAAATCCACTTACCCAGCAAGGAAACACATTTACTTAAAAACAAACATTTTAGTTTCAATACCTTCTATAAATCAAATTTGACAAGTAATCAACACCAACGTACAGACGTAAACAGCATTTTGTTACAAATGTGGTAGAAATTAATCTGCATTGTGTAAGTACAAATAAATGGAACAAGGAGCTGATAAGATAAGGGCCGTTTTTAGCCCTTAATCTCGTGCTGTATTTCTTCCACATCTGCAGTACATACAGTACATATGCAGACAAAAGATAATCATTATTGAAATAAAATGTATTTGAAGACTTTTTGTATGTTTTACTTTTCGATGAAATACTCATAAGATTCTAAAATGATGGTCAAAAGAGGTAGGGGGTACTCAGGTAATAAAACTGATAATATCAACCAAAAACTTAGAAATTTTAGAATATTTTGCCTGAAATGGATAAATATTAACTAAAAGATATCAAATACATCTACATTGTATATCAGAAATACATTTCGAAGTTCTATTTCCTCTAATCGGTAAATAATGAAATCCGGAACTCAAAATACGGTCTTATTTTGTATGTAATGGGTTTAATAGAATCTTTTTAGCGCGAAATACACATTAGCGGAGAAATCCACATCGCTCCTGCTTATTTCGTTTCGAATTGTTGTACATTTCATTCGATCGTATTTAGAACACATTTTTTTATGGATTAAGGAGAAAAAATAGTCAAATTTTCCGTATTCAATGATCTTAAAGATCGATTCTTTAACAAATGCACCCCCCTTCCTTTTTTTGTTTTTCGTCTCTGGGGTAGTGTTCCCCCCAGAGATACAGGACCCCACTTTTCCAGAAAATTTGTATCATGGATATACAGCTCCAGTATAAGTGGCGTTCTGTATCTCCAGGGGGAACAATGTTCAAAAAAACTTTTCCGTTTTCTATTGATTTCTATGGGAAAAAGATAAGTTTTGATCCAAATATTAGCAATATAATGCATAATAGATCTAAAATAACTTCAGAGTTTGATGGGATGCTGTATTTGTATTAAATTAACGAACGATTTTTCTTAAAAATTCCATTTTCAAAATTCGACATTTTAGGGTAGATTTTACGTCTTATCTTATCAGCTCCTTTGTCTTTTTGCAACTCTTAAACTTTCCCTCATAGCAACAAAATGCTGTCATCATGAGAGCATTGTAAGATGTTGAAGAGGGCATCTGCACATGCAAATATGACACATTTGAGACGTCTTTGTTTGGACACTAATCTATCCTCAGAATTACATTGACATGACCTTGTGTGGGAGCATCTAAGGATGCTAAGTACAATCTACAGGTGCTGCATCTGACTTTTATTTCATACTTGAGCTACCAGGTTAGGTAAAATGGGACACCTCCATTTAAATTACCAGCTTAATATAAGTCCAACTCAACCAAGCTTGTTCTTGTGATGCATTTACCAAGCTTATTCTTGTGATGCATCTAAGGATGCTTTCTGCTATGTATGCATGGAACAGATGCTGCATCCATATTTCACCCTTGAGCAACCAACTGCTTAGTTAAATTGGACACCTTCATTAGGAATTTCCATGTCCTAGATCAACCAAACTTGTGTGATTGATGTATCTTAGGATGCTTACTGCAGTGAATGCCACAGAAGCTGGATCTGACATATATTTCATGCTTGAGAACATGTCCAGGTTAGGTAAAATTGATCATCTCAATTCCCAACTTACTAATGATAAGTCCTAGATCAACCAAACTTGTGTGGATGATGCATACATCTGAGGATGCTTACGTTAGTGCATGGGGACTAGAAGCTGTTCTCTTGACCAACACTACAACTGGTGGTAGTTGTCTTTTAGGGCAGGGCAGTTCTAACAAAGAAAGTTTATCTGATTAATATTTTCTTATTTTAAAGTGTATAATAGGACTTGTCAACAGACTTGCCAGGCAACCCTGATAGCATATGGAGTGTTTTACTTGATAAAAATAACATCTTTCATACAATTTTTTTACAGGAGTTGGTAAAAGGAAGAAATGAGGTTGCTAGGAAACAATGTAAGTATCCTTTCCATCTAAGATGCATGTAATCTTTGACCTATAACAAAGAATTTTGGGGAATTTAAGTAAAATTAAACATATTTTCATAATTGATTATTCATTAAAACTTACTGCTATACATATTGTCTACCAAATATATAGATTCCTTATTCGGTAAAGAATTTTAAGTAAAGATGAAAAGAAGATCCATTCACAAAACTAGGGCCAATCATCTTTGTGGCCCTTAGACCCTTTTGTATTTAAAAAGTTTATCATTACATTAATGATGATTATTTCACCTTGATATGACATTTTAAGCACTTTCTACGGAAAACATTATGATCATCTGCAAGAACGCCTTTTACATTAACAGCTTTCACCAGTGGACCAGGCAGTAGTGGTTATGGGACACTCCTAAAGGATGTAGGTAGGTAAAACACATGAAATTATTCACAATAGAATGGTCATTTGCAGCAATGCAATTTAAGGATGTAACAGTAGGTGAATTGTTCTGAAGTCGGACCAATAAAATAATGAATGATAATTGGCCAGTACATCTCCTATATAAATCTAATAGCCAGATTATCTGAAGAATTTTATTTAATACATGTATAATTTTATTTAATACATGTATATAGATAAAGCACTACTTAAGGTGGTATTGCGCTATTGCAAAGTACTGGAAACGCGGTTTAAGTTTTGCTGGGGGAAATTTTTCGCGATATAACCAATTTGCAGTAGTACAAGTGTGGGTCATTCTCGCGAAATTGGTCTTTAGTCTTTTATACTGTTTGTAATTTTTCAGAGAGGGGGTATTTTCGCGATAAAAATTCAATTGTGAGATGCACGAATATGCCACCAAGCAAAAATTTCTACGTTTACTGTAAGTTTTTGTTAGATGAAAGTAAAAGTATTTGCATAATGTATGGACCAAAATTGTCAAAATCTTCATTTGTAAGTTGGAAATGTTGTAGCATTTGCTGGAAATCAAAGTCAAGATGGAAAGGAATCATGTAGAAGAAGTGACGTCAGCTCTTCTGGAATCAGTCTGCAGAACAGTCAGCACCACCTCAATGATAGTGAACAGAATGGTAGAAACTCATCTAATGTTTTCAAAGGTATTTATTTATGTTTAAGAAATGACTGTCCAACTTAGACTGTACAAGGGTGTGAAATGCTGGTTGATCTTATACAAATTCTTTGAATCATGAGGCAAACTTCAGAAAATTTGCACATACGAGCCAGAAACACCCCCAAATCATTATACAGCTATTACATATATTTGCATTTAGTACTTAATATTGGACACCCAAGTTGATATGAATGAAGTTCATGTTGGATTAAGAACATGAAGAGTATCTCAACATTCGTAAATTCTACTAACAATAGTGTAGCGCAATGATAGTTTTCTAACCTTTTCTTATGCCCTCGGGGGCATATAGTTTTTTTCCTGTCCGTTTGTCTGTCTGTTTGTCAGCAAAAACTTTAACCTTGGCCATAACTTTTGAATAGTAAGGGATAGGGCTTTGATATTTCACATGTGCATTCCTTGTGACAAGACATTTCCATGGATACCAAAATATTTGACCTTGAGACCTATACCTTGGAGTTTGACCATTATTCATTTTTAGCTCACCTCGACAAAGAAAAGGGGGGCTTATGCTATCGCCCCGTCGGTATGGTATGGAGGTATGGAGGCTGCATCTGACCTACATTTTATGCTCGAGTGAGCAGGTTAAGTAAAGTGGGACAGGTCCATTTTCCCCTTACCATAAGTCCTACACCAACCAAAACTTGCATGGATGATGCATCTGAGGATGCTTACAACATTACATGGTACCGAGGCTGCATATGACCTACATTTCATGCTTGAGTGAGCAGGTTAAGTAAAATGGGACAGGTCCATTTTCCCCTTACTATAAGTCCTACATCAACCAAACTTGCATGGATGATGCATCTGAGAATGCTTACTACAATGCATGGTACAGAGGCTGCATCTGACTTACATTTCACGCTTGAGTGAGTAGGTTAGGTAAAATGGGACCGGTCCATTCCAGCCTTACTATAAGTCTTACATCAACCAAATTTGCATGGATGATGTTTCTGAGGATGCTTTCTGCAATGCATGGTACGGAGGATGCATCTGACCCACATTTACGCTTTAGAGAGCAAGTAAGGTAAAATGGGACAGGTCCATTCCTGCCTTACTATAAGTCCTAAACCAACCAAACTTTCATGGATGATGCATTTAAGGATGCTTACTACAATGCATGGTACGGAGGATGCATCTGACCCACATTTTACACTTTAGAGAGCAAGTTAGGTAAAATGGGACAGGTCCATTCCTGCCTTACTATAAGTCCTAAACCAACCAAACTTGCATGGATGATGCATTTAAGGATGCTTACTACAATGCATGGTACGGAGGCTGCATCTAACCCACATTTTACACTTGAGTGAGCAGGTAAGGTAAAATGGGACAGGTCCATTCCTGCCTTACTATAAGTCCTACATCAACCAAACTTGCATGGATGATGCATCTGAGAATGCTCACAACAATGCATTGTTCGGAGGCTGCATATGACCTACATTTCATGCTTGAGTGAGCAGGTTAAGTAAAATGGGACAGGTCCATTGCCGCCTTACTATTAGTCTTACATCAACCAAACTTGCATGGATGATGCATCTGAGGATGCTTACTACAATGCATGGTACCGAGGCTGCATCTGACCTACATTTCACGCTTGAGTGAGCAGGTTAGGTAAAATTGGACAGGTCCATTCCAGCCTTACTATAAGTCTTATATCAGCCAAACTTGCATGGATAATGCATCTGAGGATGCTTACAACAATGCATGGTATGGAGGCTGCATCTGACCTACATTTCATGCTCGAGTGAGCAGGTTAAGTAAAGTGGGACAGGTCCATTTTCCCCTTACCATAAGTCCTACACCAACCAAAACTTGCATGGATGATGCATCTGAGGATGCTTACAACATTACATGGTACCGAGGCTGCATATGACCTACATTTCATGCTTGAGTGAGCAGGTTAAGTAAAATGGGACAGGTCCATTTTCCCCTTACTATAAGTCCTACATCAACCAAACTTGCATGGATGATGCATCTGAGAATGCTTACTACAATGCATGGTACAGAGGCTGCATCTGACCTACATTTCACGCTTGAGTGAGCAGGTTAGGTAAAATGGGACAGGTCCATTCCAGCCTTACTATAAGTCTTACATCAACCAAATTTGCATGGATGATGTATCTGAGGATGCTTTCTGCAATGCATGGTACGGAGGCTGCATCTAACCCACATTTTACACTTGAGGGAGCAGGTAAGGTAAAATGGGACAGGTCCATTCCTGCCTTACTATAAGTCCTACATCAACCAAACTTGCATTGATGATGCATCTGAGAATGCTTACAACAATGCATTGTTCGGAGGCTGCATATGACCTACATTTCATGCTTGAGTGAGCAGGTTAAGTAAAATGGGAAAGGTCCATTGCCGCCTTACTATTAGTCTTACATCAACCAAACTTGCATGGATGATGCATCTGAGGATGCTTACTACAATGCATGGTACCGAGGCTGCATCTGACCTACATTTCACGCTTGAGTGAGCAGGTTAGGTAAAATTGGACAGGTCCATTCCAGCCTTACTATAAGTCTTATATCAGCCAAACTTGCATGGATAATGCATCTGAGGATGCTTACAACAATGCATGGTATGGAGGCTGCATATGACCTACATTTTATGCTCGAGTGAGCAGGTTAAGTAAAGTGGGACAGGTCCATTCCCGCCTTACTATAAGTCCTACACCAACAAACTTGCATGGATGATGCATCTGAGGATGCTTACAACAATACATGGTACGGAGGCTGCATATGACCTACATTTCATGCTTGAGTGAGCAGGTTAAGTAAAATGGGACAGGTCCATTTTCCCCTTACTATAAGTCCTACATCAACCAAACTTGCATGGATGATGCATCTGAGAATGCTTACTACAATGCATGGTACAGAGGCTGCATCTGACCTACATTTCACGCTTGAGTGAGCAGGTTAGGTAAAATGGGACAGGTCCATTCCAGCCTTACTATAAGTCTTACATCAACCAAATTTGCATGGATGATGTATCTGAGGATGCTTTCTGCAATGCATGGTACGGAGGCTGCATCTAACCCACATTTTACACTTGAGGGAGCAGGTAAGGTAAAATGGGACAGGTCCATTCCTGCCTTACTATAAGTCCTACATCAACCAAACTTGCATTGATGATGCATCTGAGAATGCTTACAACAATGCATTGTTCGGAGGCTGCATATGACCTACATTTCATGCTTGAGTGAGCAGGTTAAGTAAAATGGGAAAGGTCCATTGCCGCCTTACTATTAGTCTTACATCAACCAAACTTGCATGGATGATGCATCTGAGGATGCTTACTACAATGCATGGTACCGAGGCTGCATCTGACCTACATTTCACGCTTGAGTGAGCAGGTTAGGTAAAATTGGACAGGTCCATTCCAGCCTTACTATAAGTCTTATATCAGCCAAACTTGCATGGATAATGCATCTGAGGATGCTTACAACAATGCATGGTATGGAGGCTGCATATGACCTACATTTTATGCTCGAGTGAGCAGGTTAAGTAAAGTGGGACAGGTCCATTCCCGCCTTACTATAAGTCCTACACCAACAAACTTGCATGGATGATGCATCTGAGGATGCTTACAACAATACATGGTACGGAGGCTGCATATGACCTACATTTCATGCTTGAGTGAGCAGGTTAAGTAAAATGGGACAGGTCCATTTTCCCCTTACTATAAGTCCTACATCAACCAAACTTGCATGGATGATGCATCTGAGAATGCTTACTACAATGCATGGTACAGAGGCTGCATCTGACCTACATTTCACGCTTGAGTGAGCAGGTTAGGTAAAATGGGACAGGTCCATTCCAGCCTTACTATAAGTCTTACATCAACCAAATTTGCATGGATGATGTTTCTGAGGATGCTTTCTGCAATGCATGGTACGGAGGATGCATCTGACCCACATTTTATGCTTTAGAGAGTAAGTTAGGTAAAATGGGACAGGTCCATTCCTGCCTTACTATAAGTCCTAAACCAACCAAACTTTCATGGATGATGCATTTAAGGATGCTTACTACAATGCATGGTACGGAGGATGCATCTGACCCACATTTTACGCTTTAGAGAGCAAGTTAGGTAAAATGGGACAGGTCCATTCCTGCCTTACTATAAGTCCTAAACCAACCAAACTTGCATGGATGATGCATTTAAGGATGCTTACAACAATGCATGGTATGGAGGCTGCATATGACCTACATTTTATGCTCGAGTGAGCAGGTTAAGTAAAGTGGGACAGGTCCATTCCCGCCTTACTATAAGTCCTACACCAACAAACTTGCATGGATGATGCATCTGAGGATGCTTACAACAATACATGGTACGGAGGCTGCATATGACCTACATTTCATGCTTGAGTGAGCAGGTTAAGTAAAATGGGTAGGTCCATTTTCCCCTTACTATAAGTCCTACATCAACCAAACTTGCATGGATGATGCATCTGAGAATGCTTACTACAATGCATGGTACAGAGGCTGCATCTGACCTACATTTCACGCTTGAGTGAGCAGGTTAGGTAAAATGGGACAGGTCCATTCCAGCCTTACTATAAGTCTTACATCAACCAAATTTGCATGGATGATGTTTCTGAGGATGCTTTCTGCAATGCATGGTACGGAGGATGCATCTGACCCACATTTTATGCTTTAGAGAGCAAGTTAGGTAAAATGGGACAGGTCCATTCCTGCCTTACTATAAGTCCTAAACCAACCAAACTTTCATGGATGATGCATTTAAGGATGCTTACTACAATGCATGGTACGGAGGATGCATCTGACCCACATTTTACGCTTTAGAGAGCAAGTTAGGTAAAATGGGACAGGTCCATTCCTGCCTTACTATAAGTCCTAAACCAACCAAACTTGCATGGATGATGCATTTAAGGATGCTTACTACAATGCATGGTACGGAGGATGCATCTAACCCACATTTTACACTTGAGTGAGCAGGTTAGGTAAAATGGGACAGGTTCATTCCTGCCTTACTATAACTCCTACATCAACCAAACTTGCATTGATGATGCATTTGAAGATGCTTACTACAATGCATGGTACGGAGGCTGCATCTGACCCACATTTCATGCTTGAGTGAGCAGGTTAGGTAAAATGGGACAGGTCCATTCCCGCATTACTATTGGTTCTTCATCAACTACAGTTGCATGGATGATGCATCTGAGGATGCTTACAACAATGCATGGTATGGAGAATGCATCTGACCTATATTTAACGCTTGGTTGACCAGGTATAGTAAAATTAGAATCTTCATTTCCAGCTTTCTTTGAATTTTTTAATCAACCAAACTTATTTTGATGATGCATCTGGAAATACTTTGTGCAATGTAGGTACAGATGCTGGTCATGGGACAATGATGCCGTTGAGGTGAGCACTGTCATCTCTGATGGCCCTATGTTTTACTTACAAAGATGCCAATGGGGGCATTCATGTTTCACAAACACCTGTTTTTTATTTTGTGAAATACCTACATCGACCCCAGCACTGACCAAAAGTAAACTGCATTTTTTACCCATTTTCATTAAAAATTGGAAAAATTTGCCCCTTGACCCCCCTCCTCGGCAAAGTGGGCATTGGATCCGCCACTGATCCTACAAAAAAATAAAATCTGTCATTCCTCATGCAATTATCCATCAAATGTAAAATCATGATAATACATGTATATATTCCTTGTATTAAAATTAATATTTCTGTGCATGGCTGCTATTCCATTTCATCATGTTACATGTATTATGCCCCCGTAATCAGAGATTTGGAGGCATATACCGGGTATACACCCAGACAAAAGTTAAGCAAGACCCCGATATTTCGGAGTCCTTATGATTTAAACGATGGCACCGAGAAGTTTTCGTAAAAAAATATCAAATACCAATTCTTTTGTAGATGACTTTAGACCTTTTGTTAACATATAGAACTAAGATCATATCGAAAGGAGCTGATAAGATAAGGGCTGTATTTAGCCCTGAATCTCATCAAGTATTTCTTCTACATAATGATCTGTACGCAAGAAAAACTTGATAATTACTAAAATGTAATGTATTTGGAGATTCCTGATACAACTTTCATTTTGGTAAGCTTATTTCTAGATACTTAAATTACAGTCTAAAGAGTAGGGGGTAGCCATGTTGAAAAGAAGCTAATATCGATCAAAAAACGTTGAAAATTAAGAACAATCTGGCTAATATGGATATCTATAAACTTTAAAACATAGTTATAGTCTAAACAAGATACTAGAAATTAAACTCAAAAGTTTGGTCTTAATTTTTTCCATAAATTTTAAAATCTTGAATCTGAAATATGGTTGTATTCATTGGCTAAAAAGTAGACATTTAACCACAAAATACACATTGTGTAGAAATAAACAGCACACTCCTGTTTATTTCATTCCAAAATCTTGTGCATTTCATGTGAACATGTTTAGAATAAATAAATGAATGAATTTAAAAGGGGAAAAAAATTTTTTTTTGCTTATATTATGGCCTAAAATACAGATTTGTAAAAAGCCCCCCACCCTCCCTTTTTCAGTTTTTTGTCTCTGGGGCATCATTCCCCCCTTAGCTACAGAACCCCACTTTGTCAAAAGATGTGTATAAGTGAAATACACCTTCTGTAGAAGTGGCGTTCTGTAGCTGAGGGGGAAACGATGTTTTAAAAAACTTTTTCATTTTCCATTGGTTTCTATAGAAAAAAGACATATTTTGCCCCAAAATTTAGGAAAACTATGCATGATAAATCTTATGCAACTGCTGATTATGTTGAAACCAAGAACTGGCATAAATTTTGTGAAAGAATTTTTTTGAAGTTCCCATTTTGAAAATTCCACTTTTTCAGGGCAGATTTTACGCCTTATCTTATCAGCTCCTTGAAACATTTGGCGTGGATTATCTAGAGCCTCCAATGAAATGGAGGTATTTTTGAAGGAAAATGATGTAGAATAAAGTTTGAAGAGAAGTATTGAAGAATTAAGGTAGCAGATACTTGAAAATGAGATAAACCAGATAAGGCTGAAGATTCACAAATCTACGGTTTTCTTTAAAAAAATTAGTATTATATTTTTTCAGTCGACTTCCGGTTGAGGTTTATCCCAACTTCCCTATTTCAAATGCCCTTGTTAATAAATTGCCTATAATTCCCGTTAAAGACATTTGTTGCTTATAATTGCTCTATTTTCCATTTTCACCAATGTTAATGATGACTTTCAGCCAAATTATTCCGCAATTTGGTCGAACGGGATTCACATCCGGTTTTTAGTCCCCTACCGGCAACGCCGAAGGGGACTCTTAGTTTCCTCTCGGTCTGTCTGTCTGTCCGTCCGTCCGTCCGTCCGTCCGTCTGTCCCATTTTCAGTTTTCTGGACTTTTTTTTGCTGTTGTTGCATATATTGAACTCATTTTTGGTATGTGGATATATCTCAATGTGATACAGATCAAGGTTGAGTTTGCTTTCGATTGACTTAATTTTACAAGAGTTATGGCCCTTGGACGTAGCAAATTTTATGAAAGTTTCAGTTTTCCGGACTTTTTTCCACTGTTGTTGCATATATTGAACTCATTTTTGGTATGTGGATATATCTCAATGTGATACAGATCAAGTTTGAGTTTGCTTTTGATTGGCCTAATTTTACAGGAGTTATTTTTCCCTTGGACTTAGCAAATTTTATGAAAATCTCAGTTTTCCGGACTTTTTTCCGCTGTTGTTGCATATATTGAACTCATTTTTGGTATGTGGATATATATCAATGTGATACAGATCAAGTTTGAGTTTGCTTTCGATTGACTTAATTTTACAAGAGTTATTGCCCTTGGACTTAGCAAATTTTATGAAAATTTCAGTTTTCCGGACTTTTTTCCGCTGTTGTTGGATAAATTGAACTCATTTTTGGTATGTGGATATATCTCAATGGGATACAGGTCAAGTTTGAGTTTGCTTTAGATTCATCTATTTTTACAGGAGTTATGGCCCTTGGACTTAGCAAATTTTATGAAAATTTCAGTTTCCGGACTTTTCTTTGGTTCTATTGCAAATAATGCACTGATTTTTGGTAAATGAAGACATCTCAGTGTGATACAGACCAAGTTTGAGTTTGGTTTCCATTGGCCTATTTTTACAAGAGTTATGGCCCTTGGACTAAGCAAATTTCATGAAATTTTTAGTTTCCCGGACTTTTTCATGCCTGTTATTGCAGATAATGAGCTGATTTTTTGTATGTGAATACATTATAGTGTGATGCAGATTTGAGTTTAATTTAGACTGACTAATTTTCACAAGAGTTATGGCCATTGGACTTAGCAAATTTCGTGAATTCAGTTTCCCAGACTTTTCTTGGCTGTTGTTGCAGAAGATGAACTGATGAACAGAGATGCAAGTCATAAATTTATGCCGCCGGTAGGGGACTTATATCGCACAGCGATCATTGCATTTTTTATTAATTTTGACATAAAAAGAGAAACTTTACGATTCGACGGATGCATCTCTTAACTGGAAGTGACATTTTGGCAGGTGGTTGTCCTACATGAAGACTGATATTGGTGAGACTAGGGTTGAATAAAAAATTCAAGGAAATAGTGGCCACAAAGGTGTTATCTTAAAGAAAATACAGAAAAAGCATCCATAAAGATATCGTTGTCAAACTTTATTTCTTTGATTAAAACGATAGTTATAAAAATACAATCCCAAAATATCTTATTTATGGTCTTAATGTTTGCCTGATGATAAAATTTAGTTCTACCGGTACGTAGGCGCTTAACTTCACTTCCGGTTTCATGAATGCGCTTCTTGACACAATTTTTTTTTTTTTTTCAAATGAATCCCAAATTCTTAAGAGATAATTCACATTATCTCAGCATTTTTATACATATTCAGTTTTGAATTCCATTATATTAACAAATTGATTCATTGCAACCATACTGAACAGCGAATTCTACAAGATAAATCAATGCCATGAACTTTAAAAATGTCTAACTTAAATTGTTTAAAATCATATCCGTCTCCATTTCGATCCCGATTTGAAATAAGTTGCATAATACAATTATGTTAAATAAAGTGATATTGTCTATGTCAAAGGTCAGATCTTTATCATGATACATAATTTTCAAAAAAAATTTTTATCAAATCAGCATACTGCATTAAAAGCAATTTCACTGTTGCTTAACTTTTGTTTGGGTGTATAGTTTTTGGTTTGTCTGTCTGTCTGTTTGTCTGCAAAAACTTTAACCTTGGCCATAACTTTTGAATGGTAAATGATAAGGCTTTCATATTTCACATGCGTATTCCTTGTGATAAGACCTTTTAATGGATATCAAAATTTTTGACCTTATGATCTTGACCTTGGAGTTTGACCTACATTTGATAAACGTCAACCTTGGTCATAACTTTTGAATGGTAAGTGATAGGGCTCTCATATTTCACATGTGTATTCCTTGTGACAAGACCTTTTAATGGATACCAAATTTTTTTATCTTTTGACCTTGACCTTGGAGTTTGACGTACTTTTGAAAAAAACTTTAACCTTGGCCATAACTTTTGAATGGTAAATGATAGGGCTTTCATGTTTCACATATGTATTCCTTGTGACAAGACCTTTCCATGGATACCAAATTTTTGTTAATTTGTGACCTTGACCTTAGAGTTTGACCTACTTTTGAAAACCGTAACCTTGGTCATTGAATGGTAAGTGATAGGGTTTTCATATTTCACTTGTGTATCTCTTGTGACAAGACCTTTCCATTGATACCAAAATTTTTGACCTTGTGTCCTTGACCTGCTTTACCGACAAAGATGCCAATGGGGGCATTCGCGTTTCACAAACATATTTTGTTTTTTAATTTATAATTTACAAGGTCCTATAGTGCCTGAGGAAGGAAGTACAACATTAGTATCTGAGGAGTCCCATGAAAAAGAGATCACAAGTACAAAGACCTTACATCCAACTTCTGTCAGCTTAAAAGATCAGAGTGGCATTCCCTGTTCACCCATCTGCACAACTACCGGAGAACATGGGCATGCACATTCAGAAAATATTGAATTTTCTCTTTCTGAGTCTATTGAGTCAGGTGCAGGTCAGAATGATGAAAGCATGCAATTATCAGAGGAAAATTTATCACTTAGTCATATTAGTCTTAATTCAGGTACCTCTGAGCCTGGGAATGAGCATGCTTCCATTACTTCTGAGTCTATTTCAAGTACATGTAGGGTATTCAATAGTCAGGGTAATCAATCAGAGCTGGCTGATTCTGAAAGTCCTTTATCCACCCTAGCAGATGAGCAAGATGATAGTGAAAGGGGTGAAGTGCCAGATCATTCACAAAATACATCATCTCCCAGTCCCATTGATCAGTTACTGATCCCTCTTGCAAATCCTCGTAATGAAAATATAGGGCAGCAAACAAGAATATCTTCTCAACATCAAACAGAGGCAGCAAATGTGCCATTTCAGATTACACAAGAGTCTAGAAACATGCTTATGCATCACATTCTTCTAAGTTTTATGGGGTCCATGGCTAATCAAATGACAAATAATGAAAATACAGGGCAGCAAACAAGTATACCTCAACTTGAGGCAGCAAATATGCATTTTGAGTTTATACAAGAGTCTTGGCGTATGTGTATGCGTCAACTCTCTGTAAGATTCATTGGATCCACAGCTAATCAAATGCCATTTATGAACATTTTAAATTATGCCCTTCCATATGCATTCCACCAACTAGCTAATAATCCCCGAGGTCCTCATGTTCAGTGCACTGAGGTACCAGTAGAAAGTCACCCTGGATTGATTGTCAATGAAAATAATGTAACAGTTAGAGAGGTGCAAGCAGTTCAAGAAGGAGATGATTTCATAGATTTGCATAATGTAGGGCATATCACAGATGTTGTCAGAAATTACGTCCAAAATAGTCCAACACTGCAGAATCTAGGTCCTAATTTGGAGATTAGGCGTTGGCCTTAAAACATCTTCTGTAATCCACTCTTTCTCAGAAATTACAGGTGACTTGCTTGCTTAGGTTGTGGGACTACTGTTCTTTTCAATAAATCCAGGGCACCCTGTTTTGGCGTTTTTAGCTCACCTGAGCGAAGCTCAAGTGAGCTATTGTCATAGCGCGCCGTCCGTCCGTCGTCGTCGTCGTCCGTCTGGCGTAAACTTTTAACATTTTTGACATCTCCTCTGCAACGGCTGTACGGAATTTCACGAAACTTAAAAGGAAGCAAGTACTCAATGCCCTCTACCAAGTTTGTGTTTTTTGAGCCGATCTGAAATCCAAGATGGCCGCCACAGGCTCTGATTGGCTGACACATTTTCTACTTCTCCTCTGATACCGCTTCACAGAATATCTCGAAACTTCACAGGAAGCAAGAACTCGATGCCCTCTACCAAGTTTGTGTTTTTCGAACCAATCGGAAATCCAAGATGGCCGCCACAGGCTCTGATTGGCTGACACATTTTGGACTTCTCCTCTGAAACCGCTGCACAGAATATCTCGAAACTTTACAGGAAGGAAGTACTCAAGGTCCTCTACCAAGTTTGTGTTTTTCGTGCCGATCGGACAACAAATATGGCCGCCGAGTGCTCTGATTGGCTGACACATTTTCGACATCTCCTCTGCAACCGCTGTACAGAATTTCATGAAACTTTATAGGAAGGAAGTACTTAAGGTCCTCTACCAAGTTTGTGTTTTTCATGCCAATCGGTCAACAAATATGGCTGCCGAGGGCTCTGATTGGCTGACACATTTTCTACATCTCCTCTGCAACTGCTGCACAGAATTTCATGAAACTTTACAGGAAAGAAGTACTCAATGTCCTCTACAAAGTTTGTGTTTTTCGTGCCGATCGGTCAACAAATATGGCTGCCAAGGGCTCTGATTGGCCCACACATTTTCTACATCTCCTCTGCAACCGCTTCACAGAATTTCATGAAACTTTACAGGAAGGAAGTACTCAAGGTCCTCTACCAAGTTTGTGTTTTTCGTGCCGATCGTTCAACAAATATGGCTGCCAAGGGCTCTGATTGGCGGACACATTTTCGACATCTTCTCTGCAACCACTGCGCAGAAATTCATGAAACTTTACAGGAAGGAAGTACTCAAGGTCCTCTACCAAGTTTGTGTTTTTCGTGCCAATCATTCAGCAAATATGGCTGCCAATGGCTCTGATTAGCGGACACATTTTCGACATCTTCTCTGCAACCACTGCACAGAATTTCACGAAACTTTATCAGGAAGGAAGTACTCAAGGTCCTCTACCAAGTTTGTGTTTTTCGTGCCGATCGTTCAACAAATATGGTTGCCGAGGGCTCTGATTGGCTCACACATTTTCGACATCTTCTCTGCAACCGCTACACAGAATTTCATGAAACTTTACAGGAAGGAAGTATTCAAGGTCCTCCAACAAGTTTGTGTTTTTCGTGCCGATCGGTCAACAAATATGGCCGCCGTAGGCTCTAATTGGCTAACACATTTTCAACATCTTCTCTGCAAAAAAACCACTGCACAGAATTTCATGAAACTTTACAGGAAAAAAGTACTCAAGTCCTCTACCAAGATTGTGTATTTTGTGCTGATCGGTCAACAAATATGGCCGCTGAGGACTCTGATTGGCTCACACATTTTCGAAATCTCCTCTGCAACCATTTCACAGAATTTCACAAAACCTTGCAGCAAGCAAGCACTCAAGGTACTCTGCCAAGTTTGTGTTTTTCTTGTCGATAGGTCAACAAATATGGCTGTCAATGGCTTTGATCTGTAGAAGTATTTTTGTGACTTTTAACCCTTTGTCTGCAACTCAGGTGAGCGATGTGGCCCCCTTGGGCCTCTTGTTTATCTGAAATATACTGTTGTCATCTTTATATAAACTGATAGTCAGTCTATGGAACTCTTAGTTGTAACAGAAAATGCCACACTTTTGGTTCTGCATAGCTAATACTTACAAAATTATAGGATGGAAAATTAAATGTCTATGGGGATTTTCTAAAAGAAAAATTAATAAAATGTGTGACATCAGCCACCATGACATCGCTGTTTTCCATTGTTGATACATTGATGCATAGAACAATATGGCGGTGATCTGAAATTAACATTGAAATTTCCTGTAGACATTTTGTTTTCTGTATAGCTGGTTATAGAGAGTTGAAAGGATGAATTCATGCACGTTTCTTGTTACGACTAAAAGTGGTCAACCTACGGAGGCAATAATTATTTTGAAAATTCCAAAGACGGCAGCAATAAATCCTCAAAACCGTGTGCTCCTAATCATTTAGTGAACAGGACAGTACATGTATATATTTGTCATTTTATTGGATTATGTAAACTACCTAGCTAGTGTTCCTATAATCTTCACGAGGCACATTATAAATACACTACTTAAAAAATTTAAGGGAGCACGGTTTCTACTTTCATATCACACACATTTGCAGCTGCTTATTCTATATACTAGTAATGAACATAAATGTATTCAGATGTATTTGATAGTCATTTCTTTATTACCGATGCCTGTACTGAACAGATTAACCATATACACATGATAAAACTTGATGATGTAGCCTTGCTTATCCCAAAAGATTTTACAAGCAATGTTACACCATTATATTACAATGGGAAAATAGCTCCTTTAATTTTTTTGAGCAGTGGGACACCAAGGGAATCTGAAAAGCTTTAATCTCAGTCACAGCAAACAGTATTGACTTTCTATATAGGTGCAGATATAGTCACAGTATTGTGTCTAGTCTTTGTTGCTCCAACTGGATTTAAATTTTTTCGTAGGTGTGAGTTAAAGTAGCCTATTTTAAATATCTAGTCCCCTAAAGCTTTGATGGGACGTGTTGTACTACTGTCCGCGTCACTAAATCCAGAACACCCTGTTTTGACGATTTTCTCTAAAATATGAGGTTTTCATCTTCTAAAAAATGTCCAATCTATAATACTCTTTTAGATGTAACAGAAAATATCATTGTTGTGGTTGTACGTTAATTAGTTTAGAATAAGGACGAAAAATAAAATGTCTACAGGGGTTTTCTATTGTAAAATCAGTGAAAATAAGTGTACAACGTCACAGTTAACTACTGTTGACATGGAGAACAAAATGGCGGCAGTCTGAAATTAACATGGTAATTTCCCTTAGACTTTTTATTTTCAATATAGCAGTTTGACGACGGTTTAAAGATGAAGTTGATGTTAAATTTTCTGTTACGACTAAAGGAGGTCAACACTGGGAGACAATAATTAATACGAAAATTCTTAAGATGACAGAATAAATAACCAAAACATGGTGCTCTGGATTTAGTGAACAGGACAGTAGCTTTAATTCAATTGTGATTTCAGTCAGAATTAAATGTCTATGTACATACAGATACCTTCTCTTCTGGGATACTCAATAGAGAAAGGTACATGTATAGACATACATGTACATACTGATCATTCAATTTTGGTCGAACGTTTCAAAAGCTCTTGCTGACATCATTTGTATGAAGTTTCTTGACATTAAGATTTTCCTCAGTCTCAATTCTTACCATTCAAATCCTATGTAATTTGAGAAAATTTTCAAGATTGAGACAAAATCTCAACTTTGATTATCTTAATTCAGCTGGAAGAAATTCATAATGATCTGTTGACAAAATAGACGAAAAATGCCCGAGGTAGGAACAAATCTACTTTTTGCGCTATTTTTCATTGTTCAGTCGTCACAATGGAATTTTGTCAACATAGTGACGTCATAATGAAAAATGAGGCCATTAAGGATGTTGACTTTGAGAATTGGGGCTAATAATTATTCTGACAAGATCAGGAAATGGTCTATAGTGAGCCCAGGTCATAATTCCTTTCCCACATTGATGTTATATATTTAAAATATTGTTCAGGAGATTTTCAAAATTAATGTTATACATTTAAAATATTAATCAGGAGATTTTCTAAATTGATGTTATACATTTAATTTAATATTGTTCAGGAGATGAATGTTACAGTTTTGATTTATGTTAACTTTATAAAACATTCTCTAGTACACGTTTACAGTTCTAATATTACTTGCATATATGACCTTGTCACTATCGTTATTATAATCTCTTCGTATGGGGGAAAATTTTCCATTCAGCTATAAGAAATTGCTTTAATTATTAATTAATCTGAACTTAATTAACCCTGTGGTTTCGATACTTAATACATATTCTTAATTTTGTGAATTATAATTCAATTTGCACAGCTCTGTTTTGGTTTCCTCTGACTATTACCGTAATGTTTTAAAACTTATTCATGTCGTATGAAGTATTAATTAAGATTGCATAGACAATTCAAGCAGACATACATGTATCATTGTCAATATCATTGCAAACTTCTTTTGTTTTCTGTGTGGAAATCATTACAATACAATTACGTGTACATGTATGTTATAACTGTTATAGGGAATTTACACATACTGACCAGAAATGAAAAGGTGCATCATGTTGAATGTATTACTACACATTTTGTATATTTTGTACACACTGGTAACAGTGTATGAGAGAATTAAAGCAAATTTTGTTAAGTAAAGGTCCACGTAAGAATCAGGCAGGGGTGATACATCCAATTTTTTTGCAAAACTTTTTATTTCTGTTTTGAGACATATATGTGGTACAATTCAAACATATGAAATTTATTTCTCAAGGTAGCGATGGTGAAGCCAGATATTCACCTCATAATTCAAAAAGGATTATGAAGGGAAAAAATGGCGGGAAAATTTTCTCCACATAATTCAACCAAATTTGCTACCCCTATAACTTTTTTCACCATCCAAGTATGAGGAAAATTCCTTCAGAACATTCATATGGGCACTGATCTGAACACATTTCAAGAGAAAAAAAGTTCTGCAAAAATTTTAAGGTTTTTCACTGCCTGATCCTTACGTGGACCTGTACTTAAATCAGTTCACATGTCTATCATTACAAATTATTTGTTTACCAGTTTCCATTGTTTGAATGTTAACACAAAATTGCATTTTTAACAAAAATTCCAAATACAAATTCCTTGTATAAAACAACACTACCTCATTGGACTTTGCCGAATATTATAGTCATATGCTTACAATCAAAAATTTGTGTGCAATGCTGCATTATATTTTTTTGCCTATCTGTGTCTGCAAAATCTATTTTGTGACCTTACATTTCTTTTGAATGATTACTAAGTAATATGTTTAAATGATATGTCACAATATATTACCTAATTACATGTACTGTTGTAACATGTTGTTTAGAAAATTTTTACCTAAGATTGTTCAAACTTTTTAAATGGTAAATAACACTTACCCACCTAATACTTTCCTCTTGTTTTCAAAAAATGAAGGATTTTTATTTTCAATTTAAGGCCGATGGGAACTTTCGCGCATCCGGTTCAGATTTTACAATGCGTCGCCGGTTTCCTAAGTAGCAATACAGGTGGTCGCAGGTACAGAAAATGATATTATTTTAGACAAATATGGTGATATTTCACAGTTCAAAGGGGCATTTTGCCAAATTTGTCTATTTTGCGACATCAAGAAGCCATCTTAAAGCGTAATTTAACCACAAAATCGTAAGTTCTAAAAATTTCTGTCATTTAAGTTACATGAGGAAATTCGGAGTTGTGTTTGACGGACTTTTGGTTTAATTCCATTAAAATTTCTCTCAGCATGTTGGTTGAGGAGATACATCCTGGCTTAGATGATCGGAAATGTATGACAGTCAGAATTTGAGCTGTGCATGGTCCATGTCAAACACTTCAACAGGCTGGGTAACTTGTGAAGAGGTTGGGAAGGGGTTAAGTTAACATGGATAATTATTCCAGCATGTCAGCTCTTGAACTGTGGGCTGCTCTCAGCAGCTCTGTCCTTGACAGGGCCAAGATTTCAATGTGTTAAATTAAAATGCATGTTTCATATATTGTTCTGGATTTGTTATGAATATTATGATTATTTACTTATAGTTGTACATTCAAATTATTTGATAAACATGGTTTGAGTATCTTATCATAAGCAACATGTATAAGGACTGAATGATCCTATCATTACTGGTAAAGACTGTGTAACTCTGTGTCTATATAAAGACATATGTACTGACTTGATTGGCACAATTGGACCCACAGTGAATTTATAGTGAGGCAGTTGGAGACTCTAAGATACAAAGATTGATAGAATCCCTGAATGCATGTAAAAAACAACAAAAAAAAAAAAATTAAATAAATAAATAAACAAACTAAGAATGTTGCTCAGCATCTAAACTCTTGAACATATGGAGTTTATAAATGATTCATATTATGTTCATGAAGTCTTCTGTCATGAATTTTCATGAAACGTATGGAAATTTCATTTTCGTGGCAATGTTCCTATTCAAGAAGTACATTGATTTACTAGTCATACATTATATTTGAGGAAAGGCTTCATCTACTATAGGTTTTGAAAAAAACATTACTATTTATAAGAATTAACTATTCATAATTACACATGAGATTTCAAGAAATTTTGCATGAACATGATTGAAGTAAGTGTTATAACAAAATTATTGATGTTTCAAATGAGGGGTATATAATATATTCAAGATGTAGTCATACATAATTGGTGAGGGTAGGTTTCTTCTTTACTAAATAAATAGTTTAGTGACTTTTCATAAACTTGATATATGTTTGTTTTTATTTATGAGATAAAAATAGCATATTTACAGATTTGATTCTACAAAATTTTGCATGAAAGTGAACATATTTACTACAAAATTGATGTTTTATATAAGGGGGTATATGTATTCAAGGTGCAATTAAATACAATAAGTGAGGGGTGGCTTCTATTATTGTGACTTCTTTAAAACTTAATATATCATTCCTATTATTTATGAAATAAAGTTTACATCATAACACATAGATTTGAAAAAAAATTTGCATGAAAGTGAACATTTTTACGACAAAATTGATGCTCAAAATAAGGGGGTATACATATGCAATATACAATTGCACACAAATACTGTGGAAAGGCTTCTTTTAATAAGTCTTTTTATAGACCTAAGATATAGTTCTTAATATTTATGCAAGTTAAAGTATGTCTTAACTCCTTTGGTTTTGAGAAATTGTAATGAAAGTGAACATATTTACTAAATAAATTGATGTTTTAATTAAGGGGGTATATGTATTCAAGGTGCAATCATATACAATAGGTGAGGGGAGGCTTCTTCTATTGCTACTTTTTTGAAACATAATATATTATTTCTATTATTTATGAAATAAAGTATACATCATTACACATAGTTTTAAAAAATTTGCATGAAAGTGAAATTTTTACAACAAAATTGATGTTTGAAATAAGGGGGTATACATATTCAATATACAATTGTACACAAATACTCTGGGTGGGCTTCTTCTAATAAGTCTTTTTATAGACCTAAGATATAGTTCTTAATATTATGGCAAATAAAAGTATACCTTAACACCTTAGATTTTGAGAAATTGGCAAGAAAGTGAACGTATTTACTAAATGAATTGACGTTTTAATTAAGGGGGCATATGTATTCTTAGTGCAGTCATATACAATAGGTGAGGGGAGGCTTCTTCTATTGCTACTTTTTTGAAACATAATATATAATTCCTATTATTTATGAAATAAAGTATACATTATTACACATAGATTTAAAGAAATTTTGCATGAAATTGAAAAATTTTACAACAAAATTGATGTTTGAAATAAGAGGGTATACATATTCAATATACAATTGTACACAAATACTCTGGGTAGGCTTCTTCTAGTAAGTCTTTTTATAGACCTAAGATATAGTTCTTAATATTAATGCAAATAAAAGTATACCTTAACAACTTAGATTTTGAGAAATTGGCAATAAAGTGAAAAATCATTACTTTTTTTCAATGAACGTTATGGTTAAAAAATACCAAAATTTCATATTATCATGAGAAATTCCTACAATTTTTCTATTAAGAATGAATATTGAATTATTTTCCATAAAAATGATGTAAAAGAAAATGTTTCAGAACATTCATCAATAAATAAGTGTCCATGTTATAACTATATTATGTATTTGTTGAAAATAGCCATTTTGTATTTTCAATGGGTGGCCTTGAACTGTATTTTTTAAGAAAATATGTGGTTGATCTCTTAGATTAAGGTTTCAATTGCAAGATATTAAGTTGTTCTTTCAATTTTATCCAAAAAAATACAGGGTAAACAGGCTAATTTCAAAAGTATCCATCGGCCTTAAGTAAATTTCCTGCCTATAAATCTCTGTTTAATAAATTTTTGCAATTTTCCCATAAAAATGTCAAAGTTTGAGAGAAAGATTCCATTTTTATGCCCCCCTTCGAAGAAGAGGGGACATATAGGTTTGCCGCTGTCTGTCGGTCTGTCGGTTGGTCAGTCTGTCGGTATGTCGGTCGGTCCGCGACATCAGTTTCCGTTCAATATCTCTGGAATGGATTCACATATTGAAATGAAATTTTGTATACAGACACATCAAACAAAAATCTAGGTCAAGTTCATATTTGGGTCCGATCAATCAAATTTTGACAGAGTTATGCCCCTTGCATTTCGAAAAATACCAAAATTTCAGGGTTTCCGTTCAATATCTCTTGAATGGAGTTACATATTAAAATGAAGTTTTATGTGTACAGACACATAAAACAAAAATCTAGGTCAAGTTCATATTTGGGTCCGATCAAAAAAATTTTGACAGAGTTATGACCCTTGCCATGTGAAAAATACCAAAATTTCAGGGTTTCCATTCAATATCTCTTGAATGGAGTTACATATTGAAATGAAATTTTGTATACAGACACATCAAATGAAAATCCAGGTCAAGTTTGTATTAAGGTCCGATCGAAAAAAAATTGACAGAGTTATGCCCCCTGCACTTTGAAAAATACCAAAATTTCAGGGTTTCTGTTCAATATCTCTTGAGTGGAGTTACATATTGAAATGAAATTTTGTATACAGACACATCAAATGAAAATCTAGGTCAAGTGTATATTTGGGTCCGATCAACAAAATTTTGACAGAGTTATGCCCCTTGCATTTCGAAAAATACCAAAATTTCAGGGTTTCCGTTCAATATCTCTTGAGTGGAGTTACATATTGAAATGAAATTTTGTATACAGACACATCAAACAAAAATCTAGGTCAAGTTCATATTTGGGTCCGATCAAAAAAATTTTGACAGAGTTATGCCCCTTGCATTTCAAAAAATACCAAAATTTCAGGGTTTCCGTTCAATATCTCTTGAGTGGAGTTACATATTGAAATGAAATTTTGTATACGGATACATCAAATGACAATCTAGGTCAAGTTTTTATTTGGGTCCAATCAACAAAATTTTGACAGAGTAATGCCCCTTGCACTTCAAAAAATACCAAAATTTCAGGGTTTCCGTTCAATATCTCTTGAGTGGCGTTACATATAGAAATGAAATTTTGTATACAGACACATCATATGAAAATCTAGGTCAAGTACATATTTTGGTCCGATCAAAAAAAATTGGACAGAGTTATGCCCCTTGCATTTCGAAAAATACCAAAATTTCAGGGTTTCCGTTCAATATCTCTTGAATGGAGTTACATATTGAAATGAAATTTTGTATACAGACACATCAAATGAAAATCCAGGTCAAGTTAGTATTAAGGTCCGATTGAAAAAATTTTGACAGAGTTATGCCCCTTGCACCTCGAAAAATACCAAAATTTCAGGGTTTCCGTTCAATATCTCTTGAGTGGATTCACATATTGAAATGAAATTTTGTATACAGACACATCAAACAAAAATCTAGGTCAAGTTCATATTTGGGTCCGATCAAAAAAATTTTGACAGAGTTATGCCCCTTGCATTTCGAAAAATACCAAAATTTCAGGGTTTCCGTTCAATATCTCTTGAATGGAGTTACATATTGAAATGAAATTTTGTATACAGACACATCAAATGAAAATCCAGGTCAAGTTCGTATTAAGGTCCGATCGAAAAAATTTTGACAGAGTTATGCCCCTTGCACTTCAAAAAAAACCAAAGTTTCAGGGTTTCCGTTCAATATCTCTTGAGTGGAGTTACATATTGAAATGAAATTTTGTATACGGATACATCAAATGACAATCTAGGTCAAGTTCTTATTTGGGTCCAATCAACAAAATTTTGACAGAGTTATGCCCCTTGCACTTCGAAAAAAACCAAAATTTCAGGGTTTCCGTTCAATATCTCTTGAGTGGAGTTACATATTGAAATGAAATTTTGTATATGGATACATCAAATGACAATCTAGGTCAAGTTCTTATTTGGGTCCAATCAACAAAATTTTGACAGAGTAATGCCCCTTGCACTTCGAAAAATACCAAAATTTCAGGGTTTCCGTTCAATATCTCTTGAGTGGAGTTACATATAAAAATGAAATTTTGTATACAGACACATCAAATGAAAATCTAGGTCAAGTTCATATTTAGGTCCGATCAAAAAAAATTGGACAGAGTTATGCCCCTTGCACTTTGAAAAATACCAAAACTTCAGGGTTTCTGTTCAATATCTCTTGAGTGGAGTTACATATTGAAATGAAACTGTTACTTTATACCCCCATAGGTTGTATCAATGCAAGTATAAAGTTGTGACAGACTTTAATCACAGAAGGGGTAGGGGGGCATTAATGTTTTACAAACATGACTTTTAACTTGTATACTTTTATTCCATTTGTACCAAAATTATTTAACATTGTAACTTATCCACTGCCTGCAGGTATCAAGTGGGGTAAATTTGCCTTTGGAAAGGGTGGAGTTGTGTTTTGAATTATCCTGTCTGTCTTTGATGTTATGAATTTGGTGATACCGAACTTTGTTGTTGATATTATAAGGTTATATTAATACTCAAATTGTTCTTATGAGATTAAAATTCTATTTATGATCTGTAATAATTTTGTATGTGCATAAAGAGGTTGATTTTGCTAAAAAAAACGAAACAAATATTTTTAACCCCATAATGTATTTTCTTGCATGCATTATCAAAGGAAGTAAGGTATACTATTTTCAAATTTTTCATATCCTCTACTATAAATTGAAGAAATATTAATTTATTCTGTAGAAGAAAATAAATCAAGAGTGGATTTAACATTTTGTAGATATATATGTGTTCTTGTTTACATAGAATATTGCTTTGATAAATTTTATCTAAATGTGACGTATGTTAATTAAAAACCAAGCTTTGATTGTGTATATAAGCTTATACATGTATTACATATATGTACATGTGCCATACTTAATGTATACTTTTTCTTTCTTTAGTCATTTTTATGTGTTGCTGAATATAGGTTTTACTTTAATGTGATGTACAAGTTAAACTTAATTTATGTATGAGGACCATATCATGTACACTGCAGTCTTTTAATTGTTTTAGTGTACAGTCTCTTGCCGTATTTGAATTTGTTCCATTTTGGTGCCTTTCTTGATTTTCCAAGATGTCAAAGATTACTACATGTATTTATAAAAGAACTGTGATAGCAAAGAAGACATATAGGGTATATGCTTTAATTTAGAATGATATTGTTAGTAGCCTAGCTCTTTAATTGTTGACTGTCTACGTTAGATTTCGTTTTGCTAGGAGTAATTAAGACAGGTAAGGCACATACATTTAAATAAACATACTTTTCGCTTGCCAAAAGATTTTCTACTTTGTAACAAGTTTTAAGTGCTATGTTCAATGTTGTATTTTTTTAAGTGCTATGTTCAATGTTGTATTTTTTTAAGTACTATGTTCAATGTGGTATTCATTCGCTTTAATGCAATAATTTCATTTTTTACCTTATAGACTATTATAATCTTTTTGGAAGACATATATGATTGGAGGTTACTAAATCTCTTCCAAAAAGTTTATCTTCATCTTTACATGTACTTTTTGCTGGCCAAAAAAGTGTAAATTGTTACAATGTACTTTGTTCATGTTTTTTAAAGTACTTCTTACATTCTGTGATCTTGTTTTCTTTATGGATTATTTTCATCTATTTGGAAGATGTGATTTGGGAGGTTATTACATCTCTACCAAACAGCTGATCTCAATCCACATATCATTACATTTTTTTTTCCAATTCATTGTTATCTATTTTTTTTTATTCTATAAAGAGAATTGGCAACTGGTTCTATTCAAAAACCTTCTAGTCTATTCTATACATCTTATCTTACAGTATATGATATTGTTTGTTAGGGTCATTGTACACGTGCAGAGTGTGTATATTTTCTAATTGGCAAAATGTGTCATATATTTTTTCGTTATAAATTAGCACATGTATTATTAAAGTTAAACTTTATTAAAAGTTTTTCACCTGTTGTCATCAGTGCTTAAAATAAAATAATACTGTTGAGGTTGTTTCTTTGTTCATTATATTCTGTCATCATATTTTGATATACATTTGTATTGATTATTGCCCAAAATATTTATGAAGGAAAAACATATTCTTTGGTCACCATGAATTCACAAATATGATCCTCTCATAACATGGCACAATACTATAGTGACCAAGCTATGTCTTAGTTATTAACTTAGAGCAGTAGACTTGAAGTATGACTGATTTAAAGTACACCAGAGTAATTTTCGTGCATCAAGCTTCTCGTGAAAAGTATTTGTCTGCATTTTTGGATGGATTGCGAAAAATCCTCTCCTTGAAATGTCATTTCCGACTGTCTGTGTGTTTGCCTGTCTGTCCCTTTGCATCAACAACTCTGTGAAGTCAAACTTGTGTTGAGGTTAGTTGTGAAAGAACTGAGGGATAGCATGTTAAAATTTGGTATAGAGGTAGAGGGGACATTTGGATATAAATTTTCTTGTCGTTTTGATCTTCTCCTGTAAGGGTATATGTAATTGATTATAGGCTTTGTTGTATAATTACTTTATGAAATTCCACATTTCAACTCGTCATGGAGATGAATTATGATGTGCCTCCTGATTTTAATTACCCAGAGGTTTGACCTTAACCTTAGAAAAAAGATAGAATTTTGAGAATTTGGAAGATTATTTTGTATGTACCATTACTGGTTGAGATATCACATTTTTACTTGGCATGGAGATCGACCTTGTAGAGTAGACCTGATAGATTCAAGGATTCTACATGTACCATATGCCCTTGAGGTCTGACCATGAGCTAGACAGAGATAATTCTGATTTACTACATAAAGAAAAGGGGATGATCTCCAGCATGACCACCCTGCCCCCACCCAGCGAAACAAACCCAAAAGAAAGTGATACGTACATAAATGACATCAGACAAAACTACAAACCACAAAAAAAATACACGACGAAAATCTCTAGAACATCATACAAAACAATCAAAACAGACGTACAAAAACATGAATTATTAATGACAACACATAAAAGGCAGGAGACCAATTTGCACCCGGTGCCGACTTTGGACGGCCATCTGTTTTAAGCAAATGGTGTTGTTATCCGGATTACGTGCGCACAACTCTCCCACTTATCCGGATACACAGTGGTCTCCATAGACGCACAATAGTTGTATAAACATAAATCTTTTCACTGTAAAGTGACGTCACAAACAAGACTGCTGAACGCAGCGGCCTTTTATAACACAAATTCTATGTAAAAGGATCTAAAAAAAATTCTATGGCATGCGTATTACAGTCTGTGCGCTGCTGACTGAAGCGAGCTCAAGATCAATCACCTGAGAAGTCTAACCAACTTTCAGACAGGACAGAGAATCAGGACCCAGTCTTCTCTGGTGAGATTTAAACAAGGCCCGTCATGGAGTCCTGTCGTCACGGTTGGCCAGTGGTGTGCAACGTTGGGAAAGACGCTGGTACAAAACTGTAGATTGGTCCAGTACCATGCCCAGTCTTCTTTTGATGACGTTGGGATCATATCCTCGGTAAAGCAGTTGACCGACAACTTTCTTACATTTTTGGTTGAAGTTCGATCTGCCTTTGATCCTTCTTATTTTGTTTATTAAGTCAACGTAAAATTCCCAATGATATATACTCTGATGCTGAAGTTGTCCCATATTTTGAAAGAAGTTCAGAATAGTTATTGTAAAATTTCCAAAAAGATTTTACAAGTTTTGAGTATCTTAATGATCTTGATTGATAAGTTTCTTTGTAATTTCTCTATTTTTGTCATGGAAGTCCAAAACATGGGAGCAAGCTCTAGCGTATCTGATGAGCTGAGAGATGTAAATGCCGTAGGATGGCAACCTTGGAACATCGCCATCAAGCCAAGGAAAAGCCAAAGTCACGTTGTCACTGTGAGACGTGTTCAATGACCGTGGTTACTGATTGATAGTATTCATTCGGATCCCTACCGCCCTTTATTTTTAACGGCATAAAAAGGTCGAGGCTAATCCGAATGGATATCCAGTTAACACAAGCATGTCAAAAATATTTCAGTAAATGTTATAGAAACGTGATTTTGTATGGTTCCCGAAATATCAATAAAACATTTTTGGAAACATTTCATTTTGTTCAGCACTCTTAAATGTTGTTAAAATGTTTTGAAAACATTCTATACAACTGCACAGTATTTTAAAAATGTTCTTTGAACGTTTTGCCAGAAATGTTTCAACAGAAACCTGTTTGAAACCATTCGAAATTATTTCGAAAATGTGTGTTACCTGGGTCCTGAAGATCCTGAAATAATCTCAACAGCACTCACAATAGAGCACCAAATTGAGCATCGACGGACCCCTAGAAAGCTAGAGGTGGGACCAGGTGCCCGGGAGGAGTAAGCATCCCCTGTTGGCTAGCCGCACCCGCCGTCGATGTTCATGCACGAAAATGAAAAGAATATATAAACATGCACTGTCTGAGGCTACGTCTATATCGAAAGTGCTATGGCGATCATGTCAGGGAATAATATTCAAAACACTTACTGTCACTGTTACTGGGTAGCAGTATGGGTGTATAATTAGGAGACTGTAAGTATAAAGTTTACCAGAGAAGTACCAATCATAGTTCAGGAGTCGAACATTCAGGGGAATATAGCATAATTGTGCAAGTATCCAATACAAGGCAATCGCAAACTCCCGAATGGAGGCAGGACCAGGTGCCCAGGAGGAGTGAGCGTCCACTGACTGCATGCAACACCTGCTGAAAATGCAAATAGAAACGTGTCAAATCTGGTAATATCTTAAAAGGTAAAAGACGGTCAATTTGAAAGGTCGACCTCAAGAATGTCCTTAATCATCCCTGATAGGCAAACGTCGAAATGTGCAATAAGTTAATATTCTTTGTAGCGACCGTATAACTTCCCCATGAGTCATCTTAAGCCGTTTCCATAAATAACCTTAAGCAAGCAGCTTTACTGGTGAACTACATGTACCTTGCCCTCAATATGAGGTTTTCGTACTAAAAACATGCTTTTGCATAGTGAATTAGTTGAAAGTAATACGTCATAAACAGGAAAAGATGGAATGTTGCTGCATGCACATAAAGGGGAAGTTTGTGATGTTGAAATTAAAATCGTCACGTTGTCATTGTGAGAGGTATTCAAATGACCGTGGTTACTGATTGATAGTATTCATTCGGATCCCTACCGCCCTTTATTTTTAACGGCATAATAAAGGTCGAGGCCAATCCGAATGGATATCAGTAAGGCTGAAGTGCTGCTCTCAGTTTTTTCTTTGATTTCCAATTCACTGGGATGGATGACACCAAGGTAATCCTGAATGGTTGGACTATTGATGGAGAGTACGTCATCAATGTATCTGCGAGTCCAGTTGAACTGCGATGCTAGCTCTTCTATTTGCTGTTTGAAAGCAGAGACTGTGAATTTGGTCTCGTGTGAATACAGGAATACTAGTATGTCAGCTAGGAGAGGGGCATAGATTGTGTTCATTGGAATTCCAACAGTTAAATCTCCTCCAACAACAACGAAAATATCGATATATGTCTATCAAAACGTCCAGCATCTTCTTGATAATGTCGTCTTCAGTGTACTGGGTCGGAGTGTACCTTGACAAAATAAGTTTCTAAACGTCCTAAAACTAGGTATTTGTACATGCGTTTGCCACTGTGGTTCGTATATTCCACCTTTAGGTAGGTGCACCCACGAATTGTGGTAGATACAAATTTGCCATATACCATTGACCATATACTAGTATATGTACCACTTTTACGGACGAAAGATTTTTTTTTTATTATGGAAGCCAACCCAGTTTTTCGTTATGGTGTACAGAGTGGAAACATCGAATCCTATATCAGCAAATTCTTTCAAACTTCAAATAAATTTAACATCATCAAATCAGACCACATTGTAATCATCAAAATAATACAAATATCATGATAATCATCATCATAAGATGATCTCTGAATATTTATCAAAACTTATACATCGCACCATGTGACATATAATGTCCAAATAATTATCAAAACTTTCTGTCACATATATGTACATAATTCATAGGGTTGTTCGATAAATTCGTAGACAAGTCTAATAGTAAAACTTGTATTGTGATCGTCTAACATTTTTTTACATAATACCAATTTATTCCTTAAGATTGGACATTCTTGTTGTGCAAAAGGACTATATATGGTTTATATAGTACAGTGGCCCTCGTTCATGTCAAAATCTGAAGTTTTCATGAAGTAATGAATTTGTACCAATATTAACTCTACAGTGTAGGCTACTTATAAAAATGATGTATATTCTTTAATTTCCTTTCTCACTTTCATAGCATTTGGGCTTCAAAAATGATATATTTTGCCAAATTTCTGGAAAAAACGTCATTTTGGGGCTCATATTCGACAAACTTCCTATTAGTTAGTATCGAGCGGGCTTCTGAACAACTTTTATATATTTCTATATGTTGTTACTTTTGTACATCTCTAAGTGTATGCAAAAGGAAAAAGTTGTTCATGATCCCGCTCGATTTTATCTCAATGAAAATAGTCAAGAATTATGCTATTTTTCGTGAAAAATTGACAAAATCACCGGTTTTCATGATATTTATACAAAATTTACAGTGCCTTACAGATCGAGGAGAAGTTTTTGTAACTAGATTTATCAAAACATAAGTATTTAACCTTCTAAAAATGACAACAAAATTTAATTTTGGAGAAGTCCATTTTAGGGGGCCACTTTACTATACAAACCATACATACTCCTTTAAAGCAATTGGTCAATAATGAAAAAAAAATATGGTCTTTTTCTTTAGGAGTCACTTCGGAAAGCGGCGCAGTAAATGACGTCCAAAACGACACCACGCAAATTACAGAGTACTTATCGTTTTTCTCCTTTTTTTCTATCTTTAAATTTGAAATCATATTTGGACATAAGTCGTTTATTTTATGTCAATCAGTTCAAACATAAATCATACAAATTAAATGAGGCAATCATGCGCTCGAATCATTCCCATCTGTTCACAAAGATTTCACTTCAGAATGTTTGGATCGGTAATTGTGCTCTTTCAGATCATCCTAACCATCCCCTATGGATCATGTTTCAACACATTTTCACCTTCGTTGCGAATTGTGTGCTCGAATCATTTTCTTGCATTCCATAGTATAAGATTTTTTTGTGGAGTTGGCATTAGCTTAAATAAAACTTTAATGATTCCACGTAGTTTAAAAATTGCAGGGAGACGTCATTTTTACCACGCATACGTATTGACGGCGCTTCTTGTAATAGTGATATCTAAATACCAATGTATCATAACAAGCGCAACGTTCTGCATGATAACTTTTAAATACCATAAAATAAGTAGAATATACATTGACTTTCTCGGCGTCCGAATTTAGTAATAATAGTGGAATAATGCGCGTGTACATATTTTTGGGTATCTCGATTTTCGTATTGCGCCACTAAACGTCACGACACATTATTAAAAGCATTTATCCAAATGACATAATTTTTCAATTACCTTGATATTTTATGGATTACTAGTAATTACAATATACCCAAAGAATTTATGGTAAGAAAATTGTACAATTACTGTCACGCATTTCTGAAATATTCCGTTTGGCTACGAACTGTTCGAACAACCCTCGTAGTACTATAGATTTTTGAAGAACACAATCTGAAAAAGCAGACATAGAGACGAAGCCCCCAGTTCCTAACTTCTCAACAACAACAAAACTGAAAGAAATTTTTTGAAGCGAAAAAAAAAATTCGATGTTGATGCATGGTTGAGCGCTCTAGAAAGTAAAGCTGAAACGAATATTCGAATATTCGCAAATGAATAGTTTTCAGAGAATATTCGAATGGAAAATTGGTATTCGAATATTCGTAATTATAATATAGTCCATACAGAAAAGAAGGAAATAACTCAATTTTACGAGACGGTGTTATTCCTACAGAAACAGAATCCGATATAAATCTTGAGCAAACGAATAATGGTCGCACAACTGCATGGTCAGTACGTTACATGTACATATTATTTTAATTAAGCATGCAGGAGGTTGTCGTGTGTCATTTGCATTAAATCAATAAAATTTAATGATAAAGACGCTTTGACAATGTCTTTCTATAACATAGATTCCATCTGATAATATTTTCAAGCGAAAGCGGCACCTGAATATCAAAAGTTGCATGACATTTACCCTGCATCCCCTCCCCCTTTCCTCCTTTCATATTATAAAAGAATTTATAAAAGAATAACTGATGTACATATGTACGTACATTGCTATAACTTTCCGACATCTTTTTTGGTCACCCGCAAATCATAGGGAGGATAATTATCCATAGTCCCTTTTGACCAGAATGCGGGGATGGGATCACTAATGCTTACAAGCTTTTAACGTACTGTCTCCATATGATTTCCATGAAGATACCATGTACAATACTATCAAGTCCGGTGAATTGCCATTTGGGACCACGACTTGATGATGATTACGGGATTACGACGTTTTTACGTAGAGATGCGTTAGTGTTTCAGGTAACACTTGTATACTCCAAACCTAACTCTTTACCGGAATCTACATGTATATTGTACAAGGGTTTTTTTTCAAGTAAATCCATTGGTCAGAAACATAATTTGAGAACGCTCTTAGTCCTTACAAGTAATAACGAATATTCGAATACGAATCGAATACGCGTGTCACGAATATATTCGAATAGCATCTTCAGGTATTCGTTTCAGCTCTACTAGAAAGTGCCACCTTCAGTTTCTCTAGCCAGGAGAAAACAATTCATTTCGAACGAGATAGTGAAGATCCTGACGACAATCTCATCAGCACTCACAATAGAGCACAAAATTGAGCATCGGCGGACCCCTAGCAAGCTAGAGGTGGGACCAGGTGCCCGGGAGGAGTAAGCATCCCCTGTTTGACTAGCCGCGCCCGCCGTCGATGTTCAAGCACGAAAATGAAAACAATATCACTGTCTTTGGTTATGTCTATATATAAGAGCTTTACCAATAACAGACGGTTGTTGGCGGACGAAGTACGTCCGAACGAAACGCGACGAAACTCACCATAGTTAAGGGGTCGTGTATAAGAAAACATGATTTATCTTTCAAAAACTTCAACAAAACCCTATATAGACGAATACTTATAACTATAGATGTATTTATTCATGTTTTCTCTTATTACTGACTGCAGTTCTAATAGAGTTTTATTTAAATTTCAAAAGATATATCATGCTTTTATACACGACCCCTATGTTTTGTGAGTTTCGTCGCGTTTTGTTCGGACGTACTACGTCGGCCAACAACCGTCTGTTATTGGTAAAGCTCTATATATAGAAAGTGCTATGGCGACCATGTCAGGGAAAAGCATTTAAAACACTTGCTGTCAAATCCCTCGCGGGGAACTTTTTAACGAGCTCCACACGACAAAGGGCATAAGTGTGACACAATTGAAATAGTGAAGATTCTGACGATAATCTCATCAGCACTCACAATAGAGCACAAAATTGAGCATCGACGGACCCCTAGCAAGCTAGAGGTGGGATCAGGTGCCCGGGAGGAGTAAGCACCCCCTGTTTGGCTAGCCGCACCCGCCGTCGATGTTCAAGCACGAAAATGAAAACAATACCTACAAAACATGCACTGTCTGAGGTTATGTCTATATAGAAAGTGTATGGCGACCATATCCGGGAAAGGCATTTAAAACACTGTCACCCTAGTTCAAACGAAATGAATTATATAAAATTACCATGTCCTACTTAAAAGTCACTATGTATTAATTTGCTTGTAATTGAAATAATGCAATTAATGTAATCAATTTAATGCAAAACCAAACAAAATAGCCAAATTTAATATTCTGCAAAGGAGCAACCGTGAATCAGCGGTGGAGATTATATCGGGGACCTGGAGGGAATAATCATCTCCTGGCCTGCTTACTAACAAATGAGTTAAAGAAGATCCTGACGATAATATCAACAGCACTCACAATAGAGCACCAAATTGAGCATCGACGGACCCCTAGCAAGCTAGAGGTGGGACCAGGTACCCGGGAGGAGTAAGCATCCTCTGTTGGCTAGCCGCACCCGCCGTCGATATCCATGCACGAAAATAAAAACAATATGAAATGCATGAATTACACTGTCTGCGGTTATATCTATATAGAAAATGCTATGGCGACTAGGTCAGGGAAAAAAATTCAAAACACTGTCAAAACCCTCGCGGGGGACTTTTTTTTCGAGCTCCACATGGCAAAGTACGAAAGCCGAATAGTGTCAAACAAAAAATTAAATTTATCTCGTTATTACGAGAAAAGATCTCGTTATTACGAGAAAAGATCTCGTTATAACGAGATGATTTTCTCGTTATTACGAGAAAAGATCTCGTTATTACGAGATAATTATCGCGTTATTACGAGAAAATTATCTCGTAATTACGAGAAAAGATCTCGTTATTACGAGATAATTATTGCGTTATTACGAGAAAAGATCTCGTTTTTACGAGATAATTATCGCGTTATTACGAGAAAATTATCTCGTAATTACGAGAAAAGATCTCGTTATTACGAGAAAATTATCTCGTAATTACGAGAAAAGATCTCGTTATTACGAGATAATTATCGCGTTATTACGAGAAAAGATCTCGTTATTACGAGATAATTATCGCGTTATTACGAGAAAATTATCTCGTAATAACGAGAAAAGATCGCGTTATTACGAGAAAAGATCTCGTTATTACGAGATAATTTTCTCGTTATAACGAGAAAAGATCTCGTTATAACGAGATAATTATCGCGTAATTACGACTTAGTTATTAGGTGAATATGTATGAATAAAGCATGATTTATTTATATGCATTTTTTAGAGTTTAAATATGTTTGAATTGAACCAGTTCATAAGAACTTGTTTCCGAATAGGATTCAGTAACAAGGAAATTATTCAATTGTTAGCACATTCTGAGAAAATAATAATAAGTATTTCGACACTGAAAAGAAGAATGCAATCTATGGGTTTGTTCATTTAAAGGTATCTACAAATAGTACCATTTGAAGATATCTTTAATTCATTTAAAGATATCTTTAATTCATTAGAAGATATCTTCAAATCATTTAAAGATATCTTCAAATCATTGAATTTTTGTTAAAACGGCGCTCTGGAACGCCGTTTTAACATATGTTCAATTATTTGAATATATCTTCAAATGAATTAAAGATATCTTAAAATGAATTAAAGATATCTACAAATATTTAAAGATATCTTTAATTCATTTGAAGATATCTTCAATTCATTTGAAGATATATTCAAATGATTTGAAGATATCTTCAAATGATTTGAAGATATCTTCAAATAGTACCATTTGAAGATATCTTTAATTCATTTGAAGATATCATCAAATAATTGAAGATTTCTTCAAATAATTGAATATGTTAAAACGGCGCTCCATACATAACCTCCATCCCCCGAAAAATTATTAAAGTGATTACTTATTTAATTTTAACACACATAATTGCTTTCAAATCGCTAACAAGATGTGTTTGTGAAACACTGATGTCCCCGGCGGCAACGAAGTCAAAAATGGCTATTTTTAGACTAAAGGTCACAGTCAAGGTCACAAGGTCATCGACCTTGGTGTCATCTGAAAGGGTTTGTAGAGTAAGCATGCCAAATATGAAGTCCCTATCTTTTCTCGTAATAACGCGATAATTATCTCGTAATAACGAGATCTTTTCTCGTAATAACGAGAAAATTATCTCGTAATAACGAGATCTTTTCTCATAATAACGAGATCTTTTCTCGTAATAACGCGATAATTATCTCGTAATAACGAGATCTTTTCTCGTAATAACGCGATAATTATCTCGTAATAACGAGATCTTTTCTCGTAATAACGCGATAATTATCTCGTAATAACGAGATCTTTTTTCGTAATTACGAGATAATTTTCTCGTAATAACGCGATAATTATCTCGTAATAACGAGATCTTTTCTCGTAATAACGAGAAAATTATCTCGTTATAACGAGATCTTTTCTCGTAATAACGAGATCTTTTCTCGTAATAACGAGATAAATTTATTTTTTTGTTTGACACTATTCGGCTTTCGTAGCAAAGGGCATAAGTGTGACACAAATGAGTTAAAGAAGCTCACAATAGAGCACCAAATTGAGCATCGACGGACCCCTAGCAAGCTAGAGGTGGGACCAGGTGTCCGGGAGGAGTAAGCATCCCCTGTTGGCTAGCCGCATCCGCCAACATCCGCTACTTTAGCATAAGAGACATGATTTAAAAACATGAATGTATTAAATTTTGAGTTTTTGAATGGCTCTGACCTGAAATGATTCCCAACTTTGTAGACTAATAGTTTTTTTTAAAGTGTATATTTGTTTCAAGCATCTCCTGGCTGCTAACAAAACCTGCTACCTTGGCCTTGGAAACCAGGTAAAAAAAAAGTATACAGTATCATAACCGGGGGTTTTGGATGGTTCTGGGCTATGTTCAGGGTTTTTTCTTTTGTTTTGGGGCCGGATTTCGGCCCCTTCCCAATGCCAAATTTCCTCTATTTTTCCCAAAATATCACTCTTACATGTAAATTCCAAAAGAGGTATTGTGAAAAAATCACCAGAGAAAATAAGACTCAAATCCTTGAAGTCAGCACAAAATGTCCTATTTCTATATAAGTGCATTTTAAAGTTTTTAAATCCATTGCTCAGTTCAAGCAAATCAGTGGATTAGTGTTGATAAATGATACTTTCAATAGGGTTGTTATATACTTTTGTGAGAATTTGTATAAAAATTTCCCCAATTTCAGCAAAATGTCGCAAATATATTACCAAATGGGACAGGTACAGGCACCCCCCCCCCCCCCAAAAAAAAAACTGGCCCTAAATGTGACATATGGAAGCCCTATCACTTACCATTCAAAAGTTATGGTCAAGGGTAAGTTTTTAAAAGGCACTTTGTAGGTCAAACTCCATGGTCAAGGTCACAAGCTCAACAATTTTGGTATCTAATAAAAGGTCTTAATTATCACAAGGAATACATGTGCCCATTTGAAATATGATATGAAATCACTTACCATTCAAAAGTTATGGTCAGGATTATTTTTTTTTTGTAACGTTCGTATGTCAAACCCAAACTGGTAAACAATTTGGTATCAGTAGGAAGGCAAGCGCGGATCCAGAGAAGGGGTCGGGGGGGGGGGGGGTCGTAGCATAGCTAATTTTTTTGATTAATATACATATTTCATAAGATTAAGTCCCTATTCCCCTTTGTTGTTTGTTATTTGAAAAATATATCATGAATTTGTATTAGAAATCTTTCATTTTGATAATATTTTGACGTCAGCATTTCAAATTTTTCTCTGGCTCGCTTCCGCTCGCCAGGATTTATCACATACATGTACGTTATTTTCAAATGATTTCCTATATACAACACATATACATTACACCTACAGTAGGTCAATAAACAAGGGCACTAAGAAAACGAAAAGAAACTGAAAAAGACACGAATAGTGGATTTGATTCCAATTCTCGGAAAAAATTATCGCTGGCTCGCTATCTCTCGCCATTTGTTGTATTTGCATATTAGAACTGACAATCAATAATCAACTGATCAAGTACTATGATGTGAAAATTCAATATTTTAAGTTTTTTGCTCGCCATTGCTCTCCAGTTACCTGTTTTATTAATAATTAGAAACAGAACTAACAAAAACTATTTTTTTGCTCTTCAAAAAATTCGGACTTTAGGACCCCCCCCCCTGAACAAAATTCCTGGATCCGCCCATGGGAAGGTTTGTCAAAAGGCTGAATAATTGAAATATTTCCAATTTGTTCTACAGATAATGCTTTCACAGCAATGAACGGTGAATCTTAAAAAGATACCAGATATTAAATTTAGTGCCTTTTTTAAATGAATGCCAATATCTTCTTATTGTTATTTCAACCACTCTAGCGACCGAAGATTATTTTTTTTATAAGATAAGATAAGATAAGATAAGATATGCTTTATTACCTAAAGAAGGGCCCGTAAGGGCATGATATAAACATTACAAGATACTATAGTAAAAGTTAAGGAAATGAGTATTAAATAAATAATATTACAAGCAGTTGCAAGCATTCAGATTTTCACTCTTTGGTACATGTGAATGTCACTGGTGTCTATAGAAATATATGATAAACGCAAGATAATGCTAGATACTGAGACAGTAATTAATGGAGTGAACACATTGTAAAAAGTAGTGGTAATGCAGGGGTCACCACGAGACGATGCTTCAGGACCAATTGTCCACATGTGACCACTGCATAACCACCAGATCAGTAATGGAGTGTACACATGGGATGAAATGGCAGGAATGCGGAAGTCACCACGAGGCGGTGCTAAAGGACAAGTGGTCCACATGTGACCACCGCACAACTACCAGATCAGTCCATGATGAGAAAAAATAAAAAATAAATATATATATGACATGACATGAACATGACAAGATAATAAGGAAACAAGTAATTATATTACAAGCAGTTGCAAGCATCTCAGATTTTCACTCTTTGGTAAATGTGAATGTGGTGTCACAATATCAAGATATATAGAAATACATGATAAAAGCAAGATAATGTTAGTTACTGAGTCAGTAATTAACGGAGTGAACACATTGTAAAAACGTAGTGGGAATGCAGGGGTCACCACGAGACGATGCTACAGGACAAATTGTCCACATGTGACCACTGCATAATCACAAGATCAGTAATGGAGTGTTCACATGGGATGAAATGGCAGGAATGCGGAAGTCACCATGAGGCGGTGCTGGAGGACAAGTGGTCCACATGTGACCACCGCACAACTACCAGATCAGACCATGAAGGAAAAAAAAAAAAATCTATAATAAGTGATGTTTAGCAATGAACAAATAGTCGAAGATTAAAATGATATTGTGAGTAATACCATTGAGTGAAGTGCTTTAGTTCAGTTCACATGTAACAAGGATTCATTCAATAATTTTGACAGTAATAACATGAGTAATGAAGTACTGGAGTTCAATTCACATGTAAAAAAAAAAAAAAAAAAAAAAAAAAAAAAAAAAAAAGATTCATTCAATAATTTTGACAGACTATAGTACTGATAAAGTTAGCAATACATGCATTTAATTTTTTTGGCAGTGAAAATTCGAAAGACTTAATTATTCACATAGTTTTATAAATTCAGAAATAGCTAAGAGTACATCAACATCAACATACCACATCAACATATAAACAGGGAAACATATACATGTGTAAAACGAGATTTGGCCGAAGTCGCTCTTTAAAAAAAACTTGTACTGGGCGGCCACTGATAGTCGACCAGTATCATTTTCCATTCTGAAAGGTTATGTCCAAGGTTAACGTTTTTGTGACTGACAGACGGGCGGACAGACAGACAGACTTGCAAATGCATGTGGAAAGTAAAATATAGCTGGTGGCACAGGCAAATGTAGAAAGAGCGTCAATATACCCTGTATGATACCCCTTTACAGGTCATAAGAGAATGATATCTCTTTCTACATGTGCCTGTGGCTGGTGGTGTTAGAATTTGTTATCTCTCACTTGCTTTCTTTTTCTTGTTTAAAAGATGTGCGGAGGGACTTTTTTCAAACATTCATCGTTCTAAATACATCCAGTGATTCACCCATAGAAAATTTTTTAAATTAAATAAAATTGGTGAGCGGTCGGAGTCCTTGTCGGAATTTGCGGGATCGGAAATAAAAAGTGAGACAGTGCTTGGCGCTGAATTTTCGAAGAAAAACAAGACTCAAGACTGCAAACACTTTATGTTCAACTGGTAATTAATCAAATATGTTTTTCCTAATAACAAACAGAAAACTAATCATGCGCAATAGTAAATGCAGCATATAGCTGCAAAATAGGAGTGACATTTTTGCAAAGGCAATGCACAGGAGTTCGAAATTTTATCAATAGAGTCAAAAGAAATCGTTCGAGTGACCAAGCCTTGAGCTATGCGTAAGCATAGCGACAGGAATGCAACGGGTTTTTGGAGAAATCCAGTATTTCGTGTTTACCCACCACTTATTCAGCACCGCTCGTAAGTATTCATGTTAGACAACATTTTTCTACTAAAATTTGCTTTCTATCCCTTATCGAATGCTGTCAATACACGCTTTCTTCGATTTCAAGTGAACATTCGTTTTACCGAGAAGCCATTCCGTGACGTCACATCAACTGCGGACGTGACAGATTATTATTTCGATTGTTTTGAATAAAAAAAATTAAGTGGCTGTTAATTGTTGTATATACATATATTTTATATTTAAATGGAATAAATTATACTACTTTAAATCCTCTTTTGTTTTTTTTTATGGCGAGAATCCAGGTTTCGTTTTTTGAAAATCAAAGGGCGATAACTCAAAAAATTCTATGTGCGCCATAAAAAAAAACAAAAGAGGATTTAAAGTAGTATAATTTATTCCATTTAAATATAAAATATATGTATATACAACAATTAACAGCCACTTAATTTTTTTTATTCAAAACAATCGAAATAATAATCTGTCACGTCCGCAGTTGATGTGACGTCACGGAATGGCTTCTCGGTAAAACGAATGTTCACTTGAAATCGAAGAAAGCGTGTATTGACAGCATTCGATAAGGGATAGAAAGCAAATTTTAGTAGAAAAATGTTGTCTAACATGAATACTTACGAGCGGTGCTGAATAAGTGGTGGGTAAACACGAAATACTGGATTTCTCCAAAAACCCGTTGCATTCCTGTCGCTATGCTTACGCATAGCTCAAGGCTTGGTCACTCGAACGATTTCTTTTGACTCTATTGATAAAATTTCGAACTCCTGTGGGCAATGCTATATAGTCCGCGTCCGACAAGTCTGATGAGTGAAGTGGCGGATTTAGGGGGGTGCGGAGGGGGCGTCCGCCCCCCCCCCCGGCACTGACCCAAAATTTTCCAAAAACAGGTACATTTTGACCCATTTTCAGTAAAAATAAGCAAATTTCGCCCCTTGACCCCCCGGCAATGGGGGCGCTGGATCTGCCACTGAAATTGTTCCTACATGTACATGTATTTGGTTGTTTGTTGTTTCCAACAAACGACCAAATAGGAACAATAGCTGATTTTCCAATAGATTCATAAGGCGGACAGACACCAGACATCACAAAATTTGGCGATATTTTCATTGTGACGTCACAATAGAAAGCATGACAACGGATCAAGGTGCTTCAAGACAGTGCGATCAGATTTGACGTCACAATTGAAAATTTTGCCAAATGATGTGATGTCTGGTGTCTGAACATATAAAATCAAGGTTTAAAACGGTCATAGATATTTTCTGGAAAATGGACTATTTGCCCCACATCAGACTTGTTGGACTAATTTTAAGGCAATGCCTGAGGCTCCGGCATGGGCACTTGTCAACAATATCTGCAAATAATGAAATTTCGCCATACCATGTATATTTCTAAAGTTCTGTTTTATTTTTACAAGCTGCATCTTATATGTTGAAGATGCCACTTCTGGCTCTTTTTCAACGGGATCAATAGATTGCCAGATTTTATTGGCAGTTTGTTTTTAGCAGGTTTGGGAATAGTACGACTGGTCAGGCGCAGACCTATGACGTCTGTGTTTAATGTACCGTCGCAGGTCTGCATAAGTCAGACTAAGATGTGCCGGCTTATTTAATGTTAAATTCCAGCAAGACATTGCTGAGTTTAACATAGAGTCTATGGACAGCATCACAACATTATGGGAAAAATTAGCACAAGGAATTGCCCATCTAAAACTTGTTTTGTCCATACTTGCCATAATTTTTCGGAGTTTTGTCATTGCAAAGAGGGACAAATCATCAAAAAGCGGTACAAATATAATGCCAATGAGGGACATAAAGATCGAGGGACACTTTTAGGAGGTTGAACTTCAGATATTGCAATCCAAAATTGCGCTAGATCATTGCCCTCTGCAAACGAAAGAAAGTCGGAGAAAAAAATAAATCTTATTTACGCGCGCCGTATACGTAGACGGCTCATGTTCGGATGCATTTCTAAAAGTGGCGCTTCAGCGAACTCGTCTACTCTTTTTAATCTTTCTCTGTGAAATTAAGGTTTAAAAAGTCTTTTCCTCCGTTGTTTACGTTTTATATTCACAACTTTCTGAACATAAGTATTAAACGCCTGCACCATAGGCAATGTTGACGGAAATACACAACCGATAACTTAACGACTCGGGTATTGAAAATGACACTAAGCACAGGGATTTTTTTTGCCCCTTTTTGGGGCCGTTATTCGGCCCCATTCCCAATGAAAAATAGTATCTTTTTTTCCCAATTGTGACTCTAAAATTTCCCAATTTCATTCAGATGGAATTATCAGCGAAAATAGTGAAATTAACTGGTTCAAAAGTAGCAAATTTACATATTATTTGCCATATTGTTGTAAGAATAAGAAATTAAATCATATTTAAAAGAAAATTATATGATTAAACATTTAATTCTGAACTTTTGATGGTATAAACTGTCATTTTACTTTTATATTGAGTACTTCCAAAATATTCCCAAATGCCGTTAATTTTCCCAATTGCACGGGCCCGGACCCCATTCCCAAATTACTGAAAAAAATCACTGAAGCAAACGTACTTTGATTAATATTGAAGGTTTTTTGACATGATAACAATAAAGAGCATATTATAATAACTTTAGAGCGTTCTGTGGTTGCCGTATTTTCTTCTTTTTTCTTTTAGTTTTTTATCTTGTTTACATGTTTTACATCATGTTGTTTCTTCTCATATAAATGGTATCACTCGAACATTGTATAACTATTGCCATTGCTTTATTTATTTAATTGATCGAGTTGTTTTGTGAGCAAAAAAAAAAAAGAAAAAAAAATACCAACAAGCATGTATTTAGCGACATTTGTGGGACAGCCGACCTTTTATGAACCTATTACTATCAAAACATAGATCGATAACCGGCTGATTACTGTACATGGGTGTATAGTGTAGATAATTGGTAACGTTTAAATAAACAATGAAAGAAAGTTTAAGAAAAATCAATATTACGCCAATTTTTTTAGCTCACCTGAGCCATAGGCTCAAGTGAGCTATTGTCATAGTGTTGCGTCCGTCGTCCGTCGTCCGTCGTCGTCGTCGTCGTCCGTCGTCGTAAACTTTTCACATTTTAAACTTCTTCTCCAGAACGGCTGAAGGCATTTTGATGAAACTTGGTAGGTATGAAGTACTCATGGTCCCCTACAAGTGTTGTTGTTTTTCGTCCGGATCTGTCAACAGGTGGCGCCACCACAGCCAAAAGTAGGTCACGGGGGATACCCTCCTTTGACAAACTTCTTCTTCAGAACCGAAGCATGTATCGACAAACAGAAAGCATCAGGATGATCTAGAGAGATGTCTTAAGAAGTGTTGTTATTTTTGGTTCCACTTCGAAGTCAAATTTTTGACGCGTTTTTGACGTCTTTTCGGACTTTGTCAGAAATGCACATTTTTGCACTATTTCTTTAAATAACTCAATAAGTGTATGATTTTACACACTCATTTACTACATATTTATCATATTTAACTTACTTAATGCTTTGATATGTATTTATGCTTAAAATGTATTTTTTGATTTTTTATGAATTTTTTTCTTATGTAAAAAGGAAGGGGGGGGGGTTGATTTTCATACATTTTCTGCTTCTTTTCTATAACCACTCTTCAGATTGTCATGACAATTTGTAGGTATGAGGTACTCATGCATGGTACCCTACAAGTGAAAGAATTTTGTCAAGATATCCTTTTTTGGATTTTTAAGGAATATTTTTTAAGATTGTACATAGGTATAATGTATGTTTCCATGCCAAATGGACCCATGGGGAGTAGCTTCAAACCCCGGCGGGACCCCAACAATTTTTTTTTCCCTTTTTCAGTTTTTTTTCTCTTTTTATTTTTATATTTATCACTAGAAATGAAACTGTGAAAGAATTTTGTCAAAATATCAACTTTCAGATTTTTAATGATTTTTTAAATAAGACAAGCTATAGCTAGTTTGGCTTTGTGTACTTATTTTCATACTTCGAATTAACTTGGCCACATACGCTATCAAATATACGCTGAATTTATTTTTAAGATGTTGACTTTTTGTGTCGCCTGCGAAGCACAGTGACACTTAGGGATCACTTTGTCTGTTGTTTGTCTGTCCGTCCATCCGTCCCTCTGTCTGTCCGTCTGTCTGTCACACTTGGGTGTCACACCCCATAACTTTTGATTGGTAAGTGATAGGGCTTTGATATTTCACATGTGTATTCCTTGTGACAAGACCTTTATACACATATCATAATTTAGACCTTTTGACCTTGACCTAGATATTTGACCTACTTTTCTAAAAATCTAATATTGGCTATATCTCTTGATTGATTAGTGATAGGGCTTTGATATTTCACATGTGTATTCCTTGTGATTAGACCTTTCTACACATATAATGTTTGACCTTGTGACCTTGATCTAGATATTTGACCTACTTTTCTAAAAATCTAATATTGGCTATATCTCTTGATTGGCAAGTTATAGGGCTTTGATATTTCACATGTGTAATCTTTGTGACAAGACCTTTCTACGCAAACCACATTTTTGACCTCGTGACCTTGACCTAGATATTTGACCTACTTTTCAAAAAATCTAAGATTGGCTATATCTTTTGATTGGTAAGTGATAGGGCTTTGATATTTCACATGTGTATTTCTTGTGACAAGCCCTTTTTTCACATACTATATTTTTTAACCTTATGACCTTGACCTAGATATTTGACCTACTTTAAAAAAAAAAAGATTGGCTATATCTATTGATTGGCAAGTGATAGGGCTTTGATATTTCTCTTGTGTATTCCTTTTGACAATACCTTTCTACACATACCATAATTTTGACCTCATGACCTTGACCTAGATATTTGACCTACTTTTCAAAAAAATTAAGATTTGCTATATCTTTTGATTGGTAAGTGATAGAGCTTTGATATTTCATATGTGTATTCCTTCTTGTGACAAGGCCTTTCTACACATATCATAACTTTTGACCTCATGACCAAGACCTAGATATTTGACCTACTTTTCAAAAAATCTTAGATTGGCTATTTCTTTTGATTGCTGAGTGATAGGCTTTGATATTTCACATGCGCTTGAGTGACTTGGTTAAGAAGTTTGGGGTAGCTCAGTATCTGACAAAGTACTGATGCTACAGTAACCAAACTTGCACAAGTGATTCATTTTTGGATGCTGAGGTAAACCCATGCATCGGATGCAGCATCTGACCTTCATTTTCCGCTTGAGTGACTTGGTTAAGAAGTTTGGGGTAGCTCAGTATCTGACAAAGTACTGATGCTACAGTAACCAAACTTGCACAAGTGATTCATCTTTGGATGCTGAGGTGAACCCATGCATTGGATGCAGCATCTGACCTACATTTTCCGCTTGAGTGATTTGGATAAGAAGTTTGGGGTAGCTCAGTATCTGACAAAGTACTGATGCTACAGTAACCAAACTTGCACAAGTGATTCATCTTTGGATGCCGAGATGGACCCATGCATCGGATGCAGCATCTGACCTACTTTTTCCACTTGAGTGATTTCGCTTTTAAAAGCCAATATTGAGCAGAGTATAAGTGCTACATGTACCAAACTTGCATATTGGATGTATCTTTGATCAAACTTTCATAAAATGACCTTGACCTACTTTTTCCGCTTGAGTGATTTTGCCTTTAAAAGCCAATATTGAGCAAAGTATAAGTGCTAGATGTTCCAAACTTGCATATTAGATGTATCTTTGATCAAACTTTCATAAAATGACCTTGACCTACTTTTTCCGCTTGAGTGATTTTGCCTTTAAAAGCCAATATTGAGCAAAGTATAACTGCTACATGTACCAAACTTGCATATTGGATGTATCTTTGATCAAACTTTCATAAAATGACCTTGACATACTTTTTCTGCTTGAGTGGTTTTGCCTTTAAAAGCCAATATACATGTACTAAGAAATATGTTTGAATTGAATTTTGCTGTCATGAGGTGAGCTTCGTAATCTGTGATTACCTATGTTTTACCTCGTGCACTTGCCCTATATATTTGACCTACTTTTCAACAAATCTATGATTTGCTATATCTTTTGAGTGGTAAGTGATAGGGCTTTGATATTTCACATTTGTATTCCTTATGAAAAGACCTTTCTAAACATTCCATAATTTTTAACCTAATGACCTTGCCCTTGATAATTGACCTAATTTCAATAAAAAAAAAATCCGCTACGCAGGCGACACAAGCATTCCTTGGATTGCTTTTTTTTCATACATGCATATTTCAGAACAATATCCCTATTTAATGATTATTTTCTCTGTCTTATTTCTGTATCTATGGTAAACATAGTCGCCATATATCTTGTGTTACAGATTTGATTGGTTCAATACCTCCTTGCCCCTTTAGTAGGGGTAACTACAGGAAATAAAAGGTGCACACTAAAAATTTTGACTGACTTGAAGTGCCCGGAAGTCTGTAAAATTGGTCTTTTTTGATTGCGAATCTTTGGCACGTATAAAAATGTAAAGAAAAAAGGGGGGGGGGGTCATGCATGTCCTTTTTTCGCAATTTTCACTTTTTTTACAGGAACTCTGCGTCCTCATCGAAAATGTTCCGAATTTTGCATATTTTCAAACCTATCTGTAGATTGCATAAAAGACAAGATCAAGTTCGAAGTTAAATTTATCACGACTATTGATTCAATATGCTAAAAATACATTTCCAAGCACCGCATTTCAGCATATTTACCGAAAATAATTTGTCCAAGTGGCTTCACTGGGTCATGAGGTTTGATACACCGTACACTGCTGTTTGGAAAAGAAATTGGCTCATTTTCTGCACAACTCACTTGAATTAATATTGTCCGCTAACAACTTGTCTGTGTTAATTGGATTAACACGATTTTGACTGTACGTTACATGTATTAAGATGAAATCAATACTATTCAAAAGCTCTCATTCATAGATTTCTGTATAATTTAATATGAATAAAGGCAAAACCGAAAAGTCTTTGTTTTTTATGCTTCCGGAATCAAAGATACGGGGGCATATAGTTTTTGGCCTGTCCGTCTGTCTGTTTGTCCGAAAAACTTTACATTGGGCATAACTTTTGATAGGAAGATGATAGAGCTTTCATATTTCACATGTGTATTCCTTGTGACAATACCTTTCCATTGATACCAAAATTTTGACCTCGTGACCTTGACCTTGACCTTTGACCTACTTTTCAAAAACTTTAACATTGGGCATAACTTTTGAATGGTTAGTGATAGGGCTTTCATATTGTACATGTGTATTCTTTGTGACAAGATCTTTCCATTGATACCAACATTACTCTGACCCTGACCTCTCACATACTTAACAGAAAATGGTGTTTATACCAACAAAGATGCCACCGCGGGGCATTCGTGTTTCACAAACACAGGCTTTATTATTTTCTGGCATACTAGCTATTAATAATGAAAGGTTTGGTGTTCAATTTTGAATAAACTTAATTTATGAAATCATTTCATTGTTTTATTCTGTTTCTGTTGCACATTAATGTGGAATTTTACAAAATGATTTTATTTTTGATGTTGCATAATCGAACTATACTAGCTGGGCATATGACTTTGGATTGCATAATCCATCTTTTCAAATCAGTAAAAAAGTTGTTGTTTTGAAATGTGACTATTTTCTCTTGTTTGTACTTTTAAAGGTTGTCTGAAAAAAAACTTGTCTGCATCCGGCAAAAATCTTGTTAGAAAGGTTGTGGGCTAAAATCCTGGTACTGGCACTATCAGTATTCAATATCAGTATGTCAATTAGAGCGTGCATGGGTATCAGGTGAGCGTTGTGCCCCCTGGGGCTCTTGTTTTTGGAACGTCCAAAAATCGGGACTTTCCGTGTCCCGGCTGGGACAGATTTTTTGGTCGAAAATGCGGGACAATTTTTGTCCTGAGCGGGACAATGGCAAGTATGTTTGTCTGTAAATTTTAGTTTGCATGGTATCCATTTCATTAAATTGTCTTGTACGACAAAGTATTCAAAATAGCGTTTATCCAGTCTCTGAAGTGAGCCGCGCGGACAGTAGTATAGCTTTTAGCTATATATATTTTTTGACCATGTTAATCAACATTTTAGGAAAACTTCTTAAATAATCATTTCTGCATAAAAATGAGTATATGTATGGATAGAGTAACACAAAATATCATGATTTATATTTGTAAAAACATGTTTTCGTATTGCAATTTTTAAAAAATCGATTAAAATCGTGAAATTCAAAATTTTAAGAATGATATTTCTATGTATTTGCATCAGAAAAACCATAGTTTTGCCAGGGAAACAGTTAATACAATGTAAGTTGTTTCAGTCGGCTGGTTTCATTGATAAGGATCAGGATGCATACTGGAATGAACAGTTTTACTGAGTTTCAATAAAAGGATTATATATGGTTTACATAGTAAAGTGGCCCCCATTCAAGGCAAAATCTTAAACTTTCATGAAGTAATGAAACTGTACCAATATTTATTCTACAATGTAGGCTACTTAAATTATGAAATGATATATATACATATCCTTTAATTTCCTTTCTCAATTTCTTAAAATTTGGGCTTCAAAAATGGAATATTTTGCTGATTTTCTGGAAAAACATCATTTTGGGGCTAAATTTCAACAAACTTCCTATGAGTTAGTATCGAGCGGGCTTCTGAACAACTTTTATCTTTTGATATGTTGTTTCCTTTGCACGTCTCCGAGTGCATGCCAAAGGAAAAAGTTGTTCACAATCCAGCTTGATGTTATATCAATGAAAATAATCAAGAATTATGCTATTTTTTGTGAAAAAAATGACAAAACCACCGGTTTTCATGATATTTAGGCAAAATATGCAATGTCCTAGTAAGCCATGAGTAGTTTTTATAACTAGATTTCTCAAAATGTAGATATTTAACTCTCTAAAACTGACAACAAATTTTAGTTTTGGAGAAGTGGATTTTAGGGGGCCACTTTACTATATAAACCATATATACTCCTTTGTGGTCAATGTTATGTGCTTTATGGACAAATCTTAAAATATTTTACAGTTTTGCAGTATAATACAAGAGTCTGATTATAATCGATAATGAATCAAAAGGCTTATCCGATTAATCAGTTTTGATTTTTCCATCTGATCCCGAACACTAATTTTATCTTGTGAACACGAAAAGTATACTGTATGTATACTTATTTTAGGGCAACCAAATTTTAGCGCAAACAGGGTAAAATAGGAAAAATTGACATACTAGTGTAATCATCCATTACCACAACTGACTTTTTTTCAACATTCAATAATTTAGCATAGTCTTGAATTAGCGCAGTCTTTACAGCGCTATCTACGCTGAAATAGGAATCTTACTAAAATAAGTGCACATACAGCAATTGATAGCAGGGTTTTTTTTTTTCCTTGTTTTGAGGCCGAACTTCGGCCCCTTCCCAATGCCAAATTTCCTCTATTTTTCCCAAAAAATAACTCTTAAATTCCCAAAGAGGATTTATGAAAAATTCACCTCAGAAAGTAAGACTCAAAACCTGAAAGTTAGCACAAAATGTCCTATTTCTAATTGCATCTTGAAGTTTTTCATTCATCCCTTGTTCAGTTAATTAGCAAATCAATGGATTAGCAGTGTTAATAAATGATACTTTAGGGTTATACTGTGGTGTGAGAATTTGTATAAATTTTTCCCAATTTCAGTAAAATGTCGCAAATTTTCCCAAATTGGACAGGCACAGGCACCTTCCCCAAAATAAAAAAAAAACCCTGCTATGATAGAGACCTAATTCTTTTTGCATTATGATCAGTCTGTGCTCTAGTTGTGCATCTGATATCCCCAAAGGTCTTTACTCTTTTAAAATGAATGTTGTCATTTTCTTCTATGTAACTCTATATTTTCTTCTATGTATAACTCTAGGGTTGCCCATTGGTCTCGTTGGTTTATGTGTAGTCTTTTGTGTTTGATGTTTCTGTGTTGTGCGTTGACGTTCCTTGTCCCTTACGTGTCTCTTTCTGTGCTTGTCTGCTTTGTGTTTTTGCATTGGGTGTTTTGGGGTTTTGCTGTGGGTGCTGCAGCCTGGTGTTGTTGGAGATCCCCTCCTTTGTTCTATATAATCTTGTGGCCACCAATTTGCTGAAAGTGTAAAAAATATAGAGAGCTAATCCTTTTTGCATTATGATCAGTCTGTGCTCTTGTTGTGCACCTGATATTTTTTTTGTGCCCCTGACCCCCAGGGTCTTGGAAAATGGATGTGGTCATTTTCTTCTATATAAGACTAAGTCTTATGTATAGATTTATGTAATCATCGTCTTATGTAATCTTGTGAAAACTATTAAATTTTCGTAAGGCCATACCAATTTAACCTTTAGTTCTTCATTACCTACCACTCCTGATTTTTCCGATTTCAAATTTAAATATTTAAATTTAAATCCCGCACCTGAAACGGCAGCGACCCCTCCGTGAAAATTCCAAAACGTAAATATCCGTTTTTCTTCGTATTTTAACTGCTGAACTGCCTAAAAATGAAAGTACACCGGCGAAATCCCATGGAAGAAATGGTACAATATTATTCCCTAGACGGCTTTTATGCCTTCAATGTGATTGTCTGGGGAAAAATTCCGTTCAAATAGAGCCTTTAGACATGTGATAAAAGAAGGTTTGTAAAGTATAACACAAATTTTGACATGATCTAGGTCATTCATTGCAAGTGGTCAGTAACTGAGTAACTCGATCCAGGTGAATTTTTTTTTCCTGTGAACAGTTTATGACACATTGCAAGGAATATCTGTATTGAATTATTAACTCTGAAACAATAATTAGATTCACGGTCAAACGAAGATTCAATATGGCGTTCAACAAGTATACACGCTAAAAATCGCTCAGAGGAATTTGACTTACTTTGGCAAAATATTGAGATTGTTGCGCTATGATTTTTGGAGAGATGCTATAGTATCTTTTCCACTACGTGATGTGCCATTTTTCTACTTGAATTTTTTGTGATTTTGGGAGTTTTGAACAAGTTTACTTTTTTTGTTGTGGAGTCATTGATTAGTAATCACTCGAGTACTGTGCTTACCTGTACACGTACCTGTACTTACCTGTACTTACCTGTGCAACGTATATATAATAACATGGCCAGTGGTGGAGAATCAACGAAATCGAAATATTTCAATACAAACAGGAAAACTGGTACGAATTTGCAGACGAACAGACCGTCAACCAGATCTGTAAGCGATACGAGCCGACATGATAGCAGTATAGAGGAGGGAAAAGATGAAAACATAATTTTGAAGAAATTGGAGAAAATTGAGAAATCGATGGTGAAAACTGATGACCTAAAGGAAGTTGTAACAGAATTAGTAACAAACATTATGAAGCAGCAGAAAGAAGACTTGAAAAAGTGGAAGAAAAAAGCAGAAAGGAAAGAAGTAAACTAAAAGGCGAGATAGATGACCTAAGAGTGGAGAATGATAATTTACGACAGCAGATAGCAGAGAAAAGATACGAGATGGAGGAAGCAAAGAAAGCTGCCTTTATGGCGTTGGACAGAGCAGACGAGGCACAGAGATGGGCGAATCGAAATGAACAATATTCGAGGAAAAATAACGTAAAGTTGTATGGTGTAACAGAACAAAACGACGAAAATACCGAATCAGAGATCATAAAACTATTACAGAAAAACGCTGAAGTTGTTGTCCGTCCGGAGGAAATCGTAGCCGTTCACCGTATTCCTGGGTCAAGACCTGACCTGCCGCGCCCCATACTACTAAAACTTAAAAATTCGGATGTTAAGGGGAGAGTGATCCGCCAACGTTCCGTAATCAAGAACAAAAAGATTGGTGTGAGGTTAGCGGACGATGTGACCCGTGAAAATAGTCAGCTTATGGAACGCCTCAATAACCATGATGCGATAGAAACTTCGTGGTTCTTTAACGGGAGCGTTTATGGGAAGGTTCAAGGTAGTGGTCGCAAGGTGAAATTCGACATTGACGACGATATAGAATGGAAGTTACGCAAGACAAGTAAAAAGTAAGGTGTTCTGTGTTAATGTTCTGAAATTTCATTATTTGCTTTGAAAAGTTGACGCTTTTTGTAATTTGCCTAGACGTTTTTTTATTTGCTTGAACTGCTTTGCTTGTTATAATATGCTTTGCCGAAGTACATGCTACTTGTCTGCTGAATTGCACGCTTTATTGTTTATTATTTTATGCAAATGAATATTGTGATCTCGATCCCAAGTTAATTTACGACCAATCAAATATGTTAACTTTGACGCATGCGTCTTATACCATTACGATGCATTTGTTCCTTTTTAAAAGTACTGATGTTATGTCAGTCATTTCAAAAATTTTAAATTATTCATTGAAATAATTGAAATGAAATTGAATTCCGTAAAAAAATATTTTATCGATCGAGGTTACAAGAAAAAGCAAGGGATACCCGCATTTTAATTATGTGGATTTCCGTGGTACGTTCTTGGTTTTGAGTTTACATGCATTGTTTACTTTCTTGTTTGACAATTCTACAGCGCCTCATATTATTACACGTGCCAGTAAGTCATTTTCGAAGAGATGTTCTGAAGTAAGTTACGTAGCATGTTTATTTTTGAATCAATTTTTCATTTATTTATGTATGAGTGTGTGTGTGAGTGTTGGTATGAATGTACTTTTGTAGGAACCCACTTGTATTTTCAATCAAATATGTGTTTCAGCTTTCTTTTCCCTCATCGTGATCGTGTTAGTATTAGCTTTATATTAAATCCTAAGTATAGACATGGGTACTATTAAAATTTCCTCATTAAATTGCAGAGGTTTAAGGGATATAAATAAAAGAAAAGATATATTTAGATTTGTGAGAGAGAAAAAGTCTTCAATTGTTTGTTTACAGGATACACACCTGTTAGATTCAGATGAGAAAAATGTTCATATGCAATGGGGATTTGAACATGTTCAATGTCAGGGGAAAAATGATTCCAGAGGTGTCATGACTTTATTCAACAATGATTTTGAGTATAAGCTAAATAGATATAAAAAAGACGACAAAGGGAATCTTCTTATAACTGAAATTTTGTTATGTAATAAAATAAGCATCACTCTCATTAACTTATATGGTCCAAACAAAGATGAGCCTTCCTTTTTGAGAATATCTATAAAACCTTGGATGAATTTGATAATGAATTTATTATTATTTGTGGAGATTGGAACCTAACGCAAGATTTTCAAAAAGATTGTTATAACTATGTAACACATAACTATCCACGAAGTAGGGAAATTCTTGATAAGATTAAAACAGATTTTAAACTTATTGATCCTTGGAGAGTTCTTAATCCAGACAAAAAGGAATACTCATGGCATCGTATAAATCCTTTGAAGCAAGCAAGGCTTGATTTTTTCTTAATTTCACAAGAATTAATGTCACTGGTAAATACTGCAAGAATATCACCAGGATATAGGACTGATCATTCCTTCATAGAGTTAGAGTTAAAAATTGTTAATTTAGAGAAAGGTGCCGGTTTTTGGCGTTTCAACAATTCCCTGCTTAAAGATAAGGATTATTCAAAATTAGTGAAGGATTGTATTTAGAAACCAAAAAGAGTATGTTCCCATCCCAATAATTAAAGATAAAGTATCTGATATTCCAAATGATTCATTGCCATTAACAATTGATGATGGCCTGTTTCTTGAGGTATTACTAATGAATATTAGGAGAAAAACATTACCATATTGCTCATACCTTAAACGTAATAGAAATAAAGAAAAGAATCGCATAGAAAAAGAGATATCTGAACTTAAACATAACTTTGACAATAATCATAGTGTAGAATATGCTTCTAAATTAAATGAACTTAATCTTAGCCTTGAACAAATTCGGAAAAATGAACTTGAGGGACTAATTGTAAGAACCCGAGCACGCTGGATTGAGAACGGTGAGAAACCGACAAAATATTTCTGTAACCTAGAGAAAAGGAATTATGTAAACAAAACTATAACTAGGGTTATTGATGATAAAGGACAGGAAATAACTAATCAGAAAGATATATTGAATGAAATTCAGTTATTTTACACTAATTTATATGAAGATAAAGACAGTGATATAGAAGACGTGAATCTGAACTCTCTCCTTGAGGAATTTGATGTACCAAAACTAACTAATGAGATAAAAGATATACTTGATAAGCCTTTAACAAAATCTGAAATTCTAGACTCCTTAAAATCATGTAAGAATAACAAGACACCAGGGACTTCGGGCTTTACCGCAGAGTTTTTCAAATTTTTCTGGATAGATTTAGGTGATTTCTTACACAGGTCTTATTTATGTGCATTTGAAAAAGGGGAGTTATCATCATCTCAGAAACTTGGAATTTTATCACTATTACCAAAGGGGGATAAACCAAGACAGTTTATAAAAAATTGGCAACCTATTACATTACTTAACGTTTCTTACAAAATTCTCTCTGGTGCAATCGCTAAAAGAATAAAAACTGCTCTTCCAAACATTATACATGAAAATCAAAAAGGCTTCTTATCTGGTAGGTACATTGGGGAAAACACTCGTTTAATGTATGATGTAATTCAGGTTTGTAACGAAAGAAATATTCCGGGTATAATTCTTTTGATTGATTTTGAAAAAGCTTTCGATTCCGTTTCATGGTCATATATTAATAAAGTTCTGAATTTTTTTAATTTTGGTAAAAATATCATAAAATGGATAAATGTCTTTTGTACTGACTTTAAATTGTGTGTCTCACAGAATGTTTTTTTTTCAAATTTTTTCAAAATCGGACGCGGCTGCAGGCAGGGGGATCCAATTTCATCTTATATCTTTTTGTTATGTGTAGAGATGATGGCAATTATGATAAGAAATAACAGAAACATTAAAGGCATTAAAATTTGTAATAATGAATATAAAATTCTACAATACGCAGACGATACCGCTTTATTACTAGATGGATCAGAACATTCATTACAAAATGCATTAACCTTGATAGGACAGTTTGCGAAATTCTCGGGTCTGAAACCTAATTACAATAAAACAGTCTGTATAAAGATAGGCTCTCTTAGATTTTCAAGTAGTAGATTATGTAGTAATTATTCACTTCAATGGTCACAAAATCCTTTCAAATTTTTAGGTATAACATTTTCAGTAAATTTATCCGATATGGAAGATCTTAATTTCATCCCAAAATTACAAGAAATAAAAAGTTTAATAAAATCATGGTCCAGACGCCTATTAAGTACGAATGGTAGGATCACAGTAGTTAAAACAGTGCTGCTATCCAGACTTGTACATTTATTTATTGCACTTCCAAATCCTAAAGAGAGCTTCATCAAGGAATTAGAGAAATTACTGTTTGGTTACATTTGGGGATTTAAAACAGAAAGAATTTCTAGAAAAACTATTATTCAGGACTATGGATATGGGGGCTTGCGGATGGTATGCCTAAGATCTTTCATTAAGAGTTTAAAAATAACCTGGATTCGAAGACTAATTAATGAAAAAGATGAAATATCATGGCGTAAATTGTTATTTGACATTATGCCATCACACTTTAAATCTTTTATCATCTTGGGAAATGAATATGTTAAATATGTATCACAAGGAACTTCCAATTTTTTTTGGAAAGATGTGTTAGCATCTTATTATGATTTAAGAAATTTGATCGATATAAAGGATAAATTATATGAACCTTTATGGCACAACAAAAACTTAATTACAAATATTTCACTGAAAAACTATAAACAAGATGAATGGATTGACAAGGGGATTTTATATGTATGTGATTTGTTAGACGATAATGGTTTATTCCTAAGCTACGAATTATTTTGTGCAAAATACAGCTTTTCTCCACCATTTACATTATTTTTTGGACTAATTGCTAGTATAAGGAAACAAAAGTGGAATTTAGATCATATGCTTTTACAACAAAATCAACCATATTTTCCAGAGCATGTTAAGATACTTAGAAAAAATGATAAAGGATGTAGAGATTTCTATGATTTATTTATTTTGGATAATTATTTTAAGCCTAAAAGTGAGCTTAAGTGGGAAACAGAATTTCAAATTTCACAAAATAATATATGGTGGAAAAAAGTTAATCTATTGGTACATGATGGAACAAATGACGCAATGTTAAAATGGTTTCAATACAGGTTAATACACAGGATCCTAGGTACTAATTCTTTATTATTTAAGATAGGATTAAGTGATTCAAATCTCTGTTCTTTTTGCCAATGTAATCCAGAATCTTTATCACACTTATTCATATATTGTAACTTTTCACATAGATTATGGGTTTGTGTTAAAAATTGGCTATGCTTTGTACTAGATGAAAATTTTACAATAGAAGACTCAGAGATAATTTTTGGTATCATAGATAAGGATAAGACATTCAACACTGTTATATGCCTTGTTAAATACTATTTGTACAAACAAAAGCTTTTAAAGATTATTCCTTCATTTGAAGGTGCAAAAAAGTATATCTCGTCCTATGTTAAAGCGGAACGTTGTATCTACAAAAAGAATGGTAATGAAGAAGCATTTCATAAAAAGTGGGGCTGGCTTACTTCTTATTTATAGAATGTGTGAATGATGTATGTATGAGTGTGCAAGGTATATTTTATCTATATATGATTCAGTAGTAACTTTGTTTGCTTACTATGATATGGAAAAAAAAAAAAAATAAAAAAAAAAAAAAAAGATTCACGGTCAAACATAGAAATAACACACAAGATATGTTCTAGGATAATGCAAATATCTTCAAAAGATTTGTTTAGATGTCTGATCAAATTTCTGCCTTGCTTTGTGATGTCTAGGTCTCGATCTAGATATGTCAATGTTATCATGTTATCTTCCATGAAACAAAACTGTGTGATTTTGAAAGACCTAGTTGCTAAAATATGTCATTTTCCAACATAACCCTTCAAATGTAAGTTTTGTTCATTTAGTGCACATTATGCTCACTGATTGACACATTTTTTTCTTATTACCGAAGGAAATTTAAGTTACTTATCTTTCAGGGCTTAAATCCATTCCAGTGATTTTTTTGCCCAATTTTCCACCGAATATGAGTGCATGGTTTCCCCTTTCAAAATTTGGCTTTATTTTCCCAAAATAATAGTTTTAGATTCCCAATTAATTTGCAACTCCTAAAGTTTTCGTTTTGAAGTATAAATTATTTTCAATACCAATCTTCTGATGAAATTAAATTTAATGATAATTTCAATGCTTTACCTCTACCATGCCCAAATATCTTATTGAATGATTTCCAACAAGTTTTTGAGTGTTAAATATAAGAAGTACATTTTTGTAGTTCCCTCTTTATCCCAACATGTTTCATATTTTCCCAAACAAAAGGGTAGGGGTGGTTTTTAAAAATGGCAAAAAAGAATCACTGCATTCAAATCTACATGTAGGTATACCCTCACACTGACTTAAAAAATCTGTATTTCCCCAGAGTCTTGTTTTGATTCAGTTACCGGTATATGTCTCTTATTTGTAATATGTTTCATTTTACTGCCATTAGGTTTCTTTTCATAGCTAACAAAACACACAGAAATCTTATTTTTCATAATAAATGATCAGTAAAATGATATTTTGGTTTTGAAAAAACTGATATGTGAAACTTGAAACTGGAAATTAATCTGATTTTATCAAAAAAGGTGAAAAAACTTGTTCGCTTGCTCGCTTGCTCCATGTTTTGGTCATTTGGAAATTTAAATATTTAAATTTACATCATCGCTCGCTCGCCCCTAATAATTATTTCCACATTACGAAGAACTAAAAATTAATTTGGTGTGGCCTAAAGTATAATAGATCATTTTGATAGAGAGTTATACAAATGTTATGAGGTCTGTGGTCTACAATATAGTAAATTCTGATTTCTGCTTGCCTGCAGAACTGGAAAATAGTTTTTAGCAAAGCACAAGTAAACTATTAAGTAAACTATTGTCATAGCGATCCATCCCTCACCGTCCAGCATCGTTCGTCCATCTTAAACTTTTAACATTTTTTAATTCTTTGCTTAACCACTTGAAGGATTTTGACGAAACTTGGGATACATGGTGTTTTCAAGGTCCCCTACCAAAATGTGCAGGGATGGATCCAGTGCTTAGCAAAAAATGTCCACTTTACTATAGTACTAGAAAGTCTATTTTTCAACGTCATCCCATATAAAGGATTAATTGTACTAGGTAGGAACCCTTAGAGTTGTGGATGGATGAAGAGACTGAAGAACAACTAGATGGAGACAAATCACAAGCTCTAAATATTGCTTTTTAAAAAATAAAAAAAAAATAATGAGTTTGATAAGTGACAGGGATTTCATATTTCACATGGTTACCTAGATTCCTACAGTATTCCTTGAACAAGGATTTACCTGCATGTACATGTACACGTACATGTATTTTCAAACATCTGTAATGTCTGTGTTTCGTATTTTATAGTAATGTTAGAGATTACTGAATGTCATTGATTCCTTCTCAAGTTTTGGTTCTCATTTATCTTATGTTCAGATGGATTCCAAGCGAGAAGTAAAGGGAATGGCTCAGGCTAACACATCAAGTAATGCAAATGATGGAGAAATAATGCTGAAGAACACTGAGGAGAAGGTTAACACATCAAGTAATGCAAACGACGGAGAAACTACACTGAAGAACCATGAGGAGAAGGCTTATGCATCAAGCAATGCAAACGACAGAGAAACGGCGCTGAAGAACCACGAGGAGAAAGATGCTGAAGAAGATGAAGCAGATGCTGATACCTCAGATGAACTGGATGAACTACATGCGACAATCCTCAGTATGTGCTCGGACAAACCGGCCAAAAGTCCTGACGATACGTTGGAATTAAATTCTTGTACTGTGATAGACGCTGCTGGTGAACCAGGAAAGAGGAAAGATGAGACGGAGGAAGAGAAGCTAGCTAACAGCATTCTAGCAGAGGACTTTTCTTTCGGAGGCAAGTCATTCAGTTTGTCTCCTATTAAGAAAACTAGTGATAACATGGGGAAAGAAGATTTCGAATTTGATTGCGGACAGTTTTCTCTGTTTTCACCTGCAATGACATACAGTGCATCATATAAAACTCCTCTTTTGAAGAAATATCCCAGCAGATATATCCAAGCTCAAAGCACTCCTGTTAATACACGATCACATACATGTAACAATCCATTTAATGCAAGAGCACAAAGTACTCCAATTAGTGCATTAGGAAGAGGAGGACTTCTGTCAAAGGAGGGCAGAAAACGTAAAGTTGAAACACAGACTTTGCCGGTCATAGAGGAGGCTGATGCAGATATCAAGGAGTTGTCATTTGAAGATCTTCTGTCGGAGGTAACCATCTTGTGTGGGGGAAAGTTTGAATTTAACAAAGAATTGCCTGCTCATCCCAAGCCTGGAGACAAAGAACTAGCTCTCAATTTGAATGCTGAAAATGTCAGCAGAATCAACCTAGATAGTATTATTTCTCAGACTGATGAAAGTGCAAAGCAAGCTGAGGCAGACACTGTGGTTGTTGCTGAAGACAAAGGACCAGGAAGGTTTTCTGGATTACAAACCTCTACCAGGCATACTTTCAATTACTCTGTAGAAGATGAGGATGACCTTGATATCTCTGAAGATATTCTTGGCTTGGATGATTACGACTGCTCAGATGAAGAAATCGATGAGAAAACTCTGTTATCAGAAGATGAAGAAACTGTGGTGTTAGACAAAACTGTGATAACCGCAACAAAGACAGAGGAGGGAAAAGAAGATGCTTTACAGAGGGAAGAAAAGTGAAGGCGGAGAAGGACCTTGAAGTATCAGAAACATATGACAGTGAAGCAGGTATAGAACAAGGATCAGATGACGAGGACAATGAAGACGATGACTTTATTATTATTGATAGTATTTTACCTTCTTCTGATCTTGATACAGACACATCTAGTGAAATCAAGGTTTCTGCCAAGAAGGGAAAAACTGTTTCAGGAATTCTATCTGCTGCTGCTAAAAATAGGTCTGAAACTGTTGTAACGGCTTCTTCTGTGGATGGAATGGCAACTACAGTAAAGGGTTCTTCAGAGGATACTATGAGTGCTTCTAGCTGCAAAGAAAACAACTACTGTCCCCATAGATATGTCTCTAGATTCTATCTTAAAGGGAAAAGATGAGTTTGAATTCGATATAAACAGGGAAATTTGTGATGTTTCCAACTTTTTAGAGAGTGATAACGATGAAGATAAAACTAAAATTTCAAAGGCGAGAGCAGTAGGTGAAGTAGACAAAGAAAAGAAAGTCTCGTTAACCTATCAACAAAGGGTGAAGCTATTGAGAATAAAGCAATAAATCTTCCAACAGAAACTGAACAGAGTACATCAAAGCGTCCAGTTGCTGTGGAACAGTTAAAGGAGCAGAATATCGTAGAAAAGAAACCTGATTTGAATGGTACAAAATCTCAGCCTTCTCAGCCTACTATTTTGGTTGTATCTCAACCTTTGCAGCCTATCTTGACCTTATCTCAACCCATATTGGCCAATTCTCAACCTTCTCATACCATCTCATCAACTCACCATCCTCCAACTGTTACAGTTGCACCACTCCAACTTGACCATAATAAGAGAAATGATGATGACCTTGATGGAAGAAATAACAACAGGGGGCTGGGATGAGAAGGGAACAGACACATTTCGATTATAAAGCAGAAAGAGATTTCCTGAAGAATGAAAGCCCTCTCATGAATGAGGTGATGAGGAAATGGGGCGTTAAAGGAATTCAGAATCCCGACACCAATCTGACGTGTGCTACTCGCTACCGCAAGAGAAACAACGGATGCAAGACGCGGGAAGCTTGAAGGGTTCCAAATATGCACCATAGAGCAGAGGTCTAGGAATGATGGCTGTAGGTCACCAAGTACGAAACGCTCTAGGAGCAGTAACTACATGAACGATATTAATAACTTGAAGACGCAGCTCAGCGAAATCTCTCATGCTGCCAGAAATAAGGCAGATGCCATGGTGAGAAAGAGAGACCAGGAATTGGATAAGTTGAGGAACCATCACGGACGCAGAGTTCGAAATCTGCATCTGCAGCAAGAGATGGAAGTGAGGAATTTGCATTCAGACAGGATGATGAGCCAGTACATGAAGCAGACATGCCTTATGCAGCTGAGAATAGAGCATATGAATCAACAGGACAACTTAAAGGCCATCTATCACAAGGAGATGGATAGGATTGTCGAGCACCACCGTGAAAAATTTGACGAGGAATCTGAAAATTTCCAACACCGACGTGAGCAAATTAGTTGTCTCATCGAGCAGCTGAAATCCAAAGGGGATCAGCCAGGTGCAATAGATGAACAGTTTGGCCCGCACGTGAACACCAGCCTCATCAAAGCACCATGTAGGGCCAATAACAACACGAAATCGTTGGTGACGGTCTGTCTACCCGCCAATATCGCCACCAGCATACTGAGGGAGGACGAAGTGTACAATTCATTCTACAATTATGAGTGAATTGAATTTATATTCTAAATTAAAGGTTCTTTGAAACAGTATTACATGACTTTCAAGGTTTCTGAAACAGTATTAGACAAATATAATTATCATCAAGGTGCTATTTTTTCATACGTTTTGAATTCCTTAGAATCTTCCCAAATGTGGAAGAAATTTTCCTATTCAGCTCATAGGTCGAAAGATCGCCTGGGTATGCGTATGCGTGTGCTGTAGTGCATATGCATATGCATACCTAGGTGGGCTTTCGGGCTATAAATTGAAATAAATGTAATTTTGGTTTTCTCATTTATTGATCTCGAATTAAGTTAATAATATTGATACTTGTCCATGTATGTTTGATTGTTTGACCTTGACGTCATTCGCATCAAGAATTTCGGGTGCTGTTAAAAAGGGCAATTTTTTGTTATTGATAACATTCCAAGATTTTTTCTCGACAGCAAGTTAAACTATTACTTGAAAATCAGTAAGATTTCTATGAATTATATTTATAAATCATGAATATTCATTGTTGATAAATTAACTCCTTGTGACGACAATCTTTCTTAGAAACAATTTTTTTTTTCTTTACTTTACCAATTTTAAATCGATGTTACGTTAAATATGGTATATATACGAGGAAATTTATACTATATATTATTGTTGACAAGTATTTTTACTATTATTTTTCTGTTTGATCGTTTATATTAGATCTGACGTAACATCGACTTGGGTGTGGTATTATTAGTCCCCTACCGGCAACGCCAAAGGGGACTCTTAGTTTTTAAAGCAGATTTTTTTCTAAGCATTGGATAAAAAAAAGACAAGAATCAAAACTATGATTTTTTTTTCAATCAGATTTTAGCTTGGAGAGTACAAATTCTCTTTAATAACGCTCCTCATGATTTTAGACGAGGAAAGAAGGCAATTTGAATATTTATTATCTGGAGAATGAAACAGAATACAATGTGAATGTTTTCGCTAATGTTAAAACTTATATTATAATACCGTGTAAATAAATTTAGAATTACATGTATTATACAGTATATGATGCATATTATGATTTTGTGCCTTCTCACATATTTTTTGTAAGAAAGATATGAAATATAATAACAGTCATGTCAAACTGATATACAAATCAATTTACTTAAATCTTTTAAAAGCTATATGATGCATAATATTTTTCTTGCCTTCTCATATATTTTACATGCCAGAGATATATGAAATATAATAACAGTCATGTCAAACTGATGTACAAATCATTTTACATTAAATCTTAAGCTATATGATGCATAATATTTTTTTTGTGCCTTCTCATATATTTTATATGCATGAATTATATGAAATATAATAACAGTCATGTCAAACTGATATACAATTATATATCATTTTTACGTTAAATCTCGAGCTCCTAGTACATGATGCATAATATTGTCTTTTTCTAGTCGTATCTATGCATCAATAAGATAATAACGATGATGTAATCATGAATTATTGAAAATAGATGGGTGATTCAATAAATTCATTGTGTATCACATATACTTGCATGTATATTTTGAGGGTTCTGTTATAATGAATAATGAATTTTTTTGCTCATCCGATTGAAGAAAGCTATTATTATTGTTATGAAGAAAATGTTCACTTCAAACTTTATCAATACGATAATTTATTGAATGTCAATCACAAACGGGTCATATTTTATTATGTAACATGAATGCAATTGTTTAGTTTGCTCAAAATTAATAATGAAACATTTTTTAACGTTTTCAAGTGTTGAAAATGGGTGCATTTTTTCAATTGTTGAGAATTTGGTTGTGAATTGATTACACAATCTTTCAACGTGATCAAATGTTCAAAATTTGATGTGAAACAATTACCCAATGTTTTATTATGTTCAAGCTTTAAAAATTGGTTGTGCCACAAAAAGCAATGTTTAATGAGTTTTACACTACCTCAAGACATTTTTTTCAATTGCTTCATAATTTTATGGTCATTTTCATATGATGCAGCGGTGCCTAGTATTAATTTTGTGTGTTTTTTTTTAATTCAAAATTAATTATATTATTCTCACATAAAAGACAATCATCATTAGTATTATATAAGGTGTGTTCCATATAAGCAAAGGATATAATTCTCTCTGTTGATTTTCATTGTTAATTTTGTTTTCGACGACATTTATGTTGATATATTATTTTTATATTTTCTTGAATTAAACTCTTTTCGCCACAAAAAAATTAGTTTTATGGTGTGTAAATTTGATGAACTTTATATTATGTAGTTTGAAAACTACATGGAACTTTTAAAGAGTAGATAACTCTAGTATCTCTCTCTGTACAGTCAAACAAAGTTGTCTTCTCTTTGCAAGTAATTATTGAAAATTGTCTGATAGTGGTGCATATACAGGAAATTACCTCATACTCAAGAAATCCATTTAAGAATGCATACCTGTGTATTAAATTACGACTTGTCGTATATTACTTTTGAATTGGGACTTTTTTGGGGGGGGGGGGGTATATAGGTCGGTGTTAGGTGGGGATCGTTCAATACCTCCTAGTGACCTTGTAGAATAGATCAGATCCCTCTCAAAATACCCGTACTTTGTTGAACTCGTCGGCGCAATGTCTTGAAATATTTCTCTACTCAGTCGCTGTATCTGAAGTCAGATCCCCCCTTTTTTGCTCGCCGGGACGAAAAAGTCCGGAGAGCTAATGCCATACCCTCGGCGTCGTGGTCGTTGTCGTCGTCCGTAGACAAAACTTTAACCTGGGCTATATCTCTTGAATTATAAGGGATAGGGCTTTGATATTTTGATAATTTGTAGATACCTTGTGACGAGACCTTTCATTTGAGACCATGACCTTTGACCTAGTGACCTTGACCTTGGACTTTGACCTACTTTTCAAAAACTTTAACCTGGTTTCTGACAAAAACCTGTATAGGCGAACTATGTAATCTTTGATTACCGTATGTTTGGTGGTTTCATTTCATTCTTCTCTATCAATATCCACCGGAGAGAGAACTTTTCGCATTCTTTTCGTGTATCCTGGGAATCTCTTTTTCAAAATTTCTGATATAAACTTGAAAATTGTAAAAGCACGGCAAGAATGAAGGTCAAATAGCAAAGGTCAAGGTCTTTTCCGAGATAACAATTAAAAAGAATGTTTCCGTCTTACTTTACTTCTTGAATCTTCAAAAGTAGATAGATACACTGAAATTGCTAGGAATTCTTCGAAATGCGTTATCCCGTGCACAATTACTAAACAAGAAATCATACATGTATGTACAACTGTTATACATGTACATGTATCTTTTTATAGTCTTTTTATGCCTTATGTAGATACAAAATTATTTTATTATTACGGCCCTCAAACTGGTTCAGTCCATGTACAGGTATGTATATGTGATGAGAACTCGTTCACCGTTAATTGCATATCAGCGGTATATTTGGTAATACACGCATTTAATAATCCCATTATTATACAAAGCCGCTGCATGGGTGCGATAAACTCCGCTAAAAAGAGGACCCACTTTTTGTGTACACGTCGTTATGGAGATGACGCGCACCTGTTGTTAGGGAAATTACTCCGCGATAGAAGTTTGTAAAATTATGATTTTCGATCAATTTCAACGAAGTTTTGGTCGACATAGAAGCATCAAAATAAGATCATTTTGTGGCATAGAATATATTGACTTCTTTAGGATCGATATATTCCTTTCAAAAGAGCTGACTTCAACTTTGAGTAAAGTTTTATTGTTATATTACTCCGCGTCACCGGAACCTGCCTTCACACATGAGAAGTTGATTGAACAGGTAGCTACTATGTTACCTATGCATTGAACTCTCTTGTGTTTTAGTAGACGTAGATAGTATAGGATTTGTTAGAGTGAGTTGTGAGTATGGCGGATACAGAACAGGCCCAAGATGGGGGCCCGGGCGAAAAGGAGGCAAATAAGCCACCCAGCCCAAAGCCCGATACTGAGGTAGCCCCTCCACTGGTCTCCGTAAAGAGTAAGTATATTTTGAAGTTATTTTGTGTTTTGTTTCTTTGTATAATAATTATAATATTCGAAGAGTCTTTCATACTTAATGTAAATTTTGAGGTATTGCAACGAATTTATTTGAAAATCTAAATTAGATTTAAAACTTATAAAATGTCCCAAAACTATGTAAAGAAATTTAGACAAAGCTCACATTTATTGGATTTAAGGAGTCTTGATTTAGGAAAAAAACGATACAAATTAACACTGTTTAAAAATAAGTTCATACATGCAGGTATTTCAATTTCTGAAGAAAAATTCCCCGGTGACTTGTAAATTAAGTTCCACATATCCCCTGTAGACTTTAAACCATATAAAGGATGACTTTAAATCAATACCAAATACACATTTTCTTTGAGTGATTTGTGCTAATGACAAGTTCAAACACTGAAATGACCTTAGTTATGCAATGTATACAAACAGTTTATTGACTAGTCGTCTGGGACTGGAATCCAAAATGATTTCTATGTACCTTTTGTAGACATGGGGGTTCCCGTAGATTTTATTTATCTTCTAACTTTTGAATCAAGTCAGGTGCATTTAGTGCTGGGATTGAATTGATCTTTAGATCGACTAGGAATTAAGTTTATCTCATTTATTAGGTGAATTTGTCGTATACTTTGTCAGACGTATACAAAGTATGAGAATGTGCCCTCAGAGTTTCAGCCCCCCCCCCCAATTATTAATTTTATATTTTGGGAAATAAACGTTGAATCGAGGGGTTTACAGGATTATTGTCATCAAGGATGACCCCTCCTCCCCCGAAGAAAAGTTTTGGTGATCAATTCATCCGTCAGTTCACCCTGCACCTTTTTCTCTCAATACTTTCCAGATTTCTAAATTCTCATAGACTTACAGGAGTGCATTGTTGATTTTTTCCTCAACAGAGTTTAAATTGAATATTAATTATAAAAGTCTCTCATAATTATGTAACATTTTATGTATGAAGAAGAATTTTATGGATTTTTTTTACCAGAGTACAAATTATTTTAAAGTACAGTTCCGTGTAAGAATCAGGCAATTTGAGAAAAAAAAAAATCGATTCATGCAAAGTAAAAATCCACGGAAACGAGTACATAAAATTCACCGGCTAGGTCCACAATAACTGGAAAACAATTTCATTTTTCACTATCTAGTTGCGAATCTGAGATACGAGCATTTCAATTTCAATAAATAATGATGAATTTATTGTCTCTAGCAATTTGTAATTGTCCAAATTGTCATATTTCCTATACATACTATAGAAAAAATATCTCTAGTTTGCAATTGTGGAGTTGGGAAGTAAAGGTGTTTTTGTGAGTATCTTACAGTAACTATAACAATTCAATAGTAAAACTCGTGGTTTTTTTTGTATCTTGAATCGCCCCCCCCCCCCCCCCCGCCTGAATTTTATAAATAACTGTACTTGACTGTTTGATTTGTTTCTACAGGCGATGATAAAGACAAGAAGAAAACGCCTGCAAAGGCTCCTGCCCAACCCAAGGTGAGGGCATATATTTTGAAGTGCTTACAAATAGGTTACTTGTATGTTGCAAAGAATTTTAAAACTGCAGCCTGCCAGATTACAATGTGATGTAAAATATAAAGTTTCCCTTTGAAGTATTCAAGTAGAATAACATCATAATAATTAAAGGAAATTCGTCTATCAATGTCAAATTAGAGGATATTCATGTACAATGTATATACACAAAAAATGAATTTCAAAGACCACAAATGAATAGGGAAAAAAAAGAAACAGTATCAAATGACACTGAGAGTGAAATTGAAGAATATTTAGAATTATTACATTAAAATTGCAGGTTGTGGCCAAGAAGAACACATCCAATGTTATGACTGGACAAGATATTAAGGAAATGGCCAAACGAGCAAAGGCCAATAGAGAGGAACGACAAATGCAGGTAGGTGAACCAAGCACTGTGAAGCCAATGTGAAAAAGTGGAATCTGAAATATTTATTTCAATTTCACCAATTTTTTTTTTGTGAAATTTAGAAATTGAAGAAATACACATTTCATATGCATTTGTACTGTAGAATAAATTGTGCACCAGTCCATGAAATAATATATAATCAGTGACCAGTCTATGAAACTATTTACCATTCTTAAACTATAAACTAGTCCTAGAAACTTTAAACCAGGCTATGAAACTATAAACCAGTCCTAGAAACTTTAAACCAGGCTATGAAACTATAAATCAGGATACGAAACTTAAAACCAGGCTATGAAACTAAAAATCAATCTGAAACCATAAACCAATCTATTAAACATGTTTAACAATGGTACATACTAGTCTGTAATACCATGCACCACTCCATGATTTGATTTGATGGAATAGAGTTATTTTACAATTTGATAAAGGTGTGGTTCATGTAAGGCAACTTGAATTAAATTTGAACCAGCTAGCTGTATTATGTTACAAAGATGATATATGATGCTTCATATATAACAAACTTAAATGAAATATGCCATGCACCTCCTATCCAATTCACGTTTGATTAATACTGTGTGTTTCGAAATTTTAAAAGTCTCTGAATGAAAAAGTCTGCTTCTGTGTTTTTCTAAAACCTATTTCTAAGTAGTGGATTTCTATATCTTAAAATATAAAGCCTGTGTTTGTGAAACACGAATGCCCCCGCTGACATCTTTGTTAGTATAACACCATTTTCTGTTAAGTAGGTCAAAGGTCAATGTCAAGGTCACGAGGTCAAAAATTTTAGTATCAATGGAAAGGTCTTGTCACGAGGAGTACACATATGAAATATGAAAACTCTATCACCTTCCATTCAAAAGTTATGCACAATGTTAAAGTTTTTCGGACAAACAGACGGACAGGCCAAAAAACTATATGCCCCGAATCTTTGGTTCAGGGGGCATAAAAAATCCCTGTCTCTGTCAAAATGCACATGTAAACCAGTTTCGCCCTTGTGTTTGAGAAATTGAATTTTTTGTTCCTGTATAAGAAAATCAGCTATACCAACAGTAATTGATATTTAAATGCAGTATGCCTTTCTATCTACATCATGTACATGTAGTAGACATCTCTACAAGTTCTCGCTTTCCTCATTTCTATACAAAGTGATAGATAGCGGATTTACCATACATACGGTAACAATCTTGAAATATGTTTACAAACAATCGGAATAAGCCAACTGCTAATATTGACATTCAAACCTGTATCAACAAGAGATTTCCATTTCAATAGTTATTTACTCTATATATTGTGCTTATCCATTTAAAGTGAGTGTGGTTTTTGGAATTTTAAAGTCCACTTGGGTGTGAAAATTATCTGATAATTCAAGAATTTAAAGTGGATTTTGAAGAGGAATAAATAAAAATGACACGGTGACTCTGTCCTGGATGGTAATTTTTTTTACCGAAAGTAGCAAATTATATCAAAATGACAGAAATTTGGTCATGTGACCAAGTCTAGCTTCAAGAATTACTCAGAATATGGATCAAGCCTTCGTTTCCCACCTTTAGAAATTTAGGAATAAAACTATCAATTAAATAATTTGAAGAAATCAAGTCGAAGATAAATACATAAGAAGAAATGTTCGTTGTTTTCATGTTGGTGAATTTTTAATGGCGCATGTATACCGGTAAAGCGACTCCAATCGCAAAAACTTAAACTGTAGACTAATCTAATTTCTCTCTAAAACGTGAACGAATCTAAATTATGATTTTTAAAATAATTCATTCTAAATAAATGAATTATTAGATACCTGTAGGTATAAACATATAAGAACAGCAACATAAACGCGATAAATGATTTGTGTAATTCTTAGCATAAATGCTATTTTTTAGCTCGCCGGGACGAATGTCCGGAGAGCTATTGTCATACCCCCGGCGTCGGCGTCTGCGTCTGCGTCTGCGTGCGTGTGCACAAAAACTTTAACCTTGCTTATAACTTTTAAACCAATACAGATTGGGCTTTCATATTTCACATGTGCATTCCTTGTGACAAGACCTTTCCATGGATACCAAAATTTTTGACCTTGTGACCTTGACCTTGGAGATTGACCTTCTTTTGAAAAACTTTAACCTTGGCCATATTTTTGGAATGGTAAGTGATAGGGCTTTGATATTTCACATGTGTATTCCTTGTGACAAGACCTTTCCATGGATACCAAAATTTTTGACCTTGTGACCTTGACCTTGGAGATTGACCTACTTTTGAAAAACTTTAACCTTGGCCATATTTTTGGAATGGTAAGTGATAGGGCTTTGATATTTCACATGTGTATTCCTTGTGACAAGACCTTTCCATGGATACCAAAATTTTTGACCTTGTGACCTTGACCTTGGAGATTGACCTACTTTTGAAAAACTTTAACCTTGGCCATATTTTTGGAATGGTAAGTGATAGGGCTTTGATATTTCACATGTGTATTCCTTGTGACAAGACCTTTCCATGGATACCAAAATTTTTGACCTTGTGACCTCGACCTTGGAGATTGACCTACTTTTGAAAAACTTTAACCTTGGTCATATTTTTGGAATGGTAAGTGATAGGGCTTTGATATTTCACATGTGTATTCCTTGTGACAAGACGTTTCCATGGATACCAAAATTTTTGACCTTGTGACCTTGACCTTGGAGATGATTGACCTACTTTTGAAAAACTTTAACCTTGGCCATATTTTTGGAATGGTAAGTGATAGGGCTTTGATATTTCACATGTGTATTCCTTGTGACAAGACCTTTCCATGGATACCAAAATTTTTGACCTTGTGACCTTGACCTTGGAGATGATTGACCTACTTTTGAAAAACTTTAACCTTGGCCATATTTTTTGAATGGTTAGTGATAGGGCTTTGATATTTCACATGTGCATTCCTTGTGATAAGACCTTTTTTATTGTTGTTGTTGCAATTTACATATGGTTGCCACCGGCGAGCTATGTTGTCATTCTGACAAGTCTGGTTCACAACTACTATATACTAAACGTTTATGCCAGCAAGTGTCTACGCTGCCTATTGAACTACAGTTATTTTACTTTCCTTCCTTGATCTTTTATGAGCAAATAAAGTATGAAAACACTTAACCGATAAAAGCTTTAAATTATAGTTTACTATCTTTTAATGTTCCTTTGCACATAGCAAGTGTATGCTCAATCATTCTGATCAATATGGTTTTGTTCACTTGTCAGTGATGAACAATTATTCATGTATGCCATTGTATCTCGGTAAGGCACCCAACACTTCATGTAACATTCAAAGACACGCGAGGGAGGTCAAAACATTGTAATGTAGCCTAGCTACAGTCAACCAAAGACTTTAAACTTCAGAATAATGAAGTAGATTGCATCGGATAAAAGGACTGCTTTACCTGTGCTGGGGTTGAGTACACCATTGAACGGATTACCACTACACTTGGTCGGTGGGTCTAAAATTTCCAATCGCAGAATTTAATCTACTCAATCCCATTGTTTAAGTCTCAAGAGATCTGTAAGCTGGAACTGTACTGTTCAATACAGCTTACCTTGCCTAGTAAGATAAAGTTGTGCAGAGGGTATACAAGATTTTGGCATATCTATTACTCATATGACATTCACCCCCTCTAGCCGAAGGGGTCGTGTATCGTACAGTTATGTATTTTAATGCTTACGTATTCTTTTGTTTCACAACAACAAACTTTAATCGTCATGAGTATAAATTTTATTTATATGAATTACGTATTTATGTTCCAAGACCTTGCACCCGATGAAGGACATGGAAACCTAATGTTTAGAAGATTAAGTATGACTTTTGTAAAAAAAAGTTTCGTACACAAATATGAATTTGAATATTATAATTCCTCATTTAAAAGATTGTTTCCGTCAATCAGATTATTTATGAAGACCCATCCGAATGGAAGTTTCAGTGGCTCCTCCAAAATTATAAAAAATGTTCCCAAATATCGACACTACAACATAAAGCTAATGGAGAAGATGTTCCGAAATTAGAAGATACAGGAACCTCTTACCCCCCCCCCCCCCCCACTTTGGAAAATAATGTAGAAACAAGTGATACTGTACTAAGTAAATCATCGCAAAATACAATGTAGTTTCTTTGATTCATGGTTAGTTTTTAACACAACCTAAGGGGTACGGCCGGTAGTTTCTAGAATATCGAAATCCTCATTCTGCCCTACGGTATATATTATACCTATACTAATTACTCACGTATTTTTACGTCCGTCGGTCCGTCTGTCCCTACATCATTGTTGACGGAATACAAAAAAAACCCCAATATGATCATGGCAGAGAATTTTTTCCTCCTTGTTTTCTCTTTACCTTACAAGACTGGCTCTCTTTGATTATTGCACTCCTTATTTCAGAGTCAACAGGGCCAGCGGCCATTTTCACAAAAATACGATAAACTTGAGGATTTGTCGTAATGTTCAATTCATCATATCTCAGTCAAGGCCAGGCCAGGTGCCTCTGCCCTCCGTGCCCTCCCTCTATTTCGACAGGGAAACAATGAATATGTCTTACGATTTCCTTAATTTTATTTCAGTGTGATGCCAGACATCAGCATATCTTCCGTCAGCTCGCAGACGCCTTAAACCTGGAGGTGTCAGCCATTGAAGATTTCCTCTTCTCAGACGACAGGGTAGGTTGAAGGTTCTACTGAAACGAGCGAGAGAGATGTGAGGTTGAGTTGCCACTAGAACATTTTGAACTTTGAACATTTTGTGCAAACTCCCCGTTCGAGCCACCAGGCATAAAAGGCTATTGAGACTCGAGACTTCATGGACTACCGTTGGATGAAATTTGCATTACGAGAGGGAAAAGATTTACATATATGGCAATTTTAAAGATCTGTATTTCTCTGACTGTGTATTAAAGTCCAACCATGGATTCCAGCCTTGCAGCATTTGACCTGGCAAGTTTACACAGTAACTTCAAAGATTTAAAACGGGTCTGAATAGTAACACCTCTGGAGTATGATACACTTAGAATTCAAGGTTAAATATTGACATAAGGTTTTATCTTTGAAAGAGTGTAAATTCTGATTGATCTGTTTGCACAATAGGACAATATTTACCTTTGTTCATGACTAACCCGTAAACCACTTGATAGACCCGATACCTATGATTCCGTCATTTTGATGTCTTCACAAGTTAATGATTATTGACAGTACTTATTCTGTAATCGTGACTAATCATACAAAAATCAACCTTTGTGAGCTTTCCTTTTTTGAACTACGGAGAGGGTTATATGTCAATACATTTTCCCTTTATGTAGGTAGAAATGTTTAGCTGAACCTCATGATGAAAAACATAAGAGAAAGGGAGAACATGAAGTCTAGACCCCACAACGTCATGTATACATATAACGCACACCCCACCTTTACAACCCTCTCTCTTTTAATTATCAGACTTAATTTTAGAATGATTAAAGTCCCGTCACCAATTTGGTTTTGAAATTGCAAAGGTTCAGCCTTTTCTAGAAAAAAAAACATACATTGCAAACGAAATAATTGTCTTGTTTCTGGCAAAGGCTTCTTATTATTATGCTTTTTGATGTTGAGAAAAAAAAATTGTTTTATTTCAGTTTGACATGATCGAGCCGTTTTTCAAGGAGAATGGCGCACGTAAACTGATCTTCTTCTACCAGGACGTACAAGGAAACGGTCACAAGAAACTCTTCTTGACACCTGGTGACGCTGAGGTAAGAATGGTAGTATGACGTCATTGTATGATGACGGAAAATAATTTTCAAGTGTTTTGTGCAAATGAAGCCATGACAAAAACGTCTAAGGTCATTATTTAGCTCAGGAATTTAGAAATTCACCATAAATTAATTTTTGTTACGGTCCGAATAAAAAATTGTAGAATGAAGAGGATGATAAAATAAATCCTGTGTCCGCCTTTAACGACTCTCAACTAGAAAATGAAAGCAAGGGTTTCACTCTTGCATTCTTAGATTTTCTTACTTAAACATGTTAAAGGTTTTCATAATTTGTGAAGTTCAGTTAGCTTGTTACCCAAAACTGGACATCGTTTCGATTTTACTTGAATGTATAAGTAATGAGCAAGAAATGAAAATACATTTAATACATGCCATATTATAATTTATATAAAAAGCTATCATATTATCAAGTGTCAGTAAAGAATTTTAATGTATGAAAGACTTCAAATATATAAGTATTAATGATTCATAGTAGCGCTTACGGATCCAAATTCATGCTTGGCCTTACCCTTTGAATTCTTTTCTTACAAATCAATTCATATAGAAAAAAATTAATTTCTATTTGCAATTCCGTACTCTTAAGGTATAACTTTAAAAAACAAGAATCTGAAGCTATTTGGTTGGAGCCACTTCAGACGTCGGTCAATTCGATCCTCATGAAATTGATATCCGACTTCCTGCAATAATTGTCGGCAAAACAAATCGGAAACACGCTTTATTATTTGTCAACGCAATAATGCCATCGATTTTCCATATTAATGCCATCAAGATTCTTTAAAACCTTTTCACAGTGGTTATATCGACAGTGTTTGTAAATCATTTACCGCCACTCGTCAAGATGGCGCGAGATTAAGACGTGAAATATTTGTAAAAATGGCGATATTACAGGAAATGGTAGAATTAATTTTTTGTAGATTTATTCATATCGTCGATTTGGATTTGATTTTCTTTCTTTTCACAGCTTTCGTTAAAAAGTTGATGAGCGAGACGATTTTATTATACTGTGCATTTGTTGAATTGTTGCTAGGATTTATTTGGGAAAAGCACCTACAGTATCTATCTTTTATTCCATCAAAAAAGTCGTTTTTACAATTTATTTGATTTAGGGAAAGGGGGGAGGGGGTTGAAAATATGAAAAAAATTAACATGCATTCTTTCAATTCCTAAGTAAGTTACTCTAGTATGAAGACGACTTCTGGATTTCGTGTCAGAGGCCTAGGTCAAGGTCGTTTGATTTTAATTTACATTATCATGTAGACCTCTGTCTTCCAAAAATTAAGATTTTCTGCCACATCTGTTCATATAATTATTTTCTTGAAATTTTACAAATAAGATACAAACGTATTTTTCTATTGATTAAGTATACAGAAATCGCGTTGGTCTCAAAATTATTAGTTTGATCGGTCAATACATTTTACAACTGTGACCTTTCCTCGTACCCATTAATTGCCTTTCTTCACCTGCCCTATAAAGATCAAAGTCTTCCTTTAATTAAGTCTGGTAATCACGTACATGGAAATCGTAATATATCTGCGCCTTATCAATTATTTAATATTAATTTTGTCTGATGGATGTGGAATTGGCGTGTTCGAATACACTTGTTGGCTTTTGTTTGAATAGTTCGGCACGTTAGCTTTGAACTTGTTTATGATAAGATTTTCAAGAAAGCCGTTTGTTGGTTTGTTCCCCTTCAAATCGGCATTTCAGTTGAGAAAAAAATAATCGAATATACATATACCTTTAGAAAGTACAGATCATTGATTTATGGAAGTGTTCGTTATGATTTTATGTAAATGAAATTCTCAATTTAAGGTTCTCAAAATTAAAACATCGTTGAATGTCATTTAAATTAATTATCCATCAATCAAGTGACGCAAGAGAGTGTTCGACTTGTTTCAACGAAACACTCCCAATCGCTCATGTTCGTTTTTCATCGCGATCGAACGCGTCATTTAATCTTTTGTTACCGGCAATTTACGATGACGGCTTCGTAAGACAGTATTAATATTCCCTTTATATGTGCCCAGATCAAATACGCATTTTCTTTTCACCCGAATTAGCATTTGTCCCGCAATGTCGAAAATTGACCGATCGCATACTGCAGTCTAGGAGGGAAGAAATATTCCGATTCATCAATATCGAGTCCATTTACCCGTCCAGAGAACGAGCTATTAAAAGCATTTAGCGGCGGCGTTGATTGAAATCGACATCGTTTGTATATTAGTAACAGACTTGTAGATTGCGATCGTTGTCAATTTCTATCACGAAGAGATTTTTTTGTTTGGGTCGTAATTCTTGATGTTTTATGCAAACTCCCATGGGAAGTGTTTTTGTTTGTCAAACAAAAGGGCAAAATGTGCATAAAGTATAAAAGTTTTAGTAGCAATAACAGAATCATTTGCTATATGGAGTTTTTCTAAGGGAATAGATAATAAAGCTGTAGAAAACGATTTTAGTGCATTGCATGCTCTGCAGCAATTGATATGAATGGGGTGGGAGTGGGGGGGGGGGCGGTGGATAGGTGTTGAGGATAGGTTTAGAATGCTTGAGAAATTTTGTATCTCTTCTTCCTCTTAGCTATGAACTTGGTCATATACATGTATTCTGAAGGTTATAATTGGTGTTCAGTGATATAGATTGTACTTCTAGTCTTGTAACCCTCACAAACTACACAAGAAAACGATAGCGTGTGGTCATTGGTTAATTAGTTTGAAACCATAAATCATATAAAATGATATACTTCGAAGTATTAAAAGCAGCTTAAATGTTTCAATAACCCATTAAACTCATTATTACCCTAAAATTCTAACTTTTCTTACAAAACAAATTACATCCCCCAACATTTGAATATTTACTGATAGATAATATATCAATGAGTAAATATTTAATCATTTCTTCTAGGGTCTGAATGGTATATGTTTATACTTCCTGAGAACCACCACCAAGGCCATCACCCCTAACAACATAGGTCAAGAGGTCAACTTCGGAATGATGGACTGCTCGGACGGTAAAGTCCTCAAGTCCTTTGAAGGTTATTTGTCCAAGATTATCTTGCCGGCCCTCAAGTCCCTGGAGGCGTGGGGAACAATGACAATGGCCAAACCAGAGTCCGCTGGGGGAGAAGACGAGGAGGAAGCGGTGAAAGTCAAAGCTCCGAAAAGCGCTCAGGTAGAAGAGTTCTTGGAACAGGTGGAGAAATTTGTACAGAATCTGCTTTCAGCTGTCAACAACATGGAAGGGCAGGTAACTCTGGCAGAAAACGGAATCGGACATGTGGTGGACACCTTTGCCTCCCCTGCTGACTACCAGGCTGCTGGTATGTGGTTAATCTTTAAAAATTTGTTTCAGTATCCCCTTTTTACTTTCTTTTCATAATCTATATGGATGGAACCTTGGCTTTTTCTTTTGGATGAAATTGCATTTTCAACGAAGTCAGCAACTTGAAATCAAAATAAAAGCTTTTGTTATCTACTCTGTTCCAAATTTTGTAAATCTAACTATCTCTCACATTAATCTACTCGTATAGATTATAATTTGGCTCAAGTTCAGAAGTGAAAACAATTGAAAATGAATCTTGGAGGATGAAAACGCTAAGAGAACATATACAATACTAAAAAGTCACATAAAGACATTTTCTGCTTATTGTGTACCTAATGTAGATTAACGATAGAATGATTGCTACCTCTTTCAGCATCCAACACTGAGTACTTGGAGAAGTTTGAGACGCTCCTTGCCACCTGGTCTAAGCAGATAGAGCAAGTTCTTGCCGAGAGTGAACAGATGAGAAGAGAAGCTGACGACATCGGACCAACTGCTGAACTTAACTACTGGAAGAGCAGGATGGCAAAATTCAACAAGTTTGTATTTTTTCCGGTATTTTTAAAATGTAGAAAGCTTTAATTTATACTTTGTGTTGTAGATTTTTTCTTTATCATCTTCCTTTGAGAAATTGTAAATTCGAATTTGAGACAAACATTTAATGTTGAGACAAGTTAGGCCCAAACAATATGTAAAGTATTGGTAGTACACAGTGAGTGTAGGTAACATTTGGTAGGTCCCTCCCAATAGGAATGTTTGAGAAAATTGCAGAATTTAAAAGAAATAAAAATGTTCATACTTCTTTCAACAGCTTGTTGGAGCAGATGAAGAGCCCTAGATGTAAGGCTGTAGTAGGTGTATTACAGTGTGCTAAGTCTAAATCACTCAGGAGATGGAAAGAACTGGTACCGTGATTTCACTTAATATCTACCAACAATCTTTGATTAGGCAACAGAAATTTAATTTTTAGTTTTATGGATTTTATTTTTTCTAAATAGGGTAGGAGGAGGGAATAAAAATAAAATAAAATATCAATAAACTTCAACAATACATGTTTTGTGCCACGATCACGATCTTAATTCAGCTTGTTTATCATGTTTTCAAATCCGCATTCTTTAAAACACTTGCACCATAAAGATTAAGTGAGAATGAAAAGTAATAACCAGTAATTCGGATGAGCAGAAGAAAAAAATGTACAATCAGTTCATTTTATTTTTTTTCCAATTGTGGTCAAATTAGGATCGGCGCATCCATAAAACTAAGAATTAAATTCCTGTCGCCTAATATACATGTACCTGTATTATACATGTAGTTTTCCAGAATTGTACTAAATGTCTTCTTATTTGAATTTATAGCTATTTACTTTGTAAAAAAAGTTCTATTTTGTTGATCGATATCTTGTTAGAATCTATAAACTTCGTTGTATAATTTCAGGACGGACGTATCACAGATGCTGCCAATGAGGCCAAGGATAACGTGAAGTATCTGTACACACTGGATAAATTCTTTGGACCACTCGTCAAGTGCACACCAGTAAGTATGACAATTTACTGAATGTACGTTATACATGACATGGTGTTAAAATGACCATTTTATGAAAAAATTTGAAACAAAATTTCTCTAAAATCCAGCTAGAAGATCATCTTTATTGTCAACATATTATATCTCTGAAAACCTTAACATTTCTTAAGTATTATAAAGTACATGTATGTACAGACTACATGCATCTTACTGGTATGTGAAAAAATATAACAAATGATTGTATGATGATGTCTGTAAAGAGATTTTGTTGTCTTTTATAACATATGCTATCGTTTGTAGGCTACAATGGTTGAGCACATTCCAAGCCTGATGAACGCCATTAGGATGATCTACAGTATTTCTCAGTACTACAACACCTCCGAGCGTATGACCTCCCTCTTTGTCAAGGTCACCAACCAGATGATCACTACCTGTAAGGCATACATCAAACATGACGTCTCCAAAATCTGGGAACATCCAAGGTACGCAACTCTTAAAATGTAGTACATCAGGTCAAAGTTAATGACCTCCCTCTTTCTCAAGGTCACCAACAAGATGATCACCACCTGTAAGGCATACATGTATATCAAACATGACGTCTCCAATATCTTGGATCATCCAAGGTACATAACTTGGGGACAGAGAATGAAAAAAACATTTCATTTTGAAAATTTCTGTAAGAATTTATTACCCCTTGAATTCTTTTATCAAATGTTGATTTTCATTTTCAGACCAGTTCTACTGCAGAGACTGAATGAGTGCATTCAACTGAATGAAGAATATCAGAAACAGTTCCAAAGAACAAAGGAAAAGCTCAGAGAGAATCCAAATGAAAGACAGTTTGAATTCAGGTACATCATTTGTTAAAATTCATGTTTTCAATATTGAAGAAACTGAGCCTAGCTTTAGTTTAGTTTACCCCAATATTGTATTCTTAATGTTGCTTGTCTCATAAGTAATAGGATAATTAACAAAGCATTCCTTCATACATACATATGTTTTATTTAAAGATTATTTCGTGTGAAATTGTGAAATTTTGAGATGCTATTATCTGATTTCACAAATTTGTTTGTTTCTAGTGAGAACTACATCTTCGGAAAGTTTGACACCTTCTGTAAACGTCTGGAGAGGATCGCAGACATGATCAACACCATGGAAATGTTCTCAGGTCTCGGAAACGTGAAAATCGAGGGTGTTGAGAACATTGCAGTCAAGTACAAGACCATCGTCGATGCCACGAAGAAGAAGAGTTATGACATCCTGGACCATCGCAAGGCAGAATTCGACACGGATTACGTTGAGTTCCGCAACCAAATCGACTCTCTGAGATCCAACATTCAGACCTTCATGGACAACTGGTTTTCTAGATCTCTCACGGTAAGAATTGTCAAGCAGATGCATATGAGTAATCATAATTGAAAATAATACTTCTTTATAGACCATTTTCCGATCTTGTTATAAAGCACAAAATCTCCGAGTCAACATCTTTTAGCATTGTTTTACATTATGACGTCACTGTTAAAAGACGCAATTCCATTGAGACGTAACAATGAAAAAGTGCACGAAAATGGCTACCTCCGACATTTTTTGTCATTTGTCAGGCCATTATGAATTTTGGCAAGTGGCCTATTTAACGGAAGAGTTAAATTTGTATAAGTTATATATACATTGTATTCGAAGTCCTACCGTAGATAATATCTTACAATTTAATAAAAGCTCATACATATTATTCTGTATAACATTTTATTTCTCATATGAAATCTTAGGATGTGAGGGTAAGATTCCAGTATCACAATATACGTACATGGTACACGATATAGTAGTATTGTATACTATGAAATCACTTTCATTTCACATAATACAAAAAATACAATGTATTTTCATCAGCTGTATGAATGCTTAAATGAGATATTCACAAACTATATATAAATGCTGAAATAAGATAGGCTATATTGTATTTTGTAACTGTTGTAAACTGGTGAAGTGCACAGTTGTTGTATGATAGATATGATATGCTGTTAGATATAAGTTTCGTAAATATCTGGAAACCTATTCATAGACTGAATTTCAAGTAGAATATTGTTGTGTTTCAAGTTGATTGTTGAGCACATCTTTCATGTTATTTCACAAGGTTTTTTTTAATATATACATGTATTACATGTAAATTACTTGTGCAAATTCTGTCAGATCTGTTGGTAATTGAGATAGTCTAGATAATACTAATTCAGGAATATGTTAAATCATGAATCTCTTGTAGATTATTGTGAGAAATAAGTCATAGCGCTAATTCATGAGTACCGGTTTGCTAATATGTCAATTTACCAAATTCTGCTTTGTTTCCCGCTAAAATTTGGTTGCGCTTAAATAAATACACGTACAGTATTAGATTTAATCATTCTGAAAGGACATGAGGCTTAGAATTTCTAATTGTGGACAAAAAGTTTAATTGCACCAACCAGATTTCATAGTAATGACATACATGTATCAACTTGATCATTTTCAGCCCATTCTATTGCTGGGATTAAAACTGAGATTTAATTTCGCATAACTTTTTACAGACTGAGAAGGCTGTAGAGCTGCTGACAAAGTTTGAGAGTATTGGCGGTGCAGAACTAGACATGAACGAGAAGTATATGCGAGTACTTATGAACTATGGCAGGGACCTGGAGTCCATTAGAAAGCTCTATCAGAAATTCAAGTCCGAGCCTCTGATCCCGAGAAATCTGCCTCCCGTGGCGGGACGTATCGCATGGTCAAGACAATTGTACAGGAAGATCGAACATCCAATGAAGGTTTTCAAGTCCAAGCCTGAAATCCTGAGACATTCCGAGGCCAAGAAAATTGTCAGAAATTACAACAAAATGGCAGGAGTATTGTTGGAATATGAGGTCAGTTTTGGTCAACAATACATTATAGATGGATCAATGTATGTAATTATTCAAAGATGAAGGATAGAAAAGTTGAGATTGATGGGGAAAGGGGGGATGTAAGCCAAGAGGGATGAATTGGGAATTCAGTACATGTCAGTATGGTAATACTGATTGAAAATTATGGTGTTTTTTATAAGAACTTTTAATTTAGAGAATTGCAGAAGGGGGATCATCAGGGCTTTGAACCCTTGATTTATCTTACTCCCTCTACATCTCTCAGAGACAAATTAGTCTCAAGTCCTAAATGCTCACAAGTGTATTTGAAAAAAAGTAGAAATGTATTAAAACTTTAAATTCCTTAGTTAACATATGTGAACGATTCTTTCGAATTACAGATGCTGTACCACAGGGGTTGGTGCCGAGCTGTTGAAGCCGCTAAGGGAGGGTTAAACGCCTCTCTCCTGGTCCGCCATCCAGAGACCAATGAACTCTACGTGAACTTTGACCCTCAGGTCCTTGAGCTGATACAGGAGTCTAAATGCCTCCAGGCCATGAACTTAGAAGTCCCAGAGACTGCTAAATCTCTGATTATCAAGGAGGAAGAAATCAAGGCAAACAATGTGGCGTAAGTATTTTATAGTGAAAAATTATACCAACATTTTACCCATATGTGAAAGAGATGTGAAAAAATTGAGATTGAACGAAGATGAGCGCCGTTCTATCAGAAAGAGTTAATTTGTACACATGTCCGATAGAATAAAGTTCAGCAAATTTTTTTTTCATGAAGTCTACATAACCATTTATGTGATTCATTGCTCTATATATTATATAATTTATTCATACATGTATATCACCAGTTTCTTTGCTCTAATTTATTTAGTTGCCTTTGTGCCTTATAATGTCAAAAGTTTTTGTGCATTGATTACCAAATCCTGCATGTTTGCAAGGAACATGTAAAACTCCTTTCAAAAACTTATCACCCGGAATGACGAGAAATCTTTTCCGATTTCAGGCTTCGTGAAATGATTGAGGAGTACCACAGGATTAAGAATGAGATTCCCACCGTCCTTCAGCCTCCCATGAAGCCGTTCTGTGACAGAGTTGAGGATGCTTTACAACCAGGAATTATGGCCCTTACCTGGACCTCTCTCAATGTCAGCAACTGTAAGTAGAGGAACAAAAGGTGGTCCAATGATATTTAAGCCTATATTTACAATTTCAAGTAACCTTCCTTCCCGTCCTTCAAAAAAATTGTATCAAAGCCTACATTCACACTATTATCATTGAAATCTTCCTCCCCCTCTCTTCAGACAACACAAAAAGGCAAAAACAAAACAACAAAAACCCTAAAACATGGTGGAAAATACATTGATGTCCATAATAATCCTGAGATTTCATTGGACTATACAAGTTCAAATTTTCAAGATAAAAATCATGCTGGAGTATTTATGTGAGACGACGAAATATTCAAGATAAGTTGTAGAATAACTGAAACAAAATTGTATAAAGTGGTGCTCTTATGAATGAATTGTATATTTTAAAGTTTATGTATAAAGGGATGGTATGTATAATTATAGATGATAAAAATGAATGCATCTTCCGTTTCTTTACTTTTCAGATATTGAGAATACATACAAAGTACTAAATGACTTAGAGAAGATGTCTAAGGTGGTCCGAGACATTCTGGACTGCCGTGTCGAGGCCAACTTGGCTGACATGTCCATCACTGCACTCTGTGACCTTCCTGAGGATGAGGCCGTCACCATGGAAACCTTCCTTGACCTGACAACCAAAGCTGTGGATGCTGCATCCAAACAACTAGCAAAGTAATTTCTTATCATTGTTAAAAATATATGCATACATGTAATTTTTTGCTATGAATTGTTCCTCCAAAAGATAGTGAATAAGCATGCTTAGTTGTTTCATGTACATGTATATCTTCATTCGAAAAAATCTTACCATTTTCATTTTCTAACTACTGTCCAAGAGAGGGCAAATCTTAGTTTGACAACTTGTGCCCAATCCGATGCAATGTATTTATTTGAGTGCAATTAATATGTTGAATCTAATCTACTGTTCAAGATAATAAGTTATTTGCAATGCAAATCTTCGTTGCCTCACAACAGAGTGGTTTCTCAAGTGATTGTCACTGTAGAAATGTGTTGGTAGATCTCAGCTTCGATTTAAGGGCATTGAAAATTCAAAATTTCAAATTAGTCCATCAAGTAGCGAATGAAAGGGAAATCTAAAATTGTTTTATCATTAATTTCAGCCAAAGCCAACTGGTAGAGAAGGCTGTATATGAGCTGGTGGACACCATGAAAGGAAGTTTGACCCCTAAGGAACTGACAGACCTGGCTGAAGGGGAGGGGCAGGCAGACACAGACCCCTACTATGCCTTCCTGAACTACTTCACACAGAGGAATACCGAGGCTTTCGTCAAATGTATGCATTCTAGAAAATACGGAAATGTATCATATTTAATGATAATGTCTTTAGATTCTTATTTAGTGTAATTTAGGGTCACTGATAAGACTTTGAATTTAAAAACATGATTGATGACACTTTATGTTAAGTTTATAGGGGTCATAGAGGAGGGTGTAAACTTAAATAGATACTGCTCTTACAAAAGAAATTACTGCATACATACATTGAAATACTTCTTTAAAATGTTTAGACTTACGAAGGTTTTTTTCACAAATAATTACATGTAAATGTGTTTGAAATCTCTTACACAAACTTATGATTAATCTCTTCATTATATTGCCTACGTGAACAAAAAGCCCTTCATGACTCCTAGTTGAAATTTATCTGAAATTGCGCATCGCTATAATTTTCTTTCCCTTCAGGCACCAGACTGTCCCTTGATGCTATAAAGCGTCGCTTACAGACCTTCAACAAGTACAGTAAGGAGGCCGACAAGGAAGACGTTAAGCCCCCTCTGTTCCGTGCCGACATCGTTTTGGCCATCCCTAACGTCGTAATGAAGCCAAGCCTGGAGGACCTTCAATCTGCACTGAACAAATCGGTTCAGATGATCCTGAAAACTACACAAGACATTCCGCAGTGGGAACATCTGGTTCACCATCAAAAACAACAACAGAAGGTAACTAGGGCATCATGGGAAATGTCACATGACCTACCTGTTTCATTATTACCTTTGTTTTGAGTATATGTTTGATGTGTGGCGTTCTTCATTAAAATTCAGACAAAAAGAAGAAAATTGATGTTCTCAAAGTATTTCTTGAAAAAACTGTCGAAATTTTGTTATGTTCGGAACATTGAATTTGACAATCTTGCAAGTAACTATTATGATAGTGTCTGAATTTTATGCTTGTAGAAAATGTAATTTCCTATTTGAGTGTATTGGATTTCCCAAATACTCCTTCAATTTTGTTTGTATAATTTTACCATTATTTCTTCACATTTCCTCACCTGCACAACCTATTTTTATTTTAATGCGAGTTTTAACAATGTTTTTTAATATCTGCGTGTTGATCACAGGATTACTTGCTGCACAAGAAAATGTTCAGGTATATAATGTACATAGATGACTATAAATATGCATCAAGTAGATGGTTTTAGGTGGGCAACTTTTTTTTTGTCTTTTTTTTTTTCGACTTTTCAAGTATTTGTTTATTTATTTACCGTACTTTTAGTTTAAAAAAAAAAGCATAAACCTGAGATTTTCAATTCTTGACAAAAATTTGAATTAAAATTTTAAAGAAAAATTTTGGACAATTTTATTAAGAAAAAGGGTAATTAAGATAAAATAGAAACAATAGTTCAGAAAACTTAAATTACATGTACATGTACATGTACTTCATAAAGAAGAATGAAACAATAACAAATGATAGCTCGGTGCAAAGTTATGTTTTCAAAAATAATTAATTAAAATCAAATTGAAAACAAAATCGTTCTTCTGGATTATGCTTTACTAGCGTTATCTGTGTACTTTTTCAGAGCATATAGGGATAGTTGTTGTAGAAATTTATGTAGAAATTTAGATATTAGGTAAGAAATAAGAAAGAAGTAGTTGGTTTCAAAAAATGTACACTTTAGGAACAGTTTAGGTAGACCGATAGTGCACATTTTGATCACACATACGTCTTACCATGAAATCTACTATAACAGCATATTAATATGGAGAAAAGTGTATGTTTCACCATATAATACATGCATTGTAAATATTCAGTACTTCCATTATCAAGTATTTATTCTCATAGCACACTTTTTCTCCTGTCGCATTCTATATATAGCTGGAAATGGAGGTATGCATTTGGATCACTAAAAAGAGCCAATACGAACATTTGCATGCCGTCTTTAATATCAAAATTTGCTACGTACATATGCATGTGATATATTTATACTCATTTTATATATGATTATATTACTGTTAAATTAAATCAAATTGGAATTATACATTCGCATGTCGTAAGATTTTACTTGCAATTTCCAGCACAAGAATTATTCAAAATCAAAATTAACGTATCATTACAACAATTTTGTTTTTCAGAAGAAGGTATACTGAGAATTTTTAGGGTAATGAAGTGGTAACTTCAGAATGAGAAATGAAGTGTGTCTGTACTTCAATTCTTTACCTGATCACCCTCAGTTACTTCCTATCTTCGTTAAGTACTAATTAAGTCGTGTACACAAAGAGGGTTTGCTTGGAATGGGCAAGTGTAATTAACTTCTATGTCATTTAATCGGATTACTTCATGATACTATGTCCAGAATTCATAAACACATGTAAACATATATAGTCTCCTTTACTAAGTAAAACATATATTTATTTTTGAGTCTAAAATATCACAAAATTAAACTTTATTGATTAGCCCTTTACAGAAGAAAATTTTTGCAAAAAAAAAAAATCAAGATGTAATAAATGTAATGTATTAGTATCAATTTCATTTTTGGCCATATTGTGCATTAATTTTGTACAAATGACCTGGAAAGAAAATGGCAATTTTTAAAAATTAATGTATAATCCTTTTTTTGAAAAAAAAAATAACGATACACCAAGAATTTCATCGCTTTATATATATTTGTGGCTAACACAGATTTGATCTATATATATCTTGCGGGGGCATAGGACGCAGTGCTTTCTTTACAAACTGAGCTTTAATGTGGAAAAATATATATATAAGCTCTGGTTTGTTTTTGTTTGATATTAATGATTCACTCATTATTTTTTGCAGGACTAGGCACTTAATCAAGTTCAATTTTCATTTATACTTTAATTTCAGGATTTTTTTTGTTAAAAATTATCAAACGCATCTTTTACGTGTATTTCTTTTATTTCATAGTTGAAATTTCAATGTCATCATCTTTCATCCAAACATAATAATTTTGACTTTCCTCTTTTCACTTTCATAGTAAAAAGTCACATACATGTACATGTATATATCCGTAAATGCCAATATCACATAAATCGAAAATGGTAAAATTCTTCAATTCTTGATAGGAAATGGAGCAAATGGCCGCCGAAAATGCGGACGAGGGAGCCAAGATCATGCCGACATCCATGATTAAGCCGCTGCACAAAATCATCGCTGAGCACAAAGACGTGACGAAGATCGTCATTGCCCTCAACTCCATCATCACACAGAACAAGATGGAGGTCCAGGAGATTCTCGACCTCTTCACCAAGGACTCCCATCTGTGGGACAAAGAGCCGGAGGAAACTGTCAGACAGTTCATGGAGAGCAAACCCATTCTCACAGAGATCGAGGCTCAGATCAGATACTATCAGGTACAGTGCGTCCATTGCAGTCTTTGTCATTTTGACTGATATGATATGATACGATAGGATCCGTTATGAGTCTGATGCACGATGCGTACGTGATATCTGATGTGCAATGTCTGATAAGCAATGTCTGATATGATTGAATCATATCCTATCGTACCAGACATCCTATTTCATCAGACACCCTATCAGACAACCAATCCTATCAGACATCCAGGGTTTCTACTGTTCCTACTTTTTCCTACTTTTCCTACTTTTTAGCTCACCTCGACGAAGTTGAGTGAGCTTATGCTATAACCCCACGCGTCCGCGTCCGCGTCCGCGTCCGCGTCCGTGTCCGCGTCCGTGTCCGCGTCCGCGTCCGGTTAAGAAGTTTGGGGTAGCTCAGTATCTGACAAAGTACTTATGCTACAGTAACCAAACTGGCACAAGTGATTCATCTTTGGATGCTGAGGTGAACCCATGCATCAGATGCAGCATCTGACCTACATTTTCCGCTTGAGTGACTTGGTTAAGAAGTTTGGGGTAGCTCAGTATCTGACAAAGTACTAATGCTACAGTAACCAAACTTGCACAAGTGATTCATCTTTGGATGCTGAGGTGAACCCATGCATCGTATGCAGCATCTGACCTACATTTTCCGCTTGAGTGACTTGGTTAAGAAGTTTGGGGTAGCTCAGTATCTGACAAAGTACTGATGCTACAGTAACCAAACTGGCACAAGTGATTCATCTTTGGATGCTGAGGTGAACCCATGCATCGTATGCAGCATCTGACCTACATTTTCCGCTTGAGTGACTTGGTTAAGAAGTTTGGGGTAGCTCAGTATCTGACAAAGCACTGATGCTACAGTAACCAAACTTGCACAAGTGATTCATCTTTGGATTCCGAGATGGACCTATGCATCGGATGCAGCATCTGACCTACTTTTTCCGCTTGAGTAATTTCGCTTTTAAAAGCCAATATTGAGCAAAGTATAAGTGCTACATGTACCAAACTTGCATATTGGATGTATCTTTGATCAAACTTTCATAAAATGACCTCGACCTACTTTTTCCGCTTGAGTGATTTTGCCTTTAAAAGCCAATATTCAGCAAAGTATAAGTGATACATGTACCAAACTTGCATATTGGATGTATCTTTGATCAATCTTTCATAAAATGACCTTGACCTACTTTTTCCGCTTGAGTGATTTTGCTCTATTAAGCCAATATTGAGCAAAGTATAACTGCTACATGTACCAAACTTGCAGATTGGATGTATCTTTGATCAAACTTTCATAAAATGACCTCGACCTACTTTTTCCGCTTGAGTGATTTTGCCTTTAAAAGCCAATATTGAGCAAAGTATAAGTGATACATGTACCAAACTTGCATATTGGATGTATCTTTGATCAATCTTTCATAAAATGACCTTGACCTACTTTTTCCGCTTGAGTGATCTTGCTCTATAAAGCCAATATAGAGCAAAGTATAACTGCTACATGTACCAAACTTGCATATTGGATGTATCTTTGATCAAACTTTCATAAAATGACCTTGACCTACTTTTTCTGCTTGAGTGGTTTTGCCTTTAAAAGCCAATATACATGTACTAAGAAATATGTTTGAATTGAATTTTGCTGTCATGAGGTGAGCTTCGTAATCTGTGATTACCTATGTTTTATTTTGATCCTATTTTTTCCTACTTTTTCTTCAAAACCTCCTACTATTCCTACTTTTTCATCTCAAAAGGAAATAAATTACTCACTTCGCTTGTCATCAACATCTGATTCAAAGTTCTAAAAAAATTTCGCGCTCACTTTGCTCGCCCACCCTGTATATTTCAGTTCAAATATTAATCTGTCCTTATTTTTCTCCATGATTTACTCAAAGGTGAACATTATCAGCCTACAATCATTGCTTACTATGATTTTGTCGGTTATACTTACTGAAAATTGTCGCTAAAAGTAATGGAAAATTTCCTACTTTTCCCCTAATAATTCCTACTTTTTCCTACTTTTCTCCTACTTTTTTACATTGACTACTCCTACTTTTTTCCTATACTTTTTCATCAAGGAAGAGTAGAAAGCCTGGACATCCTATCTTATCGGACATCGTATCAGACATCCTATCCTATCAGACATCATACATGTACTTATCTCAGACACTTTTATTATTTAAGACCTCAAAGGTGCTTATTAAGTATGTTCAAGGGTACTTTTGAACATCAAATTGACAGTTTCTTTGAAAACAGTAGAGATACCTGAAAAGAGTTCAGTCATCTTTCTTGCATTTCCAAAAATATTAATGTCTGAAAGGGGTAGGGCCACGAGACCCCTAAATCGGCCCTTGATTTTTCTCTTAACATAAATTTCATGAGGAATACTTGATATCTCTCATGAAAATACACGAATGTTTACCGCTTTTCATGAAAAGAATAATATCCCCAAACAATGTGCCATTTAATTGTAATGACGTCATGAAGTGACGTCATTTTGACATTATTGACAAAATATGGCAAAAATTGATGGGAATTTTGTCTTTTGGCGTAGAATATAATGTGGCCGCATGCGTTAACTGAGATAAAACTTTTATGACAAGAGGATATAATGATAATCTTTCACATATAAATTTTCCATCATAGTTAATGCATGCGGCCATTGCTAATTTAATAGAAATATTGAGTTTTTGCATCAATTTCGCCGAATATGACCTATTTTGGTGTTTTCAAAGGGCTAAAAGGTGTTGATAAAAGCAATGTTTACAAAAAGTAGATTCGTGATTCAGTAGAGAACGTTTCAAAATGTCAAATAACACTTAAAAATTCTATGAAGTACAATGTTCAAAATTTATCAAAATTGGGGCCAATATCGGGCTTCGTGGCCCTACCCCTTTTCAGTGAAATGTATATTCATAGTAACTCATTTAGGTAAAGTAAGTGATAATTTTCTTTCTTTAATATTTTTGATTTACATAGTAATTGCATCATTATATAAAATATTATGTAGGTCTACAGATTTTAAAATATTTATTGAAACAATAGTTCAATCTTCATACATGTATATTCTACAACAGAAACTGGAGACAGAGATAGAGGAGATGACCCCCAGCTACAGAGTTGGTGCCACTCTACTGACCACCGACCCACTAAAACTGGCCCTGGTCACCGAGGCTAAAAACTGGAAAATGGCCTATGCCAAGGCCCTCAATGACTACTGTGCTCACGAGATGGATGATATCATGGAATTCATTGACAATCTGACTAAGAGACTCTCCCGTCCAGTCAAAGATCTGGATGATGTACGTTCACACATGGCGGCGCTTGCGGAAATCCGAGAGGCCGAAATTCGTATTGATATGACCATAACCCCGATGGAAGAAAGCTATGCCATGCTTAACAAGTACAACATCTTCTTCAATGACGGTAATGCTGAGAGAGTTGACACACTGTCGTACGGGTGGAAAAAGCTGACGGCACAGTCGCAGCAGGTACAGGAGCACTTGTTGAAGATCCAGCCAGAATTCAAATCGGACTTACTGTCTGGTGTTGAACAGTTTATCAAGGACAACACCGAGTTTGTTGGAGATTATGATACCAAGTGAGTCAATGTGGAATTCTATTTTGAAAAAGAGTTTATTTCCATTTTAACTATGTTTTTTTTTTTTTTTTAAATTGATCTTATTTTCAGTTTGTTAAGTTTGTCATTAAGAATTTAAGTGAGAAGAGTTCGTCTCCATTTTAACATATTTCAAAAAGATTTTGTGTCAAAATGTCAATATTACATGTTAATTGTGTAATTAAGAGTCAAGAGAAGATTTAAATGTGTACGATTCGGAATTTCTAGGTTATGCATTTGCAGTACTGCATATACATGTACATGTATGTTACTTAGTCTAATGGTATCAACTTGAAATTCTTCAGAACTTCCAAACACAGTTATATACATGTATATAATCGTACTCATCAATACTCTTTCTAACACAAATGCTCGTCAAACTCAAATTTCCTTACAGGGGACCTATGGAACAAGGCATCCATCCAAGGGAGGCATCCGACAGGCTCAACATCTTCCAGGCCAGATTTGACGAGCTGTGGAGGAAGTATACCACTTACTCCGGGGGTGAGGAGCTGTTCGGTTTGCCCGTCACCCAGTACCCAGACCTACAGAGAATCCGTAAGGAGCTGAATCTGTTACAGAAACTCTACCAGCTGTACAACGTGGTGCTGGAGAGTGTCTCCGGATACCAGGATATCCCGTGGGTGGAGATAGATATTGAGAAAATCAATAACGAGTTACTGGATTTCGGAAACAAGTTAGTAGACATATTGTATGAGTCGTCTGTATGTTTCCTTGATGAAGTTTCTTAAAAGTCAGTAGTAATAGAAATTTAGATGGTTTTGCTATGGAATTTATTCTCTGATATACATGTAGGTTGTTCAGGTGCTTATTGAGTCTTTGCGGAAATCAGAGTTATTTCCATTTGAGACGGTATCTGACGTAAAACCAATATGACGTCATGAAAATGGTATGGTAACATCAATTTTATACCGTCATTTCCCAGATTTAGGGATTGTTTCCATAGAATTTGATGACGTCACAATTAGTATACGTCAGATACCCTCCCAAAGGGGAAGCAACTCTTGTTTTCAAAAATACCGAATATTGGGAATTTTATGTATGAGCCTATCTTTTTTTTTTTTTAGAGAAAAGGAATTTATCATCAGCAAGTTTAAATGTCTTTTATATCACGTTTTCTTGTAAAGAGAAAAATTGATTGTAATATTGATGTTACAAAAAAAAATTATATGTATCATACATAACAAAAGTGATGGATTAGGAAACTTGCATTTATGAATAACAATATAATTTATATAATGTATCGCAATATACCTCTAGTACCAAATACTGTATAATCTTTCTGTGATGAACATACAGGATTGAAAGAAACCTTAGGTATTATTGACCACTAGCATGAAATGTACATGTCGTTTATTGTGTTTTGACCGAGAGCAAGCTTTTAGTTTAAACCCTCCTGGAATGAGACAAAATGATTGTTCGTTGGATGTTCGATGTTATTTTCAGTTCACTTTGAAATTTAAATGCCCCATCCATCAATGCACCCTAAGTGTGCCTGCTTTCAGTTGAATAAGTAAAATTTGGTAGATATTCACAAGCTTGATTTTTTTTTCTTTTATTTGTGACATTTTTCAACCTACAGCAAATCAGGGGCGTGAAAGCACAATTTTGAATGTAATGTACATACATGTAAATGTCTGTATCATTTGTTTTCTTAAATGAAATATATTAAAGTGAAAACTTTCATGGCACACTTAGAGATAATTTCCCAATTTTACGAAGTTTTAAGAAATGTATTTATGTATTTTTCTTCTGAGATGAAGTCCTTTTTCCGTTTGCATGTCGAAAATAGGAGATAATTATACTTTTCCTATAATATCATCCAGTATATACAAACGTACATATATTCCATAGATTAAACTATATATCCTATTGTAATATTGACCTCAAATTTGTATCGTGACTGGTGAAGCATGCCGTGCCATATTTATATGTATATGCCGTACAAATTCAATGCAAAGATTACAAAAAATCATAACATAACTGTCTCGCAAATTTTTGCCAGATGCCGCAAGCTGCCCAAGGCTTTGAAGGAATGGCAAGCATACGAGGAATTGAAAAAGACAATTGACGATTTCAACGAGACCTGTCCCCTGTTGGAGATGATGGCTAACAAAGCCATGATGCCGCGTCACTGGGAGAGAATGGCACAGATTACTGGACATACGTTTGACGTGGATGCCGACAACTTCCTCCTGAGGAACCTGATGGAAGCTCCACTTCTACAATACAAAGAGGATATCGAGGTGAGATATCTGAGATATCTGTAATGAGATATCTGAATTGATATCTGCATGATTTCCATAACATCTGAGTTCAGAAATAATATATTTTACCTCTCACCTATTTTTATATTCTCTGTTTTCATGATTTTGAGAAATTGACATAATATATTTAAAATGTCTTGTCTTATGCTTAGATTGCAACTGCATTTAGAAGTTTTGCTTAATTCAATTAAAGATTATTTTTTAAAGATAGTCTACATGTAGTAGATTGGATTTAAAAACAATTGTTCCTAAATTTGAACAACATCGTCAGTATTGAATATTCATAAATTGATTCTTTCCTTAAAATCTTGATGTTATTTACCACAACAATCTTTTCTTGAAAATGTCCAAATAGAATATGCATGGAAATTTTACCGTCAAATTATAACCTTACAGGACGTGTGTATCTCAGCCGTAAAGGAGAAGGACATTGAAGCTAAGCTGAAGCAGGTCATCAACGATTGGAGCGCACAAGATTTCCAGTTCTCAAGCTTCAAAACCAGGGGAGAGCTTCTCCTTAAAGGTAGGGTTTGCTTGAAGATATCGGTCATCTGATACAAAGGAGTTTTCTGAAATAAGAAAGTTCACATTTTTGATTGCGCTGTTCTTTTTCTGGATAGATTTTATTGGATAAAAGTTTTAAAAGTCACAAAGCAGGTCCAAAATATCTTATCAATGATGAGATTTGTTAAAGATATAATGAGATTTGTTAAAGATTAAATCAACATAGAATATTTCATCTATGTTAATGAACAAATTTTTGAAAAAAAGAAGATTTTTCAAAAGAGTAGATTGTTCTTGGAAGTAAATCGCAAGAATGATTATCAGGAGATGAAGATCTTAGTAATCTTACTATAATTTAGAATAAAAATCAGCAAATGGTATTTTAAAGATTTTGCATAATTTTATTCAGATGTTCATCATATACAAATCTGTACTAAAGTTGATTTTTCATTACTTGATTTTAAGGTGACACCACCTCTGAGACGGTGGCCCTTATGGAGGACAGCTTGATGGTGCTCGGTGGTCTCCTCAGTAACCGTTACAATGCACCGTTCAAACCTAAGATCCAGGAATGGGTACAGAAACTGACAGGCACCACAGAGATCATAGAGAACTGGTTGGTGGTGCAGAACTTATGGATCTACCTAGAGGCTGTATTCGTAGGTGGTGACATTGCCAAGCAACTGCCTCAGGTTTGTAAATATTGTCATATTTTACTATTGGAGGCTTGAAGATCTGTATGCTGTTAAAGGAATTTTAAATTATAGTGTTTTAAGAGTCGTTCATGTGCTTGTAGTTTACCAAGTATTTCTTGTCGAAAACTTGTGTCCATTTGGTGAAATATGATAAATAAATGCAGTTTTCCACAATGCTGATTTATTTCAGTGATATTTTGTTTGAACATGTTGAAGAATGGATATTCTTTATAGTGAACTTAGTTAGTTAGAAAAATTATGAATTCATATCATTAGTCTTAGTTTAAAAATTATTTGCTAGCATAAGCCATTACATGTACTTTTCTATTCATAAACTATAGAATCTGAAACACATACATGTACAATTGTTGTAAGAGAAATATCTATCAATGAAATCAAATCAAAATAAATAGAAAAAAACATATGATGGGAAAAGTTGAGAAATTTCTTGCTTATAATTGAAAATCCAAAATTTCTTGCTATTTCAGGAAGCCAAGCGTTTCAGCAACATTGACAAATCTTGGATGAAGATCATGCAGCGTGCCCACGAGATTCCGAATGTGGTTAACTGCTGCGTAGGGGACGATACCCTCGGACAACTTCTCCCACATTTACTAGAACAGCTGGAGATCTGTCAGAAGTCACTGACCGGATACCTGGAGAAGAAACGTCTCATCTTCCCCCGATTCTTCTTCGTGTCTGATCCCGCCCTGCTGGAAATCCTGGGTCAGGCTAGCGACTCTCACACCATCCAGGTAAGTGATAGCATGAAGATTTTGTACATGTATACAATGTAGAATTTGATTTTCAGTAGTGTAAAATTGTTTACAAAATTTTGAATATACATTCTGTAAGTACATGTACCAAAATTAGAAATAAAATTCAAGGTCAAATTTGATTGCAATATGAAGTGTTTCAAGCTCTTTTGATTTTTCATTTTCTCATTTTTTTAATTCAAAAGAAATAATACCTTACATGTAAATTTTTCCTTAATACTTTATTATTTATTTGTAGTTGTAAAGATTGACAGATTGATGTATTTCTTTACAGGCTCACTTACTAAGTGTGTTTGACAACACCAAGAATGTTGCTTTTGATGAGAAAGTTTATGACAAGATCACTGATCTCATTTCCCAGGAGGGTGAGAAAGTGGCACTTGAACAGCCTGTCATGGCACAGGTAAAGGCTGGAAAATCAAATCTTTTGATGTTGTCCTTATTATATCAACATTGATTTGCAATGAAGGAAGAAAGCTGTCTATTTGGTATTTTAGAAAACTTCAGTGTCTTCCCATTTGTGGATGGTTTCTGACATAAACTTATTGTCAAATTCTATGGAAACCTTGCTGAAACTCTGGGAAATGTCACATTGTTATGTTTTTTTGTCATATACATGTACTGTCTGAAATGACCAAAATATTCAATTTTCTGAAAAGACTCAATATTGCAATTGACCTATTAAATTCATATTCTCTTTCATGATAAATTATCAATTTAGCGTGATATATGCAACTTGTCTCTTTGCTAATTACACCATGTATACCACATATTGTGAAATAAACTATTATTTTGTGCCATAGTGAGACTACATTTCCAGATCATAATTATACTGTATCATCTATTTCCAGGGTAACGTAGAGATCTGGCTCGGAGATCTGTTGAACACTTCAAGAAAGTCCATTCACAGCATCATCCGTTCTGCCGCCATCGCCATCGGTGACACCAACTTCAAACTGATCGAGTTTGAGAACATGTTCCCCGCTCAGATCGGTCTGCTCGGAATTCAGATGTTGTGGACCAGAGATTCTGAAGACGCCTTGAATAATGCACGTGTCGACAAGAAAATCATGCAGAACACCAATCAGAAATTCTTGGATCTTTTGAACGAACTTATCGCCATGACAACACAGGAGTTGACAAAGATCGAGAGAACGAAATTCGAAACTCTCATCACAATTCACGTCCATCAAAAGGACATTTTCGACGACCTTGTGAAGATGCATATTAAATCTCCTAATGACTTTGAGTGGCTGAAGCAGTCACGTTTCTATTTTAAGGAGGACACGGACACTTGCGTCATCTCCATTACTGACGTAGATTTCAACTACATGAATGAATTCCTCGGCTGTACTGAACGTCTTGTCATTACACCACTTACTGACAGGTATAAAGTCAACTTGGGTCAGATTTTGAAATTCCATTGTCTCCTATTATAATAAATTTCATGCCCATTCAGATATTATTTTTTGGTTGAAAATAATTTTTAGAATCCATTTCTAGTAGAGAATTAAGGTTAAGCATTGTAAGTAAACCATTTTCATATTAACACTAGACTTGCATTTCAGACATGCTAAGACTGGACATCACAACTTTAGTCAATATTTCTGACTGTGACATCATAGATCAGTTGCGATGTAACAGTAAGGAGTTACATTAGATATAATGACGTCAGATTTTGGCGTGTTTAAAATGCAAGTCTTCAGCAGTAACATGAAAATGGTCTATTTGATCCTCTGATTACTTAGCCCATTTTTTATGCAGCTAGTATTAAAACTGGTTAGTAAATGCAGCGAATAGCTATAAATTTTGTGATATTTGAATAGATGACCTCCTGAATTAGTGTTTTATATTGACGCAAAAAAAACCCCTCACAATACCACTATACACTTACTTTACAGATGTTACATCACCCTTGCCCAAGCCCTGGGTATGTCCCTCGGAGGTGCCCCCGCTGGGCCAGCCGGTACTGGTAAGACTGAGACAACCAAAGACATGGGTAGATGTCTCGGTAAATACGTAGTCGTCTTCAACTGCTCCGATCAGATGGACTACAGAGGTCTCGGACGTATCTACAAAGGTGGGTACTAAAAGACTTTTTTCCAATGTTGTCATTGAGCTCAAAATGTTTGGTGTTGACATTTTTTACATTATTTTGAACTAAGCAGTTACTTTCAAAGACGCGATTATGTTGTGACATAACAATGAAGAAGAATTTTTGTCATGCAATATAAATTTCGACAAGTGTTCTGTCTACAAAAAGCTCCCAGCATTCAAAATTTGCAATGCGTTGTGAGTGAAATTTGTAGAAAATTTTTCCATCCTTCTAAATTAGAATATAGAAAATTTATCATGTTTACATACATGTATATATACATGTATATACTAATGAAATAAGCTATGATTCTTAGAATATCAGTTACAATGATCAAGATCTTTTGAAGGTTTGGCCCAGTCTGGATCTTGGGGATGCTTTGACGAGTTCAACCGTATCGAGTTGCCTGTACTGTCGGTGGCTGCTCAGCAGATTGCGATCGTACTGCTGTGTAAAAAGGAGAGAAAATCGTCTTCATCTTCACTGACGGAGATAATGTAGATATGGACATGGAGTTTGGTATCTTCTTGACCATGGTACGCACTATTGATTTATATTTCTTTTGAGATAATTTGATATTATAGCCTTAAAATAAGTAAGTATGAAGAGGAATGGGATGCCAATTGAATGGAAAAATGACACCTCAAGCTCAATTTACATTATTACAGTATAATTAAACTCAACTTTGTTTTCTCAGTGAAACTTTACTTTGATAATGCTAATGATTGAGGTTATCATTTTCAATTAACAAAATTTCTTTCAAATTTACTTGTAAAGAAAATTTTAGAATGACACATAAAATGGAAATAACATTTTTAGAAAATGTGAAAAAATCAAATTTCATGATAGTCTTTCTTCCTCCCCCCTCTTTAAAAGATTTTACATGAAATCTTTCTCCCTCCCCCTCTTTAAAAGATTTTACATGTAATCAATCTATTTCCAGAACCCAGGTTATGCCGGACGTCAGGAGCTGCCTGAGAACCTGAAGATTAATTTCCGTACCGTAGCCATGATGGTACCGGATCGTGCTATCATTATCCGTGTCAAACTGGCTAGCTGTGGTTTCATGCAGAACATTCCCCTCGCCAAGAAATTCTTCACCCTATACAAACTTTGTGAGGAACAGCTTACCAAACAGGTAAGTTAGAATTTAGATAAGATTATTACTAATAATTGAAGAAATTAATGTATTGTTAATGCTGATTCAGTACCATGAAAAAAGTAAAAGATATTGAGTAATTAAAATCAAGATAGAAACAATCGTCCTTATTAAGATTTTTCGATATGACATGTTAACATGATCTTTCAGGTGCACTACGATTTCGGTTTGAGGAATATTCTGTCCGTACTGCGTACCCTCGGAGCGTTTAAGCGTGCCCATCCCGAGGATGCCGAGACAGTGATTGTGATGAGAGTCCTGCGTGACATGAACTTGTCTAAGCTGGTAGACGAGGACGAGCCTTTGTTTATGTCGCTAATTGACGATCTGTTCCCTGGAATCACGCTGGACAAGGCTGGTTATCCAGAGATGGAGGCTGCCATCGAGAAAAATGTAAGATATTTGGAAGGAAATTATGTTTCTAATGCATTTTTAATATGAATTTAGAATAGACGAAAAAATGGTATAGTTATAATGATAGTTTTATGATGAATGCTTAAAATCAGCAAAATTTTTATGGACAGCAAAATTAATGACAAATAAAATCTGATTTTGTCCAAACTACATGTAAATGTAACATAATTACTTTGAAAAAAAATGTCATTGACAATTTTTGATTTGGTCAGGATTTGTACTTGTATACATGTACATGTATGTTGATTTTCTATGAATATTTTTTCAAGTATGCATGTTAATAATTACATGTATATCGATGAAGGCACATGGTTATGTTACATTTGTATGTAATATTATTCTCATAGAATGATTCTTTTGAAATGGATTTTTTTTTCTATCAATTAAAAAGATCTAACAATCTAATTCCATATCCCAGGTACATGAGTCCGGTCTGATTCACCACGCTGCATTGGGTACTGAAGCTGATCCAGCTGTTTGAAACCCAACGTGTACGTCACGGTATGATGACCCTCGGACCCACCGGAGCAGGAAAGACCCGCTGTATCCACACCTTGATGAAGGCAATGTCGGACTGTGGGGAACCCCATAAGGAGATGAGGATGAACCCCAAGGCTATAACGGCACCTCAGATGTTCGGTCGTTTGGACGTGGCCACTAATGATTGGACGGATGGAATTTTCTCCACCTTGTGGAGGAGGACTCACAAAACTAAGAAGGTGAGGAATCTAGTGTTCTGCTTTTATGTTTGAGAAAACTACATGTACATGTATTTGCATATAACTTAGATTGAGGGAAAAGGTCCAACATAAAGGCATTTGTATGGTGACGTCATTGGTTAAGTCATGGCTTTAATGCACCACCATAGTAAAGTAAAAACAGTAGTTACATGTACATGTATATAGTTATAGTCAATATTGCAAAAGAATATGATGTCAAACTTTTGTTTACTCCTAAAGAAACTCACAACTAAAGCTTCATTCTGTCTGCCATCATTTTGATCTGATCAAAAAATATATTTATATTTCTTTCTTTCCGTAGGGTGAGCATGTCTGGCTGGTACTTGATGGACCAGTAGACGCTATCTGGATTGAGAACTTGAACTCCGTACTTGATGACAACAAGACCTTGACCTTGGCTAACGGTGATCGTATCCCCATGGCGCCTAACTGTAAGATCATCTTTGAAGTGCATAACATCGATAACGCCTCGCCAGCTACTGTGTCTAGAAACGGTATGGTCTTCATGTCCAGTTCTATCCTGGATTACAACCCAATCCTTAAAGGTAAGCTGACGTAGGAATTTGCGTAGACTGAATTTGACGTTATTATCCAATTCTAGGGTATTCAGAAAAACTCAATATGCAGTGTGAAAAATATTTCAATTTTATTTTTGCCACTAAATGTAATAACGGCTGCATCACTGAAAATTGAAGAATTTCTTTCAAATTTTGGGTCAATTTTTTCTTGAGATTCGCTGATTTTGGAGTTAAGTAAAATGATGTTTACAAAACCTGATTAAGCTTCAGTTGATAATCTTTCAAGTTAGTAATGTTTGTCTGAACATTTGCAAAGAATGTGTATTTCTGTACCTGCAGACAAAATGGCTTTTTTCAATTCTCAATATTACGAAGAACTTGCCTAACTGAAAACTTGATTTTTAAAAGAACTTTTTATTCCAAGCTGATATTTTGATTTGTTCAGAGCATCAAATCTGATATTTTGATTGGTTGACAGGTTGGCTGATGACCAGACCCCCAGCACAACAAGACACTATTCTACAAACTTGTGAAGCAGTCTTCCCTGGACTGTACACTCAAGTAGTACAAAGTTTCATGCCAAAGATGCAGGTCAGTAATAAAAGCTTAAGAAAAATTCTGCAACTGATCAATATTTTATATCAAAATTTGATATCGTAAAATGTCCTTCCAATGTGCAGAATTTTCTATATTTCATTGAAATAAATGAAAGTTATCTACTTAAAAGATATTTTATAGCTTGTGAAATTAATTAAAAAGTGATGAACAAAAAAATGTATATGTACATGTATATACATGTGAAATATTGTTAAAAAGAATTTGAATTTTTACGAAAAAGTTAAGTTATTAAAGCAAAAAATTTTTCATGATTGTCAATGAAGTCTTGATAAATCCTCACAAAATCTTTTAATCATCAGGTCTTGGAGTGCATGTACGTGCGCCAGTTGATCGATCTTTTGGAGGGTCTCCTACCCAAGGGGGAGGAAGCAAAGGATGTTAAGGTACCCCAGATGCAGAGGATCATTATATTCTGTCTTATGTGGTCCCTGGGGGCATTACTCGAGTTGGAGGACAGGAAGAAATTAGAGGAGTGGCTTAAAGATAACTGTAAGGACCTGCCCCTCCCACCTTCCGAGGGCGAGGACACCTTCTATGAATACATGGTGGGGGAGAACGGAAACTGGGAACACTGGTCCAAGAGGGTATGGCTTTCTCTGTCACCTTAGCAGACCTGCCTACTTTTACGATTTTGGCATAACTTTTACGATTTTTTTACCTAAAATTTGCCCTTTGCTTTTGCTATTCCATTTTAGGCTGAAAACTATGATTTGAGTAAATTGACGGTATTTTGATATTTCGAATCCTTTATTTAACAATAGTTCTTCCATATCTCATAGTCAAGCGCATAATATTAAGTTCTCAAAATTTGTAACAATTGTTGAAGCAGACTATGTTTTTTTCTACCGATTTTTTTCATGCAAGAAAAAGTAATCAGTACATGATTTACATGTAAATTATTTTAATCATTACAGGTACCAGAGTTTGTATACCCATCAGACAGCGTACCAGAATATACCGGTATCCTGGTACCTAACGTAGACAATATCAGAACAGACTATCTGATAGGGACCATCTCAAAACAAGGCAAAGCTGTCTTACTCATTGGTGAACAGGTCAGCCCTTTTCTTGCTTATTCATGTACACACATTTATCATATCTTGAGAAAGTCTTTGTAGTCTTACATACATTTCATGCAAGAAAAAGTAATTGGAAAAATCTTGATTTGGTAAGCTACCGTATAAATGTATATTAATGAATTCAATTTTGAATGAATTGTAATGCCTTTTGTTCATTGGAGAATTTTGAATGAATTGTAATGCCTGTTGTTCATTGGAAAATTTTGCATGAATTAAATGCCTTTTGTTCATTATCAATATTCAATCATTTGTGCAAACATACTCTTGCTATAGCAAACATGATGCAATATTTGATTATATCTTAGATATAGACGTATGTGTAAATATTTTCCTTTCCTATGACAACAGGGTACAGCTAAGACTGTCATGGTACAAGGTTTCTGTAACAAGTTTGACCCAGAAGTACATCTCTTCAAGAGCTTTAACTTCTCCAGTGCCAGTACCCCTCTCATGTTCCAGGTACGTACCATTGAGAAATTATTGCGACAAGACAAAATTTGACAATTTATTTAGAGTTTGTTAAAAAAAAAAATCAATTCTTTTCGAAATATCTAAAAATAGTTTAATTATGCTTTCTGACAAGTTTGTGTCCAGTTTAAAAATGATTGCCATCAAGGCAAAGCTTCATTATTCATTCTGATTTCGGTATAATTTATTTCAGTTCTTTTATAGTAGTTGAAAATAATATGTTCTTGAAAATTAGGATTAAAATTTCTGCACTAGTTACAAGACAGTTGTAATACTGTGCCTTATTTACAGAGGACCATTGAGAGTTACGTAGACAAACGTATGGGTACTACATACGGTCCGCCCGCTGGAAGGAAGATGACCGTGTTTGTTGATGACATCAACATGCCAATCATCAACGAATGGGGAGATCAGGTAATGATATTCTATATATTGATATTGAATTATGGGGATCTTAGTATATCCTTTATAAATTCTTTGTGGATTGTGAATTCTTTGTGAATCCTTTGTGAATTCTTTGTGAATCCTTCATGAACTCTTTGTGAATCCTTCTTTTAAGCTTGTAAGCAACTTTTTCACTATAAAGCAAGTGTTGAACTCTGTCATATCTTTCTATGTGATTGTTTGACTTTCATTAAAGTAAATCAGATAGACTCTTGATTTCGAATAAAACTTACACAGTAACAATTAACTCCATAGTTTTATTGAAAAAGACTGTGAATGAGGAGGAAGGAGGGAGGAAGGAAGCAAGTTTCATTGATAAGGACTTTTGTGATCCAGTAGTTTCAGATTTTGACTAACAATGACGTTATTTCAATACAGGTGACCAATGAGATCACCCGTCAGATGATGGAAGCTAAAGGATTCTACAACCTGGAGAAGCCCGGAGAGTTCACGAACATCGTAGACATTCAGATGGTGGCCGCCATGATCCATCCCGGAGGAGGTCGTAACGATATTCCACAACGTCTGAAGAGGCAGTTCAACATCTTCAACTGTACCCTGCCATCAAGCAGCTCTATCGACAAAATTTTCAAGACCATTGGCAAAGGATACTTTATCAAGGTGAGGTTCACAGCTGTAAATTCAGAGTAGGATTCGGTATATTTATATTTACTGTTTATTGCAGGAGCTCATACTACCTTTAATGTAATTGTTTTGAAAAGAATTCTGCATTATGCATTCTACTGATCAGATACAAATGTGGCTGATTCGGATACTTTGTCATTAGATTCTTTATTCAGAATGAAATGAAATTTTTGTAGAGCATTCAGTTCCACGCAATAAATGAGACGATTTCTTTACATATACAGGTACATCAACGTTTTGAATGAAAAGTTTCAGATTTTTTTTATCCTGTCAAGTACATTGTATATTTGAAAATGATACGGCATTGTATTTTCAATTTTGTGATACGTCACTCTTAAATTGAGAACTTCACAATTATTTTTTACCATACAGGAATAACTTGAGAGAGCTAGTATAGAAATGGGCACAAATTTTGTTTGTAACGTTGTGTGTCTATCAAAAAACGGAAAAAAAAATAATGTCCAAATATGAATAAGCAACATGTAAATTTAAGTGTTGAAGAAATACCAAAGAAAACAAAAACCTACATGTATATAGCATGTACAATTTGTTCTTAATTTTATGAATCTGCGAAAAAGGAAACAAAATATTTCATCAACTTTTGTTTGAAATATGGGCTAGATAAACCTAAAACATGACTTATGTATATAGCATGTACAATTTGTTCTTAATTTTGTGAATCTGCGAAAAGGAAACAAAACATTTCATCGTCTTTTGTTTTAAATATGGGCTAGATAAACCTAGAAAATCCTAAACCAGCAGTGAGTAAATATCACAACCAATAAAAGCTGCTACTAGTCTTAGTTCCTTGGTTTGTGGCAAAGTGCTTCCCAATATGAAAGCATGGAATTTTTGATAATGTCGAACTTCTATATTGTAAATGTCGTAAATCGTACGTTTCAGCATGAGGATTTAATTTTCAGCACTCACATGCTTGACTTGATAGAGACATTTCAAATATTGTTGTTTTGTTTATGTACCTTATGTGTACTTATTTTAGCGCAACCAAATTTTAGCGAAAACAGGGTAAAATAGGACAAATTTACATATTAGCGTAATCATGAATTAGTGCACCTAATTTATTTTCAACATTAATCTATAAAAGTTCAATAATTTAGCATAGTCTTGAATTATCACAGTCTTTATCGCGCTAACTCCGCTAAAATATGAGTCCCGCTAAAATGAGTACGCGGCTAAAATAAGTACACATACAGTAAATGTTGTATGATAGAAAACTTGTTTTTTTATAACAACGTTGTATTTTCACACTTAGACTAAGTGCTCATGTCTTGTTTGATTTTCTGTTACAGAATGTATGTATACGTGTCGTATGGTGGTATCCTCACTAGTTTTCCTAGCTTTCCCTGCACATTTCTCTTAACCTAAGTTATTGAATCTTGTTACACTGTAAACGTGGTCATTTTCTTTGGGGGAAAATTCCGTGAAAATATCATCAAAATGTTACGCATAGGGGAAATATTGGCGATAAAAATGTCTTTCCAATTGTTAGATAGCAGAGGACCTGGATATTTTTTGCATGGAAGGGGGGGGGGGTGTGAATTTCACAAGTGAACGTGGTCATTTTCACTGGGGGGAAATTTCATGATTATATCATCAAAACGTTACGCATGGGGGAAATATTGGCGATAAAAATGTTTTTCCCATTGTAAGAATGCAGAGGACCTGGATATTTTTTTTTATTTGCGAAAAACGCGAAGATTATCTCAATGCGAAAATTTCCACGTTTACAGTATTTCTACAAACATCTGAGTTGGCAAAAAAGTATTGAATGTACTAAATTCAGCATTCAAAATTGTTTAATATCATATTGATAGCTATTCCCTCTTTTCACAATACAGTGTTACTTCCCATTTGGGACTGTCGGACAGTATTTGATATTAAGCTTTATTACTCAATGTTAATGTTTTCCCTGTATTTGATATTGTTCGAAATTGGAGGTACCTCAGTGTAACCAACTTTTTGCCTTCTCTTCCAGTTTAAGATTTTTATAAATTTTCCTTCTTACCTTTTTCACCGCCTGATTTAGTAACACTAGAAAATCTAATTATGCGCCCCCTTACATTGAATATCTTAGCGCTCTTAAGTACATCTTTTCTCATGTCTGTTATCAGTAGATTTACACCTTCATCTACTTGTAGATTAGTATTTAGAAACTGTAGATATAAAATTAAGAGATTTTAGTGGTAAAAATGTTATTTTTGGATTTGAAAGCATTAATTTTAAGGAGGTAATCCATGTTTAGCAAGTGAAGTAATTTACTAAGTTCCGCAACATACATGTTTCTTAAAAAAAATTGACCCTTCCAATTGCGGGAAAAAATGCAAAATTTTGTGACGTCACAATGCTTTTACCTCGGACAAACAAACTTCAAACCTCTGTCAGACATCGAAATTGCATTGTGACATCGTGGAATTTCTCAAATTTTTCCCGTGTTTGGAAGGGACAATTACGGTAGTTCTTGAAGTCTTCATTTATCACAACTCCCACCTAGCTATTTATTTTGGAGGGCCTTGAGCATTAGTGGGCATACGTTACATAATTTTCCGCACGTGTATTTTTGTTGTTGTTTATATCACATAATAATATTGTAGCTTGACATCGATTTATATTCAAAATAAATGTTTAACAACTTTGTCTTAGATTTAGATTTAACAAAATATGAGAAAAATGTTGTCGTCTTAGATTTAATACAAATGTAAACTTGTCATACTAAAGTCCCAAATTTTCATTGTAGAAGCTAACTATTTATGTTGTGTTATGATGGTACCTAACAGCGTAATTAATTTAAGCCAGACTCAACTTAATTATAAATTTGTGCATTTTTCAGGATAGAGGATTTGTGGAGGAGGTCAGCGAGCTTGTCGACCATCTTGTACCGGCCACTCGTAAACTGTGGCAACGTGTCAAGGTCAAGATGTTGCCGACCCCGGCCAAATTCCACTACGTATTCAACTTGAGAGATCTGAGCCGAATCTGGCAGGGGATGTTAAACACCACCTGTGAAATTATCAACAACGTAGGAGCCATGATGTCGCTATGGAAACATGAATGCTACCGTACTATTGCAGACAGATTTGTTGAATTATCTGACAAGGACTGGTTTGAGAAGACCATTAAACAGGTTTGTATCTTTGTGTATATGACTTTTGTTAGATTTTCATCCAAATGCATGTATCTATGTATTTTGTTCTTCTTACAAAAAGGAAAGGAAAAAAATCTCTTGTAAACTGTCATACAAAAAGAACTCTTTGTTATATTATTGCAATAATTCATAAAGTTGAAAAGCAAAACTGTGACAAAGAAAGTCTGTACACTTTTTGAATGCAATTGCATTGACTTTTAACCAACTTTTACGGATTCTTTTGCACACTCTTGGATTGTTCTCCTTTGTTTTGACATCATGAATTTACTTGGGCAGATAAGTTGCCTAAGTTTTGAACAATTGTTTAGGCAGGTGACTGAGTGCAAATCAGAACGGACTAGCTGTTACTAGTTGCGATCTTGCGAATTATGAAAATCAACAATTTCTCTGTACTGAATTTAAATAATTCCCAAGAATACTCTGTTAGCTAATGTTGAAAATGCAAGTATTGGATTGGTTCATAGAAATGATAAAAATCCTGGTTTACATTCACTTTAGGTAGCTGAGGAGGAGTGCGGTGCTGCAGCAGCCAACGACATGCATGCAGAGCCCTACTTTGTTGACTTCTTGAGAGAGGCACCAGAACCAACAGGTATAGTCTATATACAAATGCCATCACTTGTCATAATTATGATATAGGGAATACTTATCTTATTCCGAAAATAGAAAATGAGATAAGTGAAAAAATACTTATTGCAGGAATGTATGAAATGGTTGGTATTTTACATTTACTTGCAGACTTTCCAATTAATATACATGTATTTACATGTATACATGCATGTCTTAAATACATGTAAGTTAATGAAATGAACGGTCAACCAGTAAAGTTATTCTGTTGTTTATGGACTGGTTTCCAAATCCAATTTCATGTTAAATGTATTTGCAAATCAACCCATCCATCAAGAGCACAGGTACAACAATTAGTTATCATGTTTTACAATTGGAAGGAGACTTACTAACATAAATTTTAGGCTAGATTTGAAAGTCATTATATTCCATGTAACATGTCAAGCTGTCTAGCCACCATTTATTTTATTTCTTTTATCTTCTTTTCTTTGGTGATGTTTTGATTTTGATTTCTGAACAAGCAGCAGGCTCCAAGAATAGTAACAGTAAGGCCATGTTGTCTATGCCCACTCTTAAATTATATAAAGTTCACGATTTTATTAGAATGTCATATGATTCAGTGTGAAATTTTTATTAGATATGTTTGTGTGATTTTATGCCAAGAGCTACATACATGTACATATACATGTATATGAAACAGACATTATACAATTATTGACTTTTGATGAGGTCTACTCCTGACTATACAGATCTGGTCAGGTATTGGTTGACCGCGAGGCCGAAGTCTGAGGTTAACCAATACCTGACCAGGTCTGTATAGTCACGAGTAAACCGAAATCAAAAGTCAATAACTGCTTTATTAAATTATCAGGATTTTATCAACATTTGCATTGTATTGATATGTAAAGTCAAAGATATAACACTACAAAAATCATCGCACGTGCTGGTCACGCACCTGCTACGTCACTGAATCCCAAACAGACCGCTTTGGAGCGTTAGCGGTCAACTCACTCTGAGATAAACTCTATCAAACAGTGTCTCCACCAATCAAAATAAGCAAAATCGGCAATAATTCCTGGTCATTTAATAATATTTTTTTATGCACCTGCAATGAAATGGTTGGCTCATAGAGTTTTATCCTTTTCTGTACCTTGACTTTTCTGACGTTATCTTTCAATTTCATTGTAATACCTATAATACCATTGTATGTTTTAAACTGATATTTGTATTTAGATACAATTTGAAAATATTCCAAGTCAAGTTATGATTATTTTATTTATATCATATGTAAGTCTGGTCAAGTAATTGTTGACAAGGTTGTGCCATTGATTGCAGCAGAGACTTTAAAATTTTGAAAATATTTCAACAATATATTTTTCATGCAAGAATTTTTTTATGCAAAATTTAGTGCAAAAACATTTGTTCTGATAAATGTTTTTGGGAGGAATATTCATCCTGCATTAAGAAAAATTTGACATTGACAAAACAGTGTTTTAAAGTCCAAACTTTAAAATTATATTGCCAACATTGTTGTTGTATCTAAAGCCCCTGTCACACCTACATGTTCTGGCATGGCGTTTGCACTACGACCGCCAAAATTGTACGAAACATGGCGTGAACGTAGTAAGGACGCGGGGAACGTAGTAAGAATTCGCTGATACGTAGTGAGGTCGTATTAAGGACGCCGGCAAATGTGCCGGTACACCGAGCCACCACGACCGTTATGAACTGTTCAAAACAGTCGTAGTGAGGACGCGCTGATGACAGAACGTGTTAAGGACTACTTGCGAACATATTGAGAACTTCATGGACGTATTAGAAACGTGTTGCAAACGTAGTAGGTCCGTAGTATGGACGGCTTAAACTTTTACATATAATCATATGGAGATCGTTGTCTGTGCCGTCCTTACCATGTTCTTGGTTTTAGGGGTCGAAAAAATCAAAGTAGACCTCGTACAAGCAATTTATCCTTTGAACGTGTCATGAAGGTAGCAAGGACTTCGAGAATGTAGTAATAACGCCATACAATCGCAACAGACTCCTTCGTCGTAATGTGAACTTGGGGCCGATCGTAGTATGAACTTGACTAAATGTATTAAAGACGGGAAGGACGCGCTTCTAATGTGTAACAGGCCCTAAGGGTCGTGTTGTGCACGTATTGGAGCCATCAATTATTCTTTCGGAAAGCCCTTCCAGGTGAAAAAATGCCACGTTCTCACTACGTTCATAAAAAAATTTCAAGGATGTAGTAAGAACGTCTCGAGAGAACGTGTAGGTTTGACATGGGCTAAAAATATCTAGTTTGACCATGTATTGCTAATATTTCATTGCAGTTTGTATATTTTCGTATTACTGTATCACTAGATATCTAGGAATCTTGAAGATAGTGTACTTGTCATTTATGACTAAACTCTGCATTTTTGATTTGAGAACATATATTTATACATTTTTGGTCAAACTTGTATAGCTGCATAATTTATATACATTTTGTACCCTCTTTTCATACAGATTTAATTATTTAAGATTGTAACATGCTGCATTATTGTGCATCTTTCTATGTAATTTCATACTCATGTAGAGATTGCTTTTTCTGTGCTTTGTTACCATTATGAAGAATTATTCATATACTGATTCGTAGAGCCCAAAAAACGAGGTGGTAAGTTTATGTGTGTAGGAACGATACATTGTTAGTCACAAGGAAAAATGAGATTGGCTGCATGTGAACTATTATTATCATGTGATCAGTCGATAGTATTCACATATCACATCATTCAAGTGAATATACATGTGAATATATATAAAAAGCACAAGTAGAGTACAAGTGACAACGACACAATGGATATGTACATAGTACACCCTCAAACATACTTTCACATGTATTTTTTGCACATTTCTATGTAAATGTACATAGTTTTTGTTAAGCAATTTAGGTATACCCTTGGAGTTTTGAGAGCAATTATTTCACAAACAAGAATTGTGTGAAAGATTGTTTGGTTCAATTTTTAGCTCGCCGGGACGAAAAAGTCCGGAGAGCTAATGCCATACCCTCGGCATCGTTGTCGTCGTCGTTGTCGTCGTCCGTAGACAAAACTTTAACCTGGGCTATATCTCTTGAACTATAAGGGGTAGGGCTTTGATATTTCACATGTATATACATTGAGACAAGACCTTTCATTTGAGACCATGACCTTTGACCTAGTGACCTTGACCTTGGACTTTGACCTATTTTTCAAAAACTTTAACCTGGTTCCTGACAAAAACCTGTATAGGCGAGCTATGTAATCTTTGATTATCCTATGTTTATGATTACGGTATGCAGTTTGGTCAGATCATTCAAGAATCATTTAAAGCATGCTTTTAAAAAAAATTCAAAAATCTTTCTTTCCTCTTTTCTCTTCTTTATGCCGTAGCCTCTTTTTCAAAGACCTATTACAAAGTAGTAGTGAATGTAACAAAAACTTGGAAAGTGCACCTTTGACCTTTAACCTTTGACATTTCAGGTGACGAGCCCGATGATGCTGACCTTGAGGCACCAAAGATATATGAAATGATTCCGACCCTAGACAGCCTGGCAGATAGGCTAAATCAATACATGGAACAGTACAATGAAACCATTAGAGGAGCTAAGATGGATCTCGTCTTCTTCAAGGTACGGGAGATGCAAGTTGCCTCTTCTTGATTTTGCTTCAATGTGATGCAAGAATAGACCATTTTCCGATATTGTCAGAAAGCTCAAAATGTCCGAGTCAATATCTTTTGGCGTCATTTTTCATTATGACGTCAATTTTAAAAGATGCAAGTTCCATTCGGACGTAACAATGAAACAGTGCGCAAATTGCCTACCTCGGACATTTTGTCAGCTATTATGAATTTCAGCAAGTGGTCTATTGTTCACCAAGTATAGAATTTCATCATTCAAAGACTTAAAACAAGTTCTGTACTTATAATTTTGAATGTCCCTGAAATTACATGTAGTTCTAAATTAAGGCAATTAAGGGCAGGGTTGGGTAGTCAATCAGCCTGAGGGTGAACTTTTCTCTGTACGTACTTAATATTGATGTGGAAAAAAAATGGCAAAATTACTCAAATCAACTTCTTAGAATACTTGTTGCTTTAAAGTTCAACCAATTAACACACACTTCAGTTTAATTGCTAGCATTCTATCACTTTGTTGATCAAGTTTTTACACCAATTTTCAAATCTGGAATGTAGTAGAAATGAAATAATTATCGTTCATAACAAAAAATTCCTTTTGACGTCTATTTCAGGATGCCATGACTAATTTGGTGAAAATTTCCCGTGTTATCAGAACTCCTCGTGGCCACGCCCTGTTAGTAGGTGTGGGAGGGTCTGGTAAACAGAGCTTGACCAGGCTGGCCTCATTCATCGCTGGTTACAAGAACTTCCAGATCACATTGTCAAGGTATGGTCCAGGCCAAAATGAATAAGCATTTTCATGATAAGTGTGTGACTAGCATTTTGATTACGGCAAGCACTTAACTCTTGTTTCATCGCAGTTAAAAATTGTTTTTCTCCGACGTTACTTTGCGGGAAAATTACTTAATTTGCTGCCTAAAAAACTGAACTGCATTTATTGTTAAAAGGTTTATACCTCTTCATAAAACATCAAAAAGGATTTTTTTTTTCACAATTGGTGTAGATTTTGTAAACAACTTGCCTGAAACTAATTATGTTGATTCATTGCATAAGAGGAAATTAACGTGTTTACAATATTTGCCTAATTTTAGAATTCTTTCATCATTCTAAATTCTGTTGATTTTTAACTATAATCAGGAAGTAAGTATTGAAATGATTGTTGTCTGATTGCTTTTGTAAGATATTGTTCAATCAGGGCACTGTTGGAAGAAAGACGTAAATTTACCGAGTTCAGTCTGTTTTGTACAATGCTATTTGTTCTTTGTTCTGTTATGTGAATATTGCAAAAATAAAGAACATTGTTGAAAGCACAACTGCATAAATGTCATGTGAACTCAATGGTTCTTATGACTTTATTTACAAAAGGTAACTTTTGAATAAAATTGAATAAAAAGCTTAACAAATGAATATTCATATCACCTATTGATATACATTGTAAGTGCATTTGTAGATGTAAAAGGGAAAAGTAATATTGCCATTTTGCTGAGAATGAATTATTTCCCACATAGATGTACTTAAAACATTGATTATTAGAGTATGATTCCTTCCTTTATTCATCATACTAAAAATTATAAAATTATTTGTGTATGAACAAAGTGATTTAAACTTTCAAATATGATTAATCACAAGATCAACACGACTTGGATGGGTTGGTCGAAAAGTAAAGGTTTTGTACAAATCAAGGTAACTGTTAAAAACAATTAATTTTTTTCTTGTTTGTCAAACACATTTGAAATTTCGAAGGCAAGTTTTATGGAATGGACGCACATCAATTATGTCAATGTTTTAAGTACACTATGGAAATGTCGATCAACACGATTATTTCTCCGAATGCTATTATTTCTATTGATGTACAAGGAGCACTGCATGAAGTCAACACTACAAAATCCAACAAGTGTCGATCACAAGGTTCACAGGCCTTTTCACAGTACCTGCGGTACATAGATAGAAGCTGATTTCCAGGGCACAAAGAAGGGATTGACGATGTCATTTGATGGTTACAAAAAAAATTGTGGTGCAAACAAAACTCAATTCTGCGCAAAGCACTTTGAACAATCAAATGATCGTATAAGCCTTTATTTTGCTCCCCAGAAGTGGGCTTCAAATTCAGTGCCGCAGATGAATTGAAGGGCATCTTGATCAAAACTCTGTGTACAGTTAAATAAAATATGAATGAATTAAGTGTGTAATCAATGTACAATTGAATTGAGAAACAAAGTATTTTGTATTTGAATAAGGAATTAAGAAAACTAATATTGCATTTCACTCATTAGACAACATTTGCAATCAATGACCTTGTTTATTCCCCTAGGTCATACAATGTGGGTAACTTGCTTGAGGACTTGAAATTCCTGTACCGCACGGCTGGACAACAAGGCAAAGGAATTACGTTCATCTTCACTGATAACGAGATCAAGGACGAGGCTTTCCTTGAGTATATGAACAACATCCTGTCCTCCGGAGAGGTCTGTATTAAGAATAGATATTGTAAATAAAAGTTGAGAAGAAAAAAGGAAGGATACAGTTATAGGGATTGTTACATACATTGTATTATGAAGATTTGAATGTAAAATCCATAGATACAGTGTATGAAATAATATGCTGTGATCTCTCCATTGGGATTTTGGCAACCAAATTTCAATTGAAAGTTGTAATAAAGTTTTGTAAAAGCATGATTATTGTACTTGTATTTCTTAATCCCATAGTCACAATGTTTGCCATTATTTTACTGATTATTAAAATGTTATATGAATGATTTACAAAATTATGAATGTCAAGTCTGTTTGCTAGCTTCACAATGTCATTCTCCATTTATTGTAGGTATCAGGTCTCTTTGCCAGAGATGAAATGGATGAGATTCTCCAGGAGCTTGTTGCCGAGATGAAGAAGGAGTTCCCACGACGACCACCAACCAATGAGAATCTGTACGACTATTACTTGGCCAGATGTCGACAGAATCTTCATGTTGTCCTCTGCTTCTCTCCTGTAAGTTATTTTCAGAAGAGACCATAGAATTTTCTGTTATTTCAATAATGCCGAAGGGTTCCAACTCTATACCTTCTTGAAGATTGACGGACATTATCACTATGCTGCGATTAAACATGAAATGTATCATCTATTATCTAGCCTATAGATTGATATTACTCAGTCATTGTTTCAGTCTTTTCATAATACTGAGTTATTTCCCATTTGAGATGGTATCTGACATAAAACCCTTAGATCGTCATAAATTATGGTTATGTCAATTTTGTAACGTCATTTCCCACAGTTTAAGGAAGCTTTCCATAGAATTTGACAATATCACAATCAGTCTAAGTCAGATGCTATCCCAAAAAGGAAGTAACTTTGATTCTCTAAAATACCAAATAATTCTTCAGGAATACATTGTCATGATTTATTTGAACCCACTCTGTAGCATTGCAGATTGGATATTTTATGGCATCCATTATTTTTTCTGATAAAAAATTTATTTTGCTTTGAATTGTTACAAAGTGAATACATCATATATACATTATATGTGAGATATGTTTATCATTATGAGAGAAAAAAGTATGAAGTAAATTAAGAATTAACATTACTTTTCTTATCTTCTTAAAAAGGTTGGAGAGAAATTCCGCAGCAGATCACTGAAGTTCCCCGGGCTTATTTCTGGCTGTACCATGAACTGGTTCCAGAGATGGCCTAAAGACGCCTTGGTGGCTGTATCTAACCACTTCTTGGCTGAATATAACATAACATGTACACCAGCTGTCAAGCAGGCCGTCGTCAACACCATGGGTCTCTTCCAGGTTTGTGTTAATGATGAAATAATGATAATTAAATTAAATTAAAGACTTTTAAACTTTCATTGCATACATGTATTTATATTACCATCCAGTAGAGGATTGTTTCTTGTATAAGATAACATTGAAAAGAATGTCAAAAAGGTGCTTCTTTCCATGTTTAGCTTACAATTAACTGACCTTTTTTCTTGCCACTTTAATGCAGATTTTGCATTCTGAATTATCAAAAACTCTACATTTGGCCACAAGAATTTAGTTTTTAGGCTCCTCATTTGTCTTTTTTCAACCCCTTCAATTTTTTGTTCAGTGGAATATTATCTTTGAATAAATGAGACTTATACAAAATTTTCAAGTATACATTCGATACGTATGTGATCCATCTCAAAAGTGAAGAAAAGACAATTGATAAAGTAATTTGATGTTGTGCTGTCTATTTCAGGATATGGTCGCCGAGATGTGCATAGAGTACTTCCAGAGGTTCCGTCGTCAAACATATGTGACACCCAAATCTTACTTGTCTTTCTTGGCCGGTTACAAATCTATTTATGGACAGAAAAAGGATGAAATCGGTGTGTTAGCCGAAAGAATGAACACTGGCTTGAAAAAGCTTGTAGAGGCTACGGAATCAGTGAATCAACTGTCCAAAGAACTGGCGGTCAAGGAAAAAGAGTTGGCCGTTGCGTCCAAGAAGGCTGACCAGGTGTTGTCGGAAGTGACAGTCAAGGCCACATCAGCCGAGAAGGTCAAGGCTCAAGTACAAGTGGTCAAGGACAAGGCTCAGGCCATTGTAGACACTATTTCAGTGGATAAGGGTATCGCCATGGAGAAGCTAGAGAAGGCAAGGCCTGCCTTGGAGGAGGCAGAGGCCGCACTGCAGACCATTAAGCCGGCTCATATTGCCACAGGTAAGGCATCTGTTAAGTTAAGGCATAAAATCTGCAAAAAAAAAATAAGAAAATTAAAAAGTACTTCATTTCATGTAAATTGTTATAAAAAATAGCTCCTCTTCAAATTTTGGAAGAAAAATTTAAGTAAAATTGCTCTGATTGAGAGAAATTTGCATACAGTTGCACTCATTTTGTGTAGAAATCAAGGATATTTCTGGAGAATTTTAAAACAGTGTTTCATTCATGTGTAATTTTATGTTTCATTTTGAGTTCTATTCTATTCTATAAAAAATTCTTTGTTCTATTCTATTCTATAAAAAATTCTTTGTTTATAAGTCTGCGATACATGTATGATTTACTTCTTTGTTTAACAGTCAGGAGGCTGGGAAAGCCACCTCATCTGATCATGAGGATTATGGACTGTACGCTACTGCTCTTCCAGTACAGAGTCGATCCCGTTACCATGGATCCCGAGAAACCGACGATCAAGCCATCCTGGGGAGAGGCTCTCAAACTCATGAGTGCTTCAAACTTCCTCAGTCAACTGCTTAACTTTAACAAGGTACGAGAAATTCATTTTTAGCTCACCTCGACGAAGTTGAGTGAGCTTATGCTATAACCCCACGCGTCCGCGTCCGCGTCCATGTCGCATCCACGTCTGGTTAAGAAGTTTGGGGTAGCTCAGTATCTGACAAAGTACTAATGCTACAGTAACCAAACTGGCACAAGTGATTCATCTTTGGATGCTGAGGTGAACCCATGCATCGAATGCAGCATCTGACCTACATTTTCCGCTTGAGTGACTTGGTTAAGAAGTTTGGGGTAGCTCAGTATCTGACAAAGTACTAATGCTACAGTAACCAAACTGGCACAAGTGATTCATCTTTGGATGCTGAGGTGAACCCATGCATCGTATGCAGCATCTGACCTACATTTTCCGCTTGAGTGACTTGGTTAAGAAGTTTGGGGTAGCTCAGTAACTGACAAAGTACTGATGCTACAGTAACCAAACTTGCACAAGTGATTCATCTTTGGATGCTGAGGTGAACCCATGCATCGGATGAAGCATCTGACCTACATTTTCAGCTTGAGTGACTTGGTTAAGAAGTTTGGGGTAGCTCAGTATCTGACAAAGTACTGATGCTACAGTAACCAAACTTGCACAAGTGATTCATCTTTGGATGCTGAGGTGAACCCATGCATCGTATGCAGCATCTGACCTACATTTTCCGCTTGAGTGACTTGGTTAAGAAGTTTGGGGTAGCTCAGTATCTGACAAAGTACTGATGCTACAGTAACCAAACTTGCACAAGTGATTCATCTTTAGATGCTGAGGTGAACCCATGCATCGGATGCAGCATCTGACCTATATTTTCTGCTTGAGTGATTTGGATAAGAAGTTTGGGGTAGCTCAGTATCTGACAAAGTACTAATGCAACAGTAACCAAACTTGCACAAGTGATTCATCTTTGGATGCTGAGATGGACCCATGCATCAGATGCAGCATCTGACCTACTTTTTCCACTTGAGTGATTTTGCTTTTAAAAGCCAATATTGAGCAAAGTATAAGTGCTACATGTACCAAACTTGCATATTGGATGTATCTTTGATCAAACTTTCATAAAATGACCTTGACCTACTTTTTCCGCTTTAGTGATTTTGCCTTTAAAAGCCAATATTGAGCAAAGTATAAGTGCTAGATGTTCCAAACTTGCATATTAAATGTATCTTTGATCAAACTTTCATAAAATGACCTCGACCTACTTTTTCCGCTTGAGTGATTTTGCCTTTAAAAGCCAATATTGAGCAAAGTATAAGTGATACATGTACCAAACTTGCATTTTGGATGTATCTTTGATCAATCTTTCATAAAATGACCTTGACCTACTTTTTCCGCTCGAGTGATTTTGCTCTATAAAGCCAATATTGAGCAAAGTATAAGTGCTAGATGTTCCAAACTTGCATATTAGATGTATCTTTGATCAAACTTTCATAAAATGACCTTGACCTACTTTTTCCGCTTGAGAGATTTTGCCTTTAAAAGCCAATATTGAGCAAAGTATAAGTGATACATGTACCAAACTTGCATATTGGATGTATCTTTGATCAATCTTTCATAAAATGACCTTGACCTACTTTTTCCGCTTGAGTGATTTTGCTCTATAAAGCCAATATTGAGCAAAATGTAACTGCTACATGTACCAAACTTGCATATTGGATGTATCTTTGATCAAACTTTCATAAAATGACCTTGACCTACTTTTTCTGCTTGAGTGGTTTTGCCTTTAAAAGCCAATATACATGTACTAAGAAATATGTTTGAATTGAATTTTGCTGTCACGAGGTGAGCTTCGTAATCTGTGATTACCTATGTTTTATCTGTAATTTTGAGTTATACGCGTATATCAGAGATATCTATTTATAACCTTAATTACATAACAAGAAATGTCCCCATTCAAAACGGGAAAAAAGTTCTTGGAAAAATAATGTAAATAAATTAGTGCATCCAAGTTTTAATTATCAAACAGGGCGAAAATTGGCAAAATGACATACTTGAGTAGTAATGAATTAGCCGACAATTTATTTTCAATCATAATCTATGAGGGTTTAATGATCCATAGTTAAGCATAAGCAGTCTTGATTTATGTACATATATTCCGTAAACATGAAATTTTTCGTGTGGGGGTAATGTTTTTGGGGATTATCATTATCATTATCGTGGAAATACTCCATGAAAGAAAATTACGACCACTACAAAAGACTAAAAGGATTAATCCCGATTTCTCCAAAATAACCTCCACGTGTACTGTTGTAATGAACATTTCACAAAAATTTCCACCAGTGAAAATAACCACGTTACTGTTCCTACTATTTCCTACTTTTTCCTACTTTTCCTACTTTTTTATTTTGATCCTATTTTTTCCTACTTTTTCTTCAAAACCTCCTACTATTCCTACTTTGTCATCTCAAAAGTTAAAAATTACTTGCTTCACTTGTCATCGACATCTGACTCAAAATTTTTTAAAGATTTCGGGCTCGCTCTCGCCCTTTCTGTATATTTTACATGAAAAATCAATCTGTCCTTATTTCTCTCTGTGATTTCCTGGAAGATGAACATTATCAGTCTACAATCATTGCTTACTGTGATTTGTGTGTCATACTTACTGAAAATTAGCACTAAAAGTGTTGGAAAATTTCCTACTTTTCTCCTATTAATTCCTACTTTTTCCTATTTTTCTCCTACTTTTTTTCATTGACTACTCCTACTTTTATCCTACTTTTTCATCAAGGTAGAGTAGAAAGCCTGTATTTACAGCTGATTCTGGTAATGATTGAATAAAGGAATTCAGCATTGCATTCATTGTACTGTCTATATGAACAAGGGACTCAAAGTTAAGATACCATAAACTTGGATAGAAAAGTCAGTACACTTCAAATGTTGTAAAATTATAAGTCATAAATGCTTGTTTCTACAGGATTCCATCAATGAGGAGACTGTAGAATTGTTAATGCCGTACCTTAATGCTGAGGACTACACACTGGAAACGGCCCAGAAAGTCTGTGGTGACGTAGCCGGTCTCTGCTCCTGGACCAAGGCTATGGCCTTCTTCTTTACCATCAACAAGGAGGTCCTGCCGCTGAAGGCCAACTTGGCCGTACAGGAAGCCAGGCTAGCGGCCGCCATGAAGGATCTGAACCAAGCCCAGGCACAACTCGACGAGAAAAACCGAGAATTGGCGGAAGTGATGGCTATGTACGATGCTGCCATGAAAGAGAAGCAGGTTTGTAGAATTGGTATTACAAAGTTTGCAAAAGAAATTTAAGAATTTTCAATAGAGTTGCCACCATGGAGATAGAATGAATAGTAAGTTTAGTGCTCTTGGGACTTGTGCTGTTGTACTACTTAGCTACATTTTCTTATATCTAGTGTGAGCCCTAAACTGCAAACTGTTCTACCTTTGGTAAATGTAAGAAAACTTATTCTGGTACTGAGCAATCAAGTGTTAGGAAAAACTAATTACAGAGCAATCGAGTGTTAGGCAAAATTTATCTGTCACTAAGCAATCAAATATTAGGCAAAATTTCCATGTTCTACAATGTATATTGAATCATTCAATATAGCACTGTCAAATAAAATATGACATTTTTTGTACAGGCTCTAGTGGACGATGCTGAAGCTTGCAGAAGAAAGATGACCAACGCTACGGCACTGATCGAGGGTCTGTCCGGAGAGAGGATCAGATGGACGGAGGCCAGTAAGGGATTTGAGGCTCAGATCCAGAGATTGGTCGGTGACGTCTTACTATGTACAGGCTTCTTGTCCTACACTGGACCATTCAACCAGGAATTCCGATCACTCGTTCTAAAGAACTGGAAGAAAGAAATGATCAAGGAGAAAATCCCTTTCAGTGATGTACGCTACTATTTTCAATGAAAATAACATTTTCCATTTCAATTTTGGAAGAAAAATAATAAAATTTTCAGCAAACAGCTGCATCTTTTTCACATGCAATTATTTCTTTGATTTAGGAATTATATTACAATAATGAAAAGAATATTAATCAAATACCTTATTTAGATTAAACATATTTTATTGATAGCAACATAAAAGGATTGAAAAAAGTTATCTACATGTAATTTCTTTACCGAGCGTAAGATCTTGAAGTCATACTGTGTTAACCATTTTTGGATACTTTTACTCCTCTGTATTAATATGCGTGTAAATTTATGTGAATATGACATTTATTTTTTCTCAGGATCTGAACATAGTGGGCATGTTGGTTGACAATGCCACCATCAGCGAGTGGAATCTACAAGGTTTGCCTAATGATGAGCTGTCCATCCAAAATGGTCTGATTGTAACCAAGGCTTCCCGCTACCCCCTACTGATCGATCCACAGGGTCAGGGCAAAGCCTGGATCAAGAAACGAGAGGGAGGAAATGAGTTACAGGTAAAGTTTTTCTTTGAACAGGAGATATAGATTTGTAGTAATAAAGAGTGTATCTAGAAGATATTTTTGATTTCATAAGGTTTCAGATACATGTTACAAGGATAATAACATTTATTTCAAACAGAACAGTACTACATTTGTCCACATTGTCTGATAGATGAAGCGTCATTTTAAACCTTATTTATCTCCTCTATACAGATCACATCCCTTAACCACAAATACTTCCGATCTCACCTTGAGGACAGCTTGTCTTTAGGACGTCCCCTGATCATTGAGGACGTAGGAGAAGAACTGGATCCGGCCCTGGATAACGTACTTGAAAAGAACTTCATCAAATCTGGATCCACCTTCAAGGTTTGTTTTGGTTATCATCGCTTTACATACTGAATGATATCTTTATTTACATGAAAAGTTGCGGTATTTCAGGGTTCAAAATTCCCAGACGTTCAGTCTTCACAGGCAATCAAAATTCTATTTGGGCTTCTTTGAAATTGAAGAAATGTCATTTACATGTAGGTTGTCAAAATTGATGACCTGGAATTTTTGCAAACTTAGAAGGCTGTTTTTTGAAGTAAATGTACCAGTATTAAAGTGTTTTTTTAAGTAAATGTACCAGTATTAAAGTGTTTTTTTAAGTAAATGTACCAGTATTAAAGTGTTTTTTTAAGTAAATGTACCAGTATTAAAGTGTTTTGCCTGTATGAACATATCCTCATTAGATTGGTAAAGAGATAATACAAGTATTTTCCTCAAATGTAAAATATTTATATAAGTCATATGTACTGAAACTTTGTATGATGAATTCAATAACTTCTGTAGGTGAAAGTAGGAGACAAAGAAGTTGACGTGATGAAAGGCTTTATGTTATACATCACCACCAAGCTGGGTAATCCCACATACACGCCGGAGGTGTCCGCCCGTACGTCCATTGTAGACTTTACTGTCACCATGAAGGGACTGGAAGACCAGCTGTTGGGAGTGGTAATCCTGACTGAGAAACAGGTACAATTTGTTATGATCATCCATACATTTTAGAAATAACCACAAATAAATGCAGCTGACCAATCAAATTTGTTAGATAATCACATTTGTTAGTTACATGTATTACATCATCGTTGGAAACCCACGGCATCTTCTCAGTTATACTACGCAAGATACCGTGGGACAGTCTATTGGGAAACCCTTGTATTCCGAAACGATCTAAGCAGGGAATTTAAGCCAGTCAGAACGAGCGTCACAAAATCACTCCAACACAGAAGAGCTGAATCTATTCAAATCGACTATTTCATTGGTTACTATAAATAACTGTATGACGCATTAAAACGAGAATTCCCAAACAATTGCGCCCACGGCCTATAATCCTAGGGCAATAGGCTGTAGGTTTCCGACGATGGTATTACGTGTTCATGTTGAATTATTTGTTTTATTTACGATACAGTTGATAATAAACCAAGAGGTATCAACTTTTCTTGCAGAGAATACATACTATAGACTTTAATTAAAGAAATGCACCTTACTTACTGAAAACTGATCATACTCGGATTTTCCTTACTCCAAGATGTTGTTTTACAAGTATTTACAATTCCTATTGACATACATGTACATGCATATGCATAAAAGAAAAAAAGGATCTTTAAAGGAAACAAGCCAATTAACTTTTCATGAGATTGACAAAATCTGCGAGTATCTCTCTCATTTGCTATCCAAACTGTCATAATCAAAACACTTCTAATTCATTTACAGGAACTTGAAGCAGAGAGGACTAACTTGTTAGAGGAAGTAACGGCCAACAAGAGGAAGATGCAGGAGCTTGAGGACAATCTCCTGTACCGTCTGACGTCCACCGAGGGGTCACTGGTCGAGGACGAGTCCCTTATCGAGGTGCTAAGAATCACCAAGACCACTGCCGAGGATGTCAGTGAAAAACTCAAGGTCGCTGCCGAAACTGAGATCAAGATCAACTCGGCTCGTGAAGAATTCAGACCAGGTACGCTTCGCATTGGAGAAACAGAATGAAAAAGCTTTTCTTTGCATGATGATTGTAGTAATGTAAAATGAAGATTGATTATATTAAGGAAACTTATTTTTTTCAACTGATAATAAGAGTGTAATTACATGTCTGTTTGAAATTACACATAATTTTGCTTTATTGAAAAAAAAGACTGAATTTACAATTTTTTGTATTTTCTTTACTTGCAGTTGCATTCATCGAATTAAGAATGAACCCAATAACAAAGGATGAATAGGGGGGAAAATGAGTATCTACAGACTCTAGACAGAATAATGTTCATGCAAATATTTTCACTTTAAATTGTTACAGTTGCCAGCAGAGGTAGTATCCTGTATTTCGTCATAGTGGAGATGAGCATGGTGAACATTATGTACCAAACCTCACTCAAACAGTTCTTGGAGCTATTCGATCTCTCCATGGCCAAGTCACAGAAGTCTCCCATCACCAGTAAGAGGATCAACAACATCATCGAGTACCTGACGTTCGAGGTGTTCCGTTACACGGCACGAGGTCTGTTTGAGGCAGATAAGTTCTTGTACACAACATTACTGACATGTAAGATAGAGCTGGCTGCAGGAAGGATCCGTAATGAAGAGTTCCAGACATTCATCAAAGGTTAAAGGATTTTTTGTATCGCTTGCATAACATAGCCATATTTATTATTTCGTCATCATTTAAAAATGTAGAAGTTCTTATGGTGCTGAATTATATGTACATATTGTTTGTGATAAAGAATTGTCATGCATAATTTCTCAACGTAGGAGTAAATTCAGAGTTTGTACAGAGGAATTTGTGTACTATTGAAAATTTACTCTCTCATGTAAAATACTTTTTAAAAAGTGAAAGGTGCTACAATGTAAAAAATGCAATACATTTTATCTTAATTTAATTTAAGTATCATCAAGGTACTAACATTATCTAAAGTATTAAAATAAAATGTATAGTACACAAAATGAGCTGTATATTCTACTAAGATTTGCATTATAAAACAAAGGGAAATAAAGATTTATATAAAAAGCCTGACTCTCTGTATCTAAATTTCTATGGTAATTTGTTTTAATTACATAGTAGTTTTTGATTTTATTCCCAATTTTGTACTTCTCCTTTTCACCAGGTGGTGCCGCCTTGGATCTGAATGCTGTAGAGCCGAAGCCCAAGAAATGGATCACTGATATGACATGGCTCAACTTGGTACAGTTGAGTAATCTCCCTCAATTCTCCCAGATTTGTTCCCAAGTCTCCCGTAACGATAAAGCGTGGAAGGCTTGGTTCGATGAGGACGCCCCCGAAGAAACTCCCATCCCTGATGGGTACGGTACAACTCTCGATACTTTCCGTAAATTACTGCTCATCAGATCCTGGTGTCCGGACAGAACAGTGCCGATGGCCAAAACCTACATCGCAGAGACCATGGGTGTCAGGGTAGGTCCATATCTTATCAGAGAGTTGCTTCCCCTTTGAGATGATATCTTACATAGACTAATTGCGACGTCATAAAATTCTATGGAAACGGTCCTTAAACTCTAGGAAATGGCGGTATAAAATCAACGTTACCATACCTTTCTCATGACGTCATTAATGGTTTTACGTCGGATACCGTCATCAAAATGAGAAATAACTCTGTTTTCCTCAAAGACTCAATAGCAGAATCCCGTCTCCCAGATATCAAGAAATCCTGAATTAGACCCCTATACTATAGGTTGAAAATTATCATCTTTTTTTCCTGTTCAGTGGAATCTTGCCATGTCTGTTGATACATGACTTGATGTACGTGTATCTTGTGCAGCATTGGACATGTTTGCAAATCAGGAAGGGTGAGGGGGGTGAAGAGTTGAAAGCTTTGAATCAATGCTGTATTATATTTTGTGCAGATGCATCTGATACATACATGTATATGTTTTCATTTTGCCAATGTTTTTGCATGATTATTGAAGATGGAGGACTTAAAAGCTTAGTACTTTACAAATTAAAGAAAAAACGTATTTTAATTGTTTGATAAATTTCCCATAATGGCATTGTTGCATCGTCCTATCTTTTCCAGTTTGCTGAGAGCGTAATTCTGAACATGGAGGAGATGTGGTCGGAATCTACAATCCGTACACCGATGGTTTGCTTCCTCACCATGGGATCAGATCCCACAGAAAACATCATGGCCCTCGGCAAAAAGAAGGGAATCAAAACTGGGTAGGTTCTAGATTAGCATAAATCTGTACCTACATGTAAATTCAACATTTACATTAAGACACCTTGCTAAGATTTATAATGGATGACAAAGTGAGCTATATTATGTCGGATTTGATACCTCATTGAGCCTGTTTCACAGTTACATGTACCTCACATAAGACGAAGTGAGCTATATTATGTCGGATTTGATACCTCATTGAGCCTGTTTTACAGTTACATGTACCTCACATAAGAATGATGTCTTTAACAGTGATTTCATAATGAAAAAAAAAATTCCGCTCATTCATTTTAAGCTCATTTCATGCATTACATGATCAGAAAATGTTCTGTTACTTGTACTCTCCAAAAGTGCAAAAAAAAAAAATAGGGTCGGCAGACCTGTGAGCGAACTTTCCATAAAATGTTGACCTAAGTCAAATTCTTTGAGTTGATTTATGATTGATGGAATTGTACATGTACAATGCATTGTAAGATGAAAACTCTCATTACAGATACATCTCCATGGGTCAAGGTCAGGAGGTACACGCCCGACGTCTAATGTCACAGTCCATGCAGGAGGGATCTTGGATCCTCCTACAAAACTGTCACTTGGGTCTCGACTTCATGGACGAGTGCCTGGAAACTGTAAGTAGACTCATATAGAGAACCTTGTTACATAGTTTGGTCTGAGTAACGGAAATAGTTTGAAATTTAAGTTTATGGACAGTCACTTTGTTTCTTTTTCCAAGAAATTTTCCACTTGTACCCAAAATTGACACTTCCGATTGCGGGAAAAAGATGCAAAATTTCATGAATTCACAATGCTTTTACCTTGGACAAACAAGCTTTGAACCTCGGTCAAACATCGAAATTGCATTATGACGTCATGGAATTTCTCAAATTTTTCCCGCGTTCAGAAGGGTCAATTACGCATATACGTGTAAGTAAATGGCATAAATAAAAAAGTGCTATCTCTCATAAAGCATCAAAGATTGGTGGTAAGTTTTATGTGCATGTAATATTGTAAAGCATGATTGTTCACTCTATATAAATAAAAATAAAATTGATTGAATTCTTGAAGAACGAATATTGTTTAAAAAAAAGGGACACACCAACAGTAATTGATTAAAGCTGAAAATATAGCCCTATATTGAATATTTTACACAGTTTTCATTTTGACAAGAAGGATTTTGTAACCTTTGTTCATACATTTGAAGGTTGCACGGTTTAGAAGTTTTCAATTGTGAACAATATTCATGTTGTGTTTTTCACATACATACATGTATGTACATGTAACAGTATGTAAATCTTTCATCTCTTATCTCAATCTAAAGTACATATATCATAAAGGCTTTCTTTTCTTTCACTACATGTATATCCTCTAATTGATTATTTTGTTTATGAAAGAAAAATTCCTCGAAAAAAAAGAAAAAAAAAAAAAAAAGATTTTCATGTCATACTTGATATATTCCACAGGTACAAACTGCAGAGAATGTTGATCCAGGTTTCCGTATCTGGATGACCACCGAGGAACACAAAAAATTCCCCATCAACTTGCTACAGAGCTCAATTAAATTCACCAACGAGCCTCCGCAGGGCGTGAAGGCGGGTCTGAAGAGAACGTACGCTATCATCAACCAGGAGCAACTGGAGTACACCAATCTACCACAGTGGAAGCCCATGCTTTATGGAGTTGCTTTCTTGCACACTACAGTACAGGAAAGACGTAAATTCGGACCCATCGGATGGAATATTCCGTATGAGTTCAACCAGGCTGATTTCACGTCCACTGTACAGTTCGTACAAAACCATTTGGACGATATGGATCCCAAAAAGGTATAATAATGATGCGATAAATTAAGTCTACTGCCTGAGTTTAATTTACCTCTCTAGAATTAGCAAAGAAATTGAAAATTAAGTTTGAAAGTTTTATAACTCCATCTTCTTTCTATATGATATAATTTCATAGCTGATAAGAAAAATGTCATGTGTGTAACAGGATTCTTTGAATATTATGATATTTTTATTCATGATTATTTAATTTCCTCTTCAATGAACATCAGAAAATTAGGAAAGTAAGCCAAGATATGAATTGGTAGTAATTTTGTGTATGAAAAATTGTAACACTAAAATACAGAAACTGCACAAAAGGAATTTTGATAGAGTATGCAAACATCGTATATATTATAACTTATATTATATGATTTAGTTATACATGTATATATGATATGGTTATGAGTTTTTAGTACATTTGAATAAGTTATTTAGCCTTTCTATAAATACTCATTAATCACTTTTATGCATGATTGAATTTGTGTACTTCACAAAATTAATATTTGTAAGAGCATGAGAAAGGATGCAACTAGACATAAATGTATGACTGTATAAGCATATCGACATATTTAAGTAGGAATTTTAATGTAGTATATTGAAGCATATTATTTTACAAATTTTCCTAAATATTCATAATTTTTTGCCATATTCCCTCTTGACTTAAATGTAAATGTGATTTAAGTTTTAAGTTAAAAGGTTTAGCTCTGTAATGATGAAGTCAGAATTTTATGTGTTGGTGGCCTAATTGACCCATCCGGGTTGGGGAAATAAAAATGCAAAATTTCATGACGTCACAATGCTTTTACCTCGGACAAACAAGCTTCGAACCTCAGTCAAACATCGAAATTGCATTGTGACATCATGGAATTTATCAAATTATTCCGGCATTCGGAAGGATAAATTTTCCATGTGTTTTGTATAATAAGTGTATCGTAACCAGTAATTTTCTTCACATACTACATGTATATATATGTATTTTAGGGTGTGTCCTGGAACACAGTACGTTACATGGCTGGTGAGGTACAGTACGGAGGTCGTGTAACAGACGACTACGACAAACGTCTCCTCAATACTTACTGCAGGGTATGGTTCAGTGAGGCTATGTTTGCTGACTCATTCCAGTTCTATACAGGTATGTGTGAAGTCACTGCACTTCAATCTATCTTTCAGATTTATAGGTGACACACGTTTTTTTCTTTTTTTTTTTTTAAGTTTTTTTTTTCATAGATTGATATAGGATAGAGAATCTTTTCATATGTATAAATGACAATTCTAGTCATTAAGAACGTACGAAATTTTCTGAAATGGCACATGTGAGTCATGAAGTTCTATGCTACATTTGTATGTATGTTATGAAATTGAGACAATGTCTTGTGTTTTGCAGGGTACAAGATTCCAAAATGTAAGACAATAGACGAGTACAGAAGTTACATTGAGACACTTCCCCTGAGAGATACACCAGAGTGCTTTGGTCTACACTCCAATGCGGATATCACGTTAGTTTAGCAAATTCAATAGAAAATTCCTCTTAAACGCTTAAAAATTTTTCCTGGGAGAACAGCATTCAACTTCCTAGGAAAAAAAGAAATTTTGAATTTGTTGGAAAAAAAATTACCAGTACTTAACACTGTGATCATTCATTTCGTTGGTTTGCATCAAGCGGATGACATAGTCTAAGCTGACATCACAGGTCTGACAAGAAATTTCGACAATACGCAATTTTCACCTGTATGAAAGAACCTATCTTATAATTTGGACCTATACTATTGTGTACTTGTACTATTCTAGCGTAGGTCTTATATTGGCCATAAATAATCAATATTATCTTCTAACATATTTATGTTCCATCTACAGGTACCAGACTAACACAGCCAACAACATGCTGGCTAACATCGTGAACATTCAGCCTAAGGACTCCGGTGGCGGCGGTGGAGAGACTCGTGAGGCCGTCGTCTACAGACTCGCAGAAGACATGTTGGAAAAACTACCGGATGACTACGTTCCTCATGAGGTAATATAGGCAATATGTCATTTCATTACTTTTGATGAAGAAGTCAACAATTTTTTTGCTGATTTGTTCAATTTTTTCTTATCATTTACATGTGATTTGCAAAATGTCATATCTTACATGTTAGTTACAAAATCTCATATGAAGGTCTTTGATATATTTTTAATGAAGAATTTGAGATAAAATTTTTTGATCACATATACACTGTTTATGTTTTAGAAAATATGAAAATGAGAACCTTCAGATTTTTCAAGATCATCTTCCCTACACTGAATTTCAAAGTACTGTAATCGTTGTTATTTTCGCTGGGGGAAAATTTTGCGATTAATAACATCAAGACATTAGGCATGGGGGAAATATTCGCGATAGCAATGTCTTTCCCATTGTAAAAATGCAGCGGGGAATTTTCGCAAGGGGGAAGTTTCACAAATTCCCTTGGTTCGCGAAAAACGTGAAAAGTACCCCCACGCTAAAATTTCCATGTTTATAGTATTCAGTACTTGAACATGCATTTTCATATGCAAGACTGTCATATACATGTATCATGTGCTTATATTACACATTTGTACATAAATATATTTACCATAGGTGAAAGACAGACTGAGAAAAATGGGCATCCTTCAACCAATCAACATTTTCCTGCGTCAGGAGATTGACAGAATGCAGAAGGTCATAACATTAGTCCGTAACACATTGAAGGACTTGAAGCTGGCCATCGATGGTACCATCATCATGAGTGAGAACCTACGTGATGCCCTCGACAACATGTTCGACGCTCGTGTACCAACCAACTGGAGGAAGATCTCCTGGGAGTCGGCTACCCTCGGCTTTTGGTTTACTGATCTCTTGGACAGAAATGCTCAGTTCCATACATGGCTGTTTGAAGGCCGTCCCACAACCTTCTGGATGACAGGATTCTTCAATCCACAGGTATGGACAAACTTTAGCCTTTGTCATATTTTTCTTGATGAGTATTGATAGATTTTCATAAATCACATGTGTTTTTCTTGTGTAAAGAACTTTGTAATGCCCCCAAATTTTGATCTTGACCTTGAAGTTTGACTCACTTTTATAGACACCTAAATGTGAAGGATCACCTTTCTTTGAAGAATGAATATTTATCAAACTTTTGACCAACAGAGGTGTAAAATGTAGGAAATAAAAGTCTGGACATCTTGAAGATCTTCAACTTTAATTTAATCACTTGGTGTTAGGGTCAAAACCACACTTGTAATTTTGCACCGCAAGGTAATGAAATTCACACCTTACTGTCCTGAATTATAAGTTATGGTTCTCCAAGATCGAAATTCAGTATAATACAAATTGATTGGTATCTTTCAGGGTTTCCTGACAGCTATGAGACAGGAGATTACACGTGCCCACAAAGGTTGGGCCCTGGATGCTGTCATACTAGACAACGATATCACCAGGATGATGAAGGAAGATATCCACACCCCTCCAAATGAAGGTATGTACAGTACTTCTATATGAACTCCTTTTTGTGTCGCCTGCGAAGCATAGGGATTACTTTGTCCGTCTGTCTGTCACACTTGGATGTCACACCCTATAAAAGTGATTCCTGTGTGTCGCTATGTTTCGCAGGGGACACATGCATTCCTTTGAATGATTTTTCAGTATATATTTTACAGTATATATTCAAATGTTTGTCCATGTTACCTTGAACTTTTACTAAGTTGCCATCTAAATGCAAGCTGGCAGTTCTCAATGAGAGTGTTTGATATAAAGAGATGCTATTTGTGAAAGGATTTGTTGAGAGCATTTTTGCCACAGGACCATAAATTCACCCTTATAAGACTGCTGTATTTGCGAATGAAAGAAATTAAATTTATATTGAATTTCATAGTGAAAATTACTGATTCCATTCTAAATGTTGAATAAAAGACTTTTTAAATGATCAATATGTCAAATGTAGATTTGAAATCTTGGTCCTTACAGTGTTTTGTGTATTTTTAATTTCATGTACAGAGTATACATTTTACTAAGTACATTCTTTATTTCATCTACAGGTGTATACATCTACGGTTTGTACCTGGATGGTGCAGGCTGGGATAGGCGTAACTGTCGTCTGATCGAGCCGACGCCCAAGGTCTTGTACACACCCCTTCCCGTTGCACATGTCTTCGCCACAAATATCGACAAACCGCAGAAGACTTCCAATCTATACAGCTGTCCCGTGTACAAGAAACCCAAACGTACCGATCTGACCTACATCTTCCCACTGATGCTGAAGACGAACAAAAATCCCGATCACTGGATCCTACGTGGAGTCGCCCTTCTCTGCGACACCAAATAAACGGATAATTTTGACATTTCGTGATGAAACTCTTAACGACTTTGCCGTTTCTGAATGTCGGAACTTTAACGTGGTGTTAATAATTTTTTTTTTAAATCTATCTTTAGATGACTTTTGTTTTCTGAACAATTTCTAAATTATTTTTTGTCATTTTCTGATATATATTTATATTTTATTTATTTTGTTGTATTTGTTATATGAATTTTAATTCACTCTATATAGTGTACATGCTGTAATGCCATATTTTGTAGTAAATAATTCATTTGAAACTGAGTGATGTCATATTTCTATTTATACCGTGCTTGGAAGGACTTCGTATAATTACACAAAAGTATAACTGTGCTAATTTAACATTTAGACTCTTGTCTTTTTAACATGTACAACTTACAATACAGTACATAACATATATTTTTTTTCACATGGTTATGCAATACATTGTTTAGGGTAATAGAAGAGAAACATTTGTTGAATTTTATAGCGATGTATTATGAACTCGTTAAAAAAAAAACATATATAAACCAAGATCAGTATTGATTTGTTTATGAGTGTTCTTCCATGTTAATTGTATCACTATATTTGTCTTTCGTTTGTCGTTTATCGTTTAATATTTTGTGAGTGATTCTAACTTGATTCATACCAAGATATTTATTCGTATCTACATTTTGCGAAAATCGGAGAATCTTTATATTGGAGATATATTTTGTGTATTTTTATTTTTTTGTGCTGCTCTATTTGAAAACGTTGTTATTTTGCACTAAAAACTATTTTTTTTCCCGTATTTAACATTTGTTTTTGATGATATACATGTATGTAATTTTACAAGGTTGATTCAATAAAATATTGTATTAAGCCTGGAATTTTCATCATTTTATAGCCAAATGTCTGAGAGACTTCTATTATGTCGCCTGCAATGCAAGAGCGACATATTGGGATCACTTTGTCAGGTGTCCATTTGTCTGTCTGTTCATCTGTCTAGTAGTCACACTTTCACAAATTTACATGTAGCTATAATTACTTGATATACATCAGACATTGTTCAATCAAACTTACAGCAATGGTAAATCATGATGAAACTCAGCACCTAATGTTGGTCAAGGTCACGTATTTAGGGTCAAAGGTTCTTGAACAGTGCTATTTTTTTATATGCAAATGGCCAGTCAAGCTAGACCATTCAAGAATTGGTATGTAGACTGTTGCCATGGTTATGTTTGACCTTTAACCTTGCCTTTCCCTATTCAAGGTCAAGTTTTAAGTTTGGATAACATTTTTATTTTGATACAAGCATACATGTATTACACCACTCAAAAAAATTGAAGCAGCAATTTTTACAATTGTAATTTAATTGTACATGGAGTGAAATATTTGGAATTGGCAAGCCTCAGCCGCTATCCAATTGTGTGTGATTGTGTGAAATGGTTCATCTGTTTGATACAGATACAGAAAAGTAAGAAATGACCAATAAATAAGTCGAAATGCATTTTTGTTCACTACATAAACTGAAAGTATCTGAAACATTAATGTAGAGACTTTGCTCTCTTAGTAACCTGGTAAAGCAGATGTGGGATTTCTTTTTGTCTTATTCATCAACAATATAGCCACTAAAGATTCCATTTAGCTTATGTATTTTCAATTTCACAAATTACCAGCAGCCATAAAGAAGTAAATTCGAAACGAATCAATTTTATATTTTCCCAGATCTGTCCACAAATATAAATAGGTTTTTTCAACCCATTGTAATAAGTTATAACTGCACAGAATATAGCAATGCTAAAATAAGCTGTCAGATTCTATATGGAATGTGTCTATTGACTCATTCAATCAACAAATATGTTGCCAACTATTTAGCTACTGCTTGGAATTTTATCAACCCTTACCGAGAGCAAGCACTCGAAAAGTCACGAGTTCAGTTTGTAACCTTCCATCGATTCCAGAAACACATCTGGATCAAAAGCCACAACATATTTTCAATTTTCTCATGACTTTATCAAATTTAAAATGGAAATTCATAACACTAGCATAAAAGAGTTCTATCCGATATTCGTTATTTCCGAAAACCAGAGTTACTTCCTATTTGAGACGGTATCTGACGTAGACTGATTATGACGTCATCTATGGAAACAGTCCTAGAAGTCTGGAAAATGATGATATAAAACTGACGTTACCATACCATTTTCATGACTTTCACTATGGTTTTACATCAGATACCGTCTGTAAGGGGAAAAAACTCTGTATTCCGCAAACATCCAATATTTTTAATATTTTATATTTCAACCTTCTCTACCGTCCAACATTTTATTAATATGAAAATGCTATCTGGAATCTTACCTCTGAATTTTAAACCGATTTTCATCAAACGTGGCTTTCACAGTTACACACCACACTGCACACAATTGACAAACATTACATGTATCGGTATAGGTTTGCAATATCTAGGAAACTTTTCAAATAAAGTACATGAACTAGTGCGAAGGCACAAGACGGCAATGCATGTTTCTGTCCATGTTGGATTGCTCTCTACTCCAACTTTTTACTGAATATCACGACACTTCACAACATGGAAGTACTGAAGTTGCACTTACAAGCTGGTGTTTCCGGAAACAAGATTTAGAATGCACTTTTCTTCATACCAAAGTCCTCAAGTTTTTGAATTATTTTGACAAATTGAGAGAGATCAAGGTCAAATTGTCACCTGGGCCTCTTTTTCAGAAATATGAAAAATGTTCAGCCAAGACTCGCACTCACATGCACAATGTATCTCCACCTTTAATATAATGAACACTGGGTGGACTTACAGTTGTATACTAGTATTGTGTACGGTCATGAATAAAAGAGATATCAACCTTCTTTTAATAAAATACGGACAAGAAATATGGGTTTTCACCATTTATTGATGAATAACGCATGTGTATTCTATAGAGTATATCCAACAACTTAAAGCAATCAAATGAAAAATTGATAAACAATGAAAAAATGCATGGATCATAGCAAGACTAGATGTGCAAAACATAGTATTTAAAATGCAAAATATGTAAATAACTGGAGCATAATTTGAGAGTTATAGCTATCCCAAGTGTACATTTTGTACCAATCCCTAGTGTAGTACCTCCCCAATGTGGTTTATGACATTTAATAAAATATCACATTAAAGATGCATGCATACCATCATATTGAGATGAGTATCTAATGAAGGAAAATCAGAAGAAATAAAGTACGGTAAAGATCTTAAAGAATTGCATTGATGTGCAAATTCTACCCAATGCCAAAATTTCTAAGTTAAATGCTAAATGCATTATATCAAATTCGTGCTTTTGTACCATCTCCAAATTACAATAATGAAATATTTCACATGATGGTTATCATATGCTTTGAGGGAACATTCAGCTAAGTTTCTATGAAAAACTGATTTCAGTGGATGAATCAAAGACTCTAACAACTTTATGGGCAATCTGTTTCCTTTCAGTAAAATGAGTATATTACAAAGAAAAAAATAAAAAAAAAATTGTAGCATAAATTATGCAAGAGCATGACCCTCTTTGATTCATGGAAATGTTATCACAAATGTACAATATTGTCATATTTTTAAGGTGTGAATAAGAAAAGAATATTTAAAATCTCAACTTAAATAGATTGCATGTTTATAGAATCTTATATTTACAAACCATTTTTGACAAATTTTGTGTATGAATATGAAGAAAGTCTTTCATAAAATTAATAATACAGTAGAGTTCATATTGCACAAAAAAACCTACACAGACAACCTTTCGAGACGTAAAAACAAAGAATTAATTTGGTCGATACACTGCAACATAAATACATATACATGTATGTCAATGAAATTCTAGACATAATTAGTGGTAAAATACTTTGTTTCATAATTTTTGTCACAGTACATTGCCTACTACATTTCTGTATGTAGAACTACATGACGGTAATCTAAGTGACCGTGTAAAAATTGGAAGAAAAAGACAATGTGCAACCTTGATCTATATGACTTTTAGTTCTAGAAACACTCTTATATCATAATTGTATGTTTCCAGGTTTAGTGCACTACCAAATTAATTATAACATTTGAATAATTCTTTCTTCATGATACAAAATACAGTCAAACCTGTCTTATGTGACTTTGCAAGGGCCGACAGAAAATAGGTCACATAAGACAGGTGGTCACTGAATACAGGTTCAAGCTGATTTGACTTTGACCAACTCACAGCCAACAAACTGTTCGTAGTATAAGAGCAATATTATTAAATGCATCGCTGCATATATCAGTTCGTGTAATTATTGATGAATCGTTTTGCACATATAAAATCACATTAGATATTTTATTTATCACATAAGATTTAATTATGAAAGACACTGATGAAGAGATTTGATGTAAATTTTTATGTAGTTTGGGTCCTTTGCAACACTAAAAGTCGTAATATACAGGTTTGGAATAAGGTATGGGACAGAAAAATCACGGTCGTTGTCGCGTTAGACAGGTCGTCGCTTTATACAGGTGTATTTGATAGGAAAATTACTCGGGAGGAATAAAAAAGGTCACATAAAGCAGGAAGTCGCTAAAAAGAGGGTCACTTTAAGACAGATTTGACTGTAATAGGATTCATTTTTCATTCTCTAAAAATAAAGATTTTTTCATGAAATATTTTCTTTCTTGAAAAATACACACTAGAATTAAGTATGTTGTCTTTTTATAAAATATGATCTAACATAAATCCATAAATTTTCCAAACAACAAAAATTTCAAACATGGATAATCTAAGTTGATCACTCTTCGTCTACTGTGAAAATCAAAGAAATCTAAGTGTGCAGACATTATGTATAAGGCACTTGATTATTTACAAAAATGAATGAATTCAGTAAGATCTATTCCTTCCTGTCAATTGCACTGAAAAAAGTTGCTTACAATCTTAACTGCATGATACACGTGATTCACATGTATATACATGCTTTAATTAAGTACATGTAATTGCTTGTGCAACAACTGATGCATCGTCGGAAACCCATGCTCAGGTCATGCAAGCTCACCTCCCGTGGGTCATAACGGCATAATTTTTGCTGGATAGCAATACAAAAATCTGATAGCAAGTGCTTGTCATTGTACATGTCATCAATAGCAATATTTTATATTTTAAATGTTTTAATTAATGATGACAGTCAGTGGTTCACATTGTAAATTTTAAAGAGTTACAAAACAATGTGACTTATATTGGCTTTAAATAGCTCATTCACTGACATGTACTCGCATTAGATTCTTTTAATGCTATCCAGCAAAAATTATGCCATTATGACCCACGGGAGGTGAGCTTGCGTGACCAAGCGTGGCATTCCGACGATGCAACTGATGTAAATTTTGAGTAATTTGAAATATTCCAAAATGGATGAAGTGGAAGAAAACTGTGTAAAAGCTATGTAGCATTTATCATCATCTTAATTTAAAAATTTGTACAAGAAAGGATCCTCTTGTCATACTTTTCTAAATAAAATTTCAAATAAAAAAAAAACTCAGATCCAAATTCAAAATTTCTCTCATGTTTGAATTTCTAAAAATTTTGATAAATTGAAATTGATAACAAGTATTTTTTCATAATATGTGCTTGATATAAAATTCTGCTACCCTTTGTATAGTGCACATATTTAAATTCTCTTCAAATTAAACTTCTAAATAAAAGCTTGGATTTTTATACATACCATGTTGAGTTACATAAACGCAAAAGGGCAAAAATACTTATTTGTTACAATACAAAATGTCCTTTCCTATCAGTCATAGTGACTATTTCCTATATGTTTTACACATAAATATACATTTAATTTTGTACATAGCGTAATTATTTCATACTGTATATCCAGTTGCAAATGAGTACATTATAAAGCAATAACAGAATAATGACTATGATTATGTCACCATAATGACGGGTCCTTGTTGAAGGTAGACAACTGCTGGGAGGGACCACTTACAGACCTAGAGGATCTGGGCGTTTCCTCTTTACCACCAAACGACGAGTAGCTGAATCCTTTTGACGTGTAGTTAGAATTCCAGGATGTCATGTTGGATCCAGCTTTTCAAACAAATAAGAGTACAAAATATCAAATACTCGGTATATGTACATTTCACAAGTTGTATCAGAGAAGATTTTCCGACCGAGAAAAAAGCTTAAAGCTTGTTAGGCTTTATTGTTTTATCTAAATAAAATTTGAAAGTTCAGAAGATGAAAATATGTAAGTCCTCCCATCTTTCTTTAGGTCAATAATTGATATTTTAAGTAGCATTTTGTAATAGTCCATGTGACAATCAAAATGAGAGCAAATTTCACAAATTTTAACTTTCATACATGTAGTTCCTTTTTAAATATTGCAGATGCAGTGTGAAAAACAGAAAATGCAAAAAGTGATCAAATAAAGCCTGTGTTTGTGAAACACGAATACCCCCGGTGGCACCTTAAATATAAACACCATTTTCTGTTAAGTATGTGAAAGGTCAAAGTCAGGGTCACTGGGCTTAAAGATGCTGGTATCAATGGAAAAATCTTGTGACAAAGAATACACATGTGAAATATCAAGGCCCTATAACTTACCATTCAAGAGTTATGCCCAATATTAAAGTTTTTGAAAAGTAGGTCAAAGGTCAAGGTAAATAATGTTGGATTTTCGATACAAGGGTCTTGTCATAACGAATACAGATGTGAAATATGAAAGCCCTATCAATTACCATTCAAAAGTTATGCCCAATGTTAAAGTTTTTGAAAAGAATGTCAAAGGTCATGGTCAAGTCACGAAGTCAAAAATTTTAGTATCAATGGAAAGATCTTGCCAAAAGGAATACACATGTGAAATATGAAGTCCCTATCAATTACCATTCTAAAGTTCTGCCCAATGTTTAAGTTTTTGAAAGTAGGTCAAAGGCCAAGGTCAAGGTCACGAGGTCAAAATTTTCGGCATCAATGGAAAGATTTTGTCACAAGGAATACACATGTGAAATATGACAGCTCTAGCACCTTCCATTCAAAAGTTATGTGCAATGTTAAAGTTTTTCAGACAAACAGACAGACAGACGGACAGGCCAAAAACTATAATGCCCCAGAAATAGATTTCGGGCATAATAAAAATACTAATTTGGGTGTAAATATAATAAATATTGCAGTTTCAGAAATCAATTCTGGGTGCAAAGAACAGAAAATTGTACAAAAATGAAAAAATACTCAAAGGGTGAAAATCATAATATCTTGAAAAGCTTTTATTTTCTGATTTGAAGAATATAGCGTGTGATACAAAATTCTAAAGATTCTTTGAGTATTGAGAAATGTGCAGTACACTTTGACACAAACAGGTACACGTGTATGCAGAAAGTCAGAATCAAAGTTATAACAGTGAAACAACACTTCATGTTTTTTTTTATTTAACGTTTTAAAATACCTGAATGATTTTCATCTCTTCCTATTTGAGAAAAGAATCAAAATAACTCTTACTGAAAGTTTATGTTTTTTTTTCTTCAGACATTTTCTTTCTTTTCATATTGTTGATAGATCTTAGTACATTTATAAGAAAGTGCATCCATCTGTTGTTTTTAGCCATGGCTTCCGAATAATTCTTATACATTTTTTTTGTATGTGCATGTACTAATTAAATCTTGAATAACAATGACAAATTAAAGAATTAGAGAAATTCTTGAAATTAATTTGGTTTCAGTAAGGATGACCATATTTACTTATTCCTTAAAGAGCTTTTAAATAAATTTGTACCTGGATTGTTTGAACTTCTGTTGCTAAAAGATGATAATTGTCTGTTTAAGTCATCTTTGTCTGCAAGAAATAAGGATGTTAATTTTAACAATCCATTTGTACTAATTTGTACAATTAGACAATTATATGCAATACACTTTTAAGGGCTATTTCAAGTCCTACATTTTCTATATTCACTCATATCAGGGCTCTCGCATCCATTTTGGGGACTGGGGCCTTTAAAATTGGGAAAAATAGCGGCATTTTCTCATAAATTGGGAAAATATATATAATATGTTTGAATGCCTTTTCACTTGAAAATGAGAATTTTTAATTCATTTTGTTAAATTTTCCATGAGGACTCAGAGGTTCCAAATTGGGAATAACTGTCAATAAATTGGGAAAAAAGAAACTATTTTGCATTTGGACTGTGGCCGAATAAAGGCTCCAAATTAGGCTGATCAAGAGCCCTGCATATGTCTTGATACTGACTTAAAAGGCTAAAACAGCTAGTATTTCTTTTCGAGTCTTACATTTTCTATTCTCACTCATGTCAGTCTCGAGACTGACAAAGAAAAGGTAGATGTGATAGTGTGATCCTTTCTTATAAAATTGCTTGCAACATCTAATACACAGCAAGCCTCAATCAATGAGGATCATAAAAACTCAATATGATTAAAACCAAATTGGGGATCCGAAGTTAATGCTGTTAGCAGAAGCATCTTTTAGAAAAAAATCTTTCTTATTTGATGTTACTATGCCTGTTAATGACTTTATAATGGTAGGACTTATCAGATACCCAGCCGTCACTGTCTCAAATGGGAGGTAACTCTGTTTTCCAAAAAGACTTGATCCTTACCTTTATTAACACCACCATATCTAGAGTAGTATGTTGTATTGGCTTTGAGACTCAATCCCTCATTACCCACAGGCCTTTGTTTAGTCCCATTGACTGATACATTCTTCTTTATGCTCCACACATCCTCTAGCTCCGAATTGTCTGTCAAAAAATATTCAACTGCATCAAATAGATTTTTACTTTGTGGATGACCATCATGAGTAGTACATCAGGAAATATCAAATTTCTTTTAAGAAATACCAATATTGTAACACATTTCTGATTGATATGTTGTGAGCGTCGTATTTCAGGATTTGAATTTTATCCGACATTTTGCATTACACAAGTGTTTAAGGGCTTCAATACCACTTTTAAAAGAACTCTTTATCTTCACTGGTCAGAAAGCCATCCACTGCAAGTATGACGTCATCATCAGACTGAAAGTGGGTGCCATAAATAGCTGCTTTCAGTTTTGGGAATAGATGGAAGTCTGACGGAGCAAGTGAATAAGGTGGATGCTCAATCAAATTATAGCCACATGAATGGCAGCAATGGCAGTGACAGACAATGTCCTGATGGAACAACACACCTTTAACTAGTGAGCTTTCTGCGGCACTTAAGTTTAATATTTTCCCGTATTTATGTCAGAAGTGAAGCATAGTATGTGCCATTGATTGTTTGTCCATTTTGGAGATAATCTACCAGCAGAATACCTTCTGCAACCCAGAAAATCGAGGCTTACAACACATCAATCAGCCCTCATATCTGAACCATTAATCATCTTCAATTAGACTGTTCACAAACAGGTATGTCTCCTGCTGCAATCTTTTACCCTACATTGTCTAATTGAGTTTGATCTTCCTGTGATTTGATGGAGTTTTACCCTAAATATGTGACCTTGACCTCTCGAAGGTTCATCATACTCAACCAATCCTAAAAGTTTGATTGAAGGACAGGAGTATAATGTTAATTAATTTGGTATATTCCATATATGAAAATTTTTTGGTGAACTTCTTAATGGGCTTTAAATGAAAAACACACAAGAAGCAAATTTAAAAGCAGACTAACAATTTCCTTATGGCACAACTTTCCATTTCTCCGGCGTTGTGAAAGCATTATATCCTTAAAGTTAGACCTACTATTGCACATGTAGACCAATTAACTTTTATTCTGATAGGCCTTGCTAACCCTCCATAACCCCGGAAATAATAGTCATGAATGTCTCTTTTTTCTGCCGATGTCAATGAAACATGGACTGGTGCAACTGAACTGGGTGTATCCTAGAAGTCTATTGATATCACACCATCATTATTAGCGCTATAGAGCATGTGAAAATGAACCAATTAACTATCCAGATCTAGTGACGTTGTCCACTCAGTGGTCATACACTCCAACCGCTCCCCAATAGTGATGGATTTCTGTTTTCTGCCAATGTCAACGGCACATGGTACAATCATACCTTGTGTATCCTTGAAGTCTATTGATATCACACCATCATTATTAGCGCTATAGAGCATGTGAAAATGAACCAATTAACTATCCAGATCTAGTGACGTTGTCCACTCAGTGGTCATACACTCTAACCGCCCCCAATAGTCATGGATTTCTGTTTTCTGCCAATGTCAACGGCACATGGTACAATCATACCTTGTGTATCCTTGGAAGTCTATAGATATCACACTAGCATTGTTAGCGCCAAAGAACAAGTGATAATGAACCAATTAACTCACCAGATCTAGTAACGTTGTCCTTGCGTGGTGTGAATATCCACTGGTCATCATTCTCTTCCTTCTTTGGACCAGTATACAAAAACTTCTTAGTGTTACCTACAATAACAATAAAGCCTGTGTTTGTGAAACACGAATGCCCCCGGTGGTATCTTTGTTAATATAAACTTCATTTTCTGTTAAGTATATGAAAGGTCAAGGTCAACAATTTTGGTATCAATGAAAAGGTCTTGTCACAAGGAACACACATGTGAAATATGAAAGCCCTATCACTAACCATTCAAATGTTATGCCCAATGTTAAAGTTTTTGAAAAGTAGGTCAAAGGTCAAGGTTAAGGTCATAAGGTCAAAAATGTTGGTATCAATGGAAAGGTCTTGTCGCAAGGATCACACATCTGAAATATCAAAGACCTATCATTTACCATTCAAAAGTTATGCCCAATGTTGTTAAAGTTTTTGAAAAGTAGGTCAAAGGTCAAGGTCAAGCTGTCAAAAATTAAATTTTGGTATCAATGGAAAGGTCTTGTTACAAGGAATAAACATAATTTAACATGTGAAATATGAAAGCTCTATCACCTTCCATTTAAAAGTTATGCCCAATGTTAAAAGTTTTTTTTTTCGGACAAACAGACAGACAGACAAACAGACGGACAGGGCAAAAACTATATGCCCCCCCGAATCTGTGATTCCGGGGGCATAAAAAACAAACTATTTAGAACATTTACATGTAGACGAACACGTACAAAACTGAACGTTTCTAACATCAATATGACCCCCCCCCCCCCCCCCCTCTTCTTGTAATGTATCGATCCATATTGGTTTGAATATAGATGGTTGTTTTTTTTTTTCTTTAGGCCTTTTATTTTTTATTAAATGGTTTACGGGAGCGCCGACTCTAATTTCTTCTGAAAAAAAATAAAAATAAAAGTGGCGATGTCTCCTTTTATTTTTAAACTTTCCGCCGACCGTCTTAAACTGTCAGCTCGCAAAATAATTTTTTTATTATTTGCGATCATTGAATCTTTCAAACGCTTCAATTCTCTATCGAGACATGTAAGCTCTAAATCGACTATACGTAAAATTGAACTGTCCCTCACCGAAAGTGATACTCGATGCGGATCCCGAAACATCTATACTGAAGATTCTAATAGAGGGACAAACTGAAGTTGGAGCAATGGTAGATTTTGCCGTTTTAAAGGATTTCGGGTTTGTAATTTTCATTTCGACTGCAAAGTTTAATCGATGGTTGTAAGTTTCAGCGTTTTTGATTGAGTAACACATGCAGTACAACTGTTCTTACAGGGAAGACTGTTGTTTTTGACGACATTTTCGTTTATTGTGGAGGCACAGACGTGTTGGATACTGAAGATATTAAAAGATTGCGTGAAAATTATGGGATTGTTCGACCAATTTGTGGTGAATGTAAGAAGTCAAAGCTAGTTAAAACAAGGAATGCAGTAAAAACTAAAAAGAGGAAGTGAACAGTCATCCAATTCGTGGTGAATGTAAAAAATCAGGGCTAATTAAAACCAGGAATGCAGTAAAAAGTTAAAAGAAGAAGTGAACAGTACGAAAAAACAGAAATTCAAACTTAGCATCAATTGTTATGGAAGTTTCAAAAAAAAAAAAAATAAAAAAAAGATGATCCGTTTCCTCTTTTATTTTTATTTTTTTGGTCGACTGTGTTAAATTTCTCATTTTATTTTTATTTTAATTTCCCCCCCCCTCGACTCAATTTTTTTCAAAATTTCCCGTAAACCATTTAATAAAAAATAAAAGGCCTTAGGTTTTCATCCTTGAATTTTTTGTCAAAAATCAATGGAATGATCAGAACAATGTGCAGTATTTACGGCCTTAGTTCGATTGGTATCAGGATTATCATCTTCAATCCCTTATTATGGAGACCTTGCCCTATTATTCCCAAAATGAATAGGTGTCTTCTCTCATTATCAGAACATGTAGAAATGCATCCTAAAATAGTTTCGATCGGTAAAAGGATGCTTGAGTAACAGAGTTTTCATCTTGAAAGCAAAATTTTAAAGTTTTTTTTTTTTTTTTTTTTTTTTGAAACAGTGACCATGGTGACTTTGTTCTTTGCCTTTGGGGTATCGATTGACAAATCATTGAAATCAATAGGCGGGCTTCCCTTCTTGAAAAGTACATGTAGATCTACCGTAAATCTAAATTTGAAAGGTCTCACAAGTTTTCATCTGCATTTGCATTATCTTTTCTTTTATACTACATAATTAGTAACATAGTACGACAATAATCACTTGTTCGGGCCGCATTTCCTTTAGTTCATCGATCTGTTTGTTACCAGTTTGATTCATTCGCCCTGTTTTCTTTTTTTTTCAGGGGTGGGGTGGGGAGGTGGGTGCGAAGGGAGAGGATTTATTCACTATCATCCATAATGGATCCTTTGTTCTAATTACTGATAAAAACTTAAGACAAAGGATGGAATTAATAAATTACCCTTGTGTACCGAAATCGATTTTTGTCATAAATCTACACGTTTAATCCCAAGATTTATTGACAGTTGAAGAGCTGTGGAGGGACCTCCTTGATAACCAGCCACGAGTTATCGACCCTTAAATCAATTTCTATTAATACCTGTTCTTTGAATATTATGATTACACATTTTACAGCCCCACTCAATGGAAGATCTAATTAGTCAAATCGGAAAAATGATTAATTTCTACATGAACATGAACCTCGGTATGTACGTGGTTTAAACATGTGACAAGTCCGGGGTTTGTTGCTCAAATTGCGGTAAATTTTTTGACTTTAAAATTAAACGAAAGACACTCTCCTTAAAACATTAATCTTACCAGAGATTCCCATTCCGTGAATCTAAATAATCTTACACCATTATCAAATCACTCTTTTCACTTTTTTTTCTAATTCCACGTGTATATGCAATAGTCAATATACTAAACTCGTTCAACTTTCAAATTATTTATATACGGAATAAATTCGATTGTTCGAGAGACTTCCTTGGTAAAATGGAAGATGTTGACATAAACAACTTAAAACCACTAATATACGACTAATTACACCCAATGCTCAAATCCTCTTGAAGCCTTGGTCCATATTTATAATAATCAGCTTTATTATTTTGAAACTAGACTTCTTAGTCATATTAGGATTGAGCCAATTTAAAACTACAAACAATCCACAACAAAAAAGGAGCATTATTCTTTTTATTTGGGATATATTCTTGACAATATTTTTCCCGTCATGAATGTTTCCTTATCTTTAATCAATACCAAACCTATTCTCGTTTGATCAAAAACTTGGGGTTTAAAAAGAACTATGCGGTAAATGGGAAATGTATCGTAAATTATTCAAGCAAAAAGCTTCTGATATTTTGTGCGGTGATAAAGGCAAGTGCCAAAACATGAGATTAAAGTATCCCTGTAGATACATATTATGTAGGATTATATCAGGTGCACGGCTTTGTTGGGACATTAAAGGCACTTTGTGCGTGCATTAAAAATCCCATGGGCGAACATAGATTTTTTTTGGCAGGAAAAAAAGGGGGGGGGGGGGGTGTCCAGCCTACGGTTTTGCAGAAACACTATATACACGTAAAAAGGATGAAAAATCTGTATTTTAGGAAAATTGCAGGGAGGATTCCGACCCCTCTACCCCCTAGATCACCGCTTGAAGTTCAACCTGGCATTGTTCCCTTACCTTGTGACGTATGTTCCATCTATATATATACATGTATTCATGGACTGATCACACTTTTGGGATACTAAAGGCGTACATGGTTCCTTCTTTTTTAATTCAACATTTTAAAAACAATCGATTAAGTCTTAGTTTGACTTCAATCACTTCTACACCTTTTTTTTTAATTTCCGTAATATGAGAATTTACAGCTACGATGCATAAAGCCAGTCTATAGGTATCCACTATTTCACAATTCTGAAATTTCATTAAAATCGATTTTAATGTCGAGTGGGACTTGAAAGGAATGTACGATGATCCGAAATCACTGTGATATTGGAAACCTATATATGAGCGATCTAACACGACATCATAAAGTAACGAGTTACAGGTACATCATATATATACGTCAACGTCATCACTTGGAACTTGAAGCAATTTTTAAAAAAAATCACTTTTTCACTTAAAAAAACTCGTAGCACAGATTTCCATCAATTAGTATAGATTGCCAACGTTATGTAAAGTCAGAGCATTTCAAAATCGATGTCGGAATTTCCTGAGAGGCGAGTTTTACCGATTAATGAAGTATAAAGATCAAGGAAAAGTATAGTGCCGACAAGGCAGCTCGGATCCCGATATTTATGGTTACGTTTTTCTGGGTAGATCAATAGCTCTTCGTGATAGACTCAATGCTTATTTATGAATATAAGTAGATAAGTAAATATAAATTTCTGTTTCGTGTCAGTGCAAGTCTTATATATAATGATACATAGTTGAGTACACGTATACGCACATAGCTGACGATACCATCAAAAGTAAGACGAAATTGAGATTTAAATTGATTTAAAGAGAAGTTCTGTACCGTACGTATTTCGAAAAAAAAAAAACCTTCAATATTGAACTTGACATAACATTACGAAATGGGGATAGATATTAATCAAAGGGAATAATTATTTTTTTCAAATCGCCACTTCTACAGTCAATTTACCCGACATTGATGCGGCAAGGTAACATGTGATCTAGTCTTCAACTGTGTCGTTATACGTAAATTGCTGTGATTCAGTGTGAAGACTTTGGCAGTTTGATTTTATCATTTCTACAAGTTTTCCCAAAGCTTTCGACGAATATGCAACTGTAGTTAGTTACTGTAATGCCCTTCAAGGGCTGCAGAGACTCGGAAGTCATCAGATTAATTTGTGGTTGTCGTATGACGACTGGGTCGAAAATACAAACGTAGAGTACTTGTACGTATATCCTGTATAAGCAATGCTCAAGTGAGCTTGTCAAGGTCACACGGTCAAGGTACACGGAACAATTTGAAAGCCCTCATCACTGAAAATCTAAACCGTGAAAACGTGAATATCAAAGCCATCTTCTTGCAATTTCGAAATATTTTTTCCAAGTAGAATAAGATTAACGTCCAAGGTCAATGGGAAATATACATGTACAACTGCAATATCTTGTCCAATTCCATTAGGTCAAACGTAAACGTATAAAATGAAAGGTCTTGTCACAGTATATATCTACAGCAAAAGTACACGGTTGTACAATGTTTCTATTCATTATACAAATTATAGTTGCTGACCTTTTGTTGCGACCAGATACTTTGATCGATTCGGAGAAGAAACGTGTCAGTGGTTGGATATCTTGTTTCCAATCCTTTTGATTTCATTATCTTTCATGATCTATAGAATGTTCAATCTAAAATTTGACCTAGATGTTGACAAACGGACGGACATCTTCAATCTTTAAGCTAGAATTGTTTTGCAATTCGGATATACATGTATACATGTAAATACTATTTACTTCGCGACAAAGAGTGTTGATTTTTAATATCTATTAAACTTCCAAGTTGCCTGACGTTAAGCATGCATAATTTATCATGAATGTGGCCAAAAGTATCCGTTAATTTCCCACAGAATATGTTTGCCAGCATTTAATAAGTAATTGGCAAATGCTTCCACAACATTTGAAATTAATGGAATGAACTTCTTTTCTTTAGATTCAGCAATGTGAACTAACCATAGCTTTAATATTTCCATTTAAAGAACGCTTTTGTCGGAAACCTTTATTGCAGCTTTTTGATTACATATTAGATATTGTGTACACGTTTAATTAAATCCGCAACAGGGAGCCGTTCTATGGTGAACTTGGTCAAATTGTTGTATCATTGACTGTTAACTCTTTACTTAAAAGTTTAACAAGAGTGGCAACCATATACGCCAGGCATGCTGGTATTCATCTTTCCTTTTTTGGGAGGGGGAGGGATGACAAATCTAAAGATATTGTATATTTTTATTAGATTCAAAGGCAATTGGTTCTGTTTACGCCGGTACCTTGTTCTTGAAATTTCGAGTACCATAGCAATTACCTATGAATAAAGAAATTTTATTATTTGTCTGTATAATCAATACTCTTACTAGGCTAGCCCTGCCTGAACTGAAGGTATGAATTATATCCCCGCGACAATTTTTTCTAAACATCCCATTTAATTCAATGTTGCAGGTCAAAGGTCATGGCACATTCTTGGATCTGTCAAACGTTGCCTTAAGTTAAGTTCATCCATGCAGTTGGGCAGTATTTATCATTTATGCTCACAATGCTTATAAGGTTTTACCCATAAAATCCATTGTGACCTTGGCCTTCATGGATTACCCTTAAGTTCTCAGTAGAAACAATGTCCATTATGATCGAAATCCATGCAAAGGGGAACATAGGGAACGGAAGGAGTATTGCCCAAGAAAAGGTTATACCCATGAGGTATATGGTGACCTTGACCTTTGACCCAACATATATGACCTTGGTTCAAAGTTATAAGACAACCTTGGGTCTGCTTTGAACATTTTTTTAAAGTCCATGCAGAGGGGAAGGAGTTGTGCTCCAAATAAGGTTTTACCATCAAATCTATTGTGATCTTGACCTTCATTCAAGGTCATAAAACACCCTGGCACCCTTGCAGAGGGAAAGGATGTGCATCAAGTATGTTTTACCCATAAAATATATTGTGACCTTTGACTTCTGACATTTGACCTGGTCATGGATCACCCAGGAGGCTGGGACCCTTAGTTAAAATTCTGTTATTGAAATTCATGCTGATGTGAAGGAGTAAGTCATGGACAAGGTTTTACTGAGAAATGTATTTCATCCTTCACATATGACCTTGGTTCAAATTGAACTCATAACACACTATTGAGTCTTCATTGACAATTCTGTAAAATATCACTGAAATTCATGCTGAGGAACAGTTATTTTACCCATGAAATCCATGCTGAGAAGTTAGGCCAGACAGAAAATATTTTATGTTTGCTGTTAACCAACTCTACCCTTTTACCTTATTATTATTTCTTACTACCGGTAATGTAGGAATAAGAATTCTATTGAGTTGATTCACAATCTATTTGGATTAAATATTCAAAAACAGACATGGTTGTAATTCGATTTCTGGAAAAAAAGGGACTTTTGGCTACAAAAAAAATTCGACTCGGTGATGTTTTTCCTGATCCAGTAGGGGCGAGGGGAAACAAACAATTCTTTAATTAATTATTATGGCCTACACAATGTAGGTAGGAAAAATATTTTATTTTATTTGAAAATAACTATATAAATACTTAGCCACACGAGACTTCCTACATTCAACATATAAGCATATTGCTTATTTTTAATGTTCTTTGCACTAAAATTAAAAGAAGCTGATTATAGCATACAGAAGCATAACATTGTGAAGTCCAGAAACTTTATGGTCTATGAGTAGACATGACCTTAAATTTTATTTTCATATTCAATATATGTATTGCATTGAGACAAATTTTTAGAATCAGTTTCATTATATACATGTATGATTGTTTTAGTCTGCAAGCTGGAAGAGTCTAAACTTACTGAATCCAACAGACTGGTGGTCAATGAGAGCTCTTTTGTCAAATACCAGTTATTACAAAGGTGATAGATAATTGTTACATGCGTACTGTCTATTAATTAATAGTCAAAATGAAAACAAGTTTACGCAAAATGTAGCACCTCCATGCACGACAACACCAAAAATTAATTTCTTTTTCATTTCCTTTCATTTGTTATCTAAAGACTGTCGATAAGGTTAATCTATTTCTGCACATTGTGACCTTGACCTTTGAGCCCTGACCTTCAAAATCACAAGGTTACTCGTACATATTCCTTGACCCATGGGCAACTCACATGGAATTTTGAAGATCATCAAAAATCAACCATATAGTTCTGCATTATTGCCTATTGTGAACCTTGAAACCAATGGGCTTCCCCTCCCCCTGCACCATTGGCAACTCGCATGTTAAGTTTGAAGAACACCTTAATTAAATTGCAATATCTAGAGTTGATCTATTTATTGCCTAATGTGAACTTTGACCCCTGACCTTGATACCCATTGGGTATCGTCCTCTGGCTCTGAACACGATTAAGTCAATGCAAAGATTGAATATTGATTTCCAAAGTAAATTGTTATCTTTAGAGTGTCCACAGAGTTTTATCATTACCAATTACAAATGAATCCTGACCTTGAAAATCAATAGGCTAAATCCTATTGCCATTATCTAGAAGTGTCCATGTGATTATACAAACCCACCAGAAGTTGAACGAGGGGAGAGTTAGAGCGTTGTCATTATTACCGGTATTACAAATGTATTGTCCGGTTGGTTCAGCACACGATATCTAATTTTTCAATACAAGTATTCGTTCAGGGATAGATCCCGAAAACATATTTCAACTGCTATAATGTCTAACACATGTGCACACCTCTGTTAGTTGCCCTGCGAGTATGGAGTGGGGGAGTTTGGAGACTCCCCCCACCCGAGAAAATTAAAATTATGGATCAATGAAGCAAACCGTGCACTCTGGGGCTGAAGTATCACGGAATTTCCTTTCTCATTTTACCAAATCTTATACAAAAGCACGCAGTGAATAGTATTTTAAGCACAATCTACATGTAAGTCCACTGTTAGCATCCCCCGAAAGAAGTTTTATTTTGCATTTGTTACAACCACTTTACGCGAGCTAGATAATACGATGCAATTGTTGATCGGAACAGGGTAAACAAATAAATTTTTTCACATGTTAAAATCAACATGATTTTAATCTGTCTTGTGGGTATTTCTTGTTATTTAAATGTGGTAAGTAGTTATTGATTTTTCATGGTCGTACAGTGATTTTTTTTCGGTAATTTAGGAATGGGGTCGTGGCCAGTGCAATTGGGAAAATTAACGACGTTTGGGAATATTTTGGGAAGTACTAATTTAAAAGTAAATTGACAGTTTATACAATCAAAAGTTCAGAATTGAATGTTTAATCAAATAATTTTCTTTTAAATATGATTTAATTTCTTGTGCTTACAACAATATGGCAAATAATTAGTAAGTTTGCTACTTTTGAACTAGAGCTGCAACGATTCACCGCGGTGCACCGAGAATCGCGATTCTTAGCTCTGACTCGAATCGCGAGTCGTTGTGGTCAGAAACGATTCGAGTCGAATAGTCTAAATAATGCAGAAAAACGTTCTAATTTCAACTTTAAAGATTCACTAATCGCAGGATTCCCAATAAGAATGGTTTTAGGTGGTGATTTAGAATAACAGGTGAAGCCTTCAAGTGCATTTCACATAGAAATTTGTAAGAAAATACAGGGTCAGAGGAAATTCGAACAGCGACTTTTGCCGAAGATCGACGAGTGCTGCCCCAAATACTGCCTCTTTTTAGAAAGTTTACCTATGCACTTCTTTGTGCAAACTGTTTAATTATCATGTATCCTTTGTGTACAGTATTGACTTTATATCCAAAGAAGGCTGTTCTGTGGAGGGGGGGGGGGGTCTTTGCATGTACATCATTCACAGCTTTCACTTGAACTGGGATTATATGCTTTGCTTTTAGATTCAGATGAGGTTTTCTATTAAATTTTCAAATAAATGGAAAAAAATAACGTATCCATGGAAAATTATATCGTAAATAAATCGAACCGAAAAAAATTGAATCGAGACATAAAAATCGAAATCGAACCGAATCGAGAAGTTCCCGACTCGTTGCAGCTCTATTTTGAACCAGTAAATTTCACTAGTTTCGGTGGTAATTTCACCTAAATGTGATTGGGAAATTTTAGAGCCACAAAAAAGATACTATATTACATTGGGAATGGGGCCGAATAACGACCCCAAAACAAAAAGGGGCAAAAAAAATTCCCTGTCGTAAATACTATCAAACATCATTTACATGGACATAATACTAAACTGTTTCTTCACTGAAATTTTATCCTGTTAAATCTAAAGTTTATTTTTGCATTTTGAATAATCAAATTTCCAAACTGGACATTCCAAAATCTCAGGATGAAATAATCAATAAAAAAAAATATATATATATATCAGAATGAAAATGGCAATAAAATTCTCCGAGTTGTGGCAATTTTCGTGGGTAGGTCAGCTAACAGCAAACAAACTTAATTTCATTTTAGGCCTAACGGTGTATAGTATACATGAATGTCTGTGCGACCAATACTATACTCACAGTGAAAGAAAATAGTTTTAGATGGGGAGATTTCTATGTTAATTTTAGCATGATGTCATCGACGTTCGCCATAGACTCAGTATTAAACATCGGCGACATCGCGCTAAATTTAACATAGAAAACTCCCAAAGAATTCTAAAATTATTTTCTGTCACTGTGAGCGTAGGATAAATCAAAGGTACATATAAGGCACGGTCCATTTGATATTCTGGGGGGGCTTGGGTTTTTTGTCGGAGCAAGATTATTTTTTTCGCCCTGGACCGGGGCAAAATTATTTTTTTCTTGCAAAGTTGGAGCAAGGAAATTTTTTTTATAATAATTGATGTATTCTTTATTTTTACTTAAATTACTCCAAACATTATTTTTATGTTAAACTTATATTCACTTCTAAACTGAGAGAGATGAAAGATTTTTACAATATGCGATATATAATTTTTAGTAAACAAAATGTATATAAGGTCATGTAACATGTAAGAGGGCCTGATGCAAGTTAATGAAAACTAGCGAAAAACTTATTTTAATTCTCCTTCCAAGCTTGTAAATGAAATTAGACACTATGGTGATACATGTATCTATTAATAGTAATAAATTATATTGATAATGTATTTAACAATTTTCAGTGGCGGATTCAGGGGGATGCAGAAGGGGCGCCCCCCCCCCCCCCCCCCCCCCGGCACTGACAAAAAATTTTCCGTAAACAGGTATATTTTGGCCCATTTTCAGTAAAAATCAGCAAAATTCACCCCTTGACCCCCCGGCAAAGAGGGGGCTGGATCCGCGTACTGATTTTAATTGTTTCAGTCACACGCATTCTTTTGATATTTTCAAATATGAACTTGCCATTGCCATGATTACAGAAGAAAACTATGGCGAGCGAAGCGAGCCAAAATTTTTTTTACAGAAAGTAAAAAATTTTCAGGAATTTTAAGCGAATTTTATGGTTATTCTTCAAATTCAGATTACTTGTAAGAGCAAGATTATTTTTTTCTGTCACACCATAAGCAAATTTATTTTTTTCGTCAAAATTCAGAGCAAAATTATTTTTTTCGAAAAAAAACCCAAGCCCCCCCCCCCCCCCCTAGAATATTGATGGACCGTGCCTAACTTACACCATTATTTATGAGAGTTCAAGATCTATATCTTAGACTTTATAAATCTTAATCACAAAATTTGCCAACAAAGTAGAGAAAACTTCAATTTTCCGATTTCTGAAGTGAACTGCACAGACGGTAGACTAAATCATTTTATGTACATGACCATCGTGTAAATTAGCCACTGCCTAATTTCAATGGAAACTGAGGAGCAGGTTCTTTACTTTTTGTCTAAGCGCCACAAAAAGTAAAGAAGCTCCTCAGTTTCCATTGAAATTATTAATTAAGCCACTGCCCACTGCCTCATTTGTTAACCATAGAAACAGCCGACAACATTTGGTTATTTTGTTAGGTTGTATGTACAAGACATCGTTTCTGCGGCTAGCAGTATAATGTACATTTTGTACATCGAGTTTCCTCTGATATCTCCATTTCTTGAAGTAGGCCTACATTCTCTTTAGTATAAACACAACATCATAGTATCGCAATTTTCATTATTTTATTTACCCCTTGGTGTGTCGTTGTTCCTCATTTAGAAATTATATTCCTCGAAATATCCTAAAATGTCAAAGTGTTGTCACTGCATCGTCTGCCATTTTTTTCAATGAGTTACCGCCCGGCGTGGTGTTTCATCTTCGACCTGAAGTTGTTTCGACCTTGGATTTGTTGACTGGCCCGCGAATATTTGAAACTTCCACAGTTGTTCCTGTACAGCCAGTATGAGGGGAGGGGGGGGGGTCGGGAGGGGGCACGACAAACAAAGTAAGGTAACTTTTGGGGCTCAAACGTCTAACGATTTTCCATCGGGGTGGGGGGAGGAAAGGACTTCTCACAAGACAAACAAGTTTGCGGGGAAAAAAGGGGGAAGGGGCTGGGGGGCTATGCGCTGCCAAACGACCTTTCCCATTTTCAGTGGCGGATCCAGCGCCCCCTTTGCCGGGGGGGGGGGTCAAGTGGCGAAAATTTGCCGATTTTTACTGAAAATGGGCACAAATATAGGTTTTTTTTTTAAATTTGGGTCATTGTCGGGGGGGGACGCCCCCTCCGCACCACTAAATCCGCCACTGATTTTGGTATTTTTTACGCCCCTCCCTCCCAGATCCTGTAATTGCCCCTGAGTATGGACTGTTACAAGCCATAAATCATAGAAAAAAAAGAGGCCAAAGGGGGTAAATGGCTCACCTGATATCAAACATAAATGATAGTGGACAATTTGGTGGAGGCCCTTGAGTACTTGCTTCCTGTAAGATTTCGTGGAATTATGAGCATCAGTTTTGGAGATGTCGAAAATGGGTCAGCCAATCAGAGCCCTCGGCGGCCATATTTGTTGACCGATCGACACGAAGATCACAGACTTGGTAGAAAACCTAGAGTACTTGCTTCCTGTAAGGTTTCGTGAAATTCTGTGCAGCGGTAACAGACTCAGTTTGCAAGGGGGGGGGGGGTCGATTGCTGATGTTGGGTCCGACCCCCAACCCCGTAAATCCGCCCTTGTACGTGTACATGTTCCAGAAACTGAATGTAACCATGATCAGCATTAAACACTGTTAAAACAATCAGAGAAAAATCTGATAGACTTATCTTCTTTGAAATAGTGTCATGTAATATTGTTTGAAGTACAATACATACAAACGAACATATGCATATAACACAAAATACAAAATACAGTAAGGCTACTACAAAATGTATATAGTAATTAAATATTTTGTCGCAAGTTTACGAGATTAATTCCACAGGCGCAAACATATAATTTCCAACAAATAAAATATCCAAAAGTTCCATTTCAAATCAAAGTACATCCAGTAAATGATCTTGAATGAAATAAAATGCCTATATCAACTTGAATATCAGGAAATAATGTTATAATTATACAAGAAATATTATTTCCTTTTTCATTTTACAATATTCCTTTCACAATTAAATTTATTCATATTATTCATGTGTTTGTGTGTTTCATGCCTGGCGGGAAGGTACCTTTCAGAAAAAGTTCCGGACATACAACAAGATATTAAATTATTATGGCCTTATGTTTCTCCTTGTAGTTTTCTTCATCAAGTCTTTTTATCAGTGAACAACAGCTTTAAACACTTTCAGGAAGCTACATGGACCAAAATTTTCGAGTACGTATAAATGGTTTGCCTTTTTATTTTTGGAAAATTTGAACGGCTACGGCTACGGCTACGTGAGGTATTCACTTTCAAAAAGATCAAAAGGTAACGATTTATACGCGATCTATGCAATTCGTTGTCCATATGATAATAACCACATTCGGGGATTCCTACCTTTTTTTGTCCCCCGCTTTCGCGAAAGCGCGGGGACATTAAAACCGGTTCGTCCGTCCGTCCGTCCGTCTGTCCGTCAGTCACAAAAACTTTAACCTTATGCATAACTTTTGAATGGAAAGTGATAGGGCTTTGATATTTCACATGTGTATTCCTTGTGACAAGACCTTTCCATGGATACCAAAATTTTTGACCTTGTGACCTTGACCTTGGACTTTGACCTACTTATTAAAAACTTTAACCTTGACCATAACTTTTGAATGGAAAGTGATAGGGCTTTGATATTTCACATGTGTATTCCTTGTGACAAGACCTTTCCATGGATACCAAAATTTTTGACCTTGTGACCTTGACCTTGGACTTTGACCTACTTATTAAAAACTTTAACCTTGACCATAACTTTTGAATGGAAAGTGATAGGGCTTTGATATTTTACATGTGTATTCCTTGTGACAAGACCTTTCCATGGATACCAAAATTTTTGACCTTGTGTCCTTGACCTTGGACTTTGACCTACTTATTAAAAACTTTAACCATGACCATAACTTTTGAATGGAAAGTGATAGGGCTTTGATATTTCACATGTGTATTCCTTGTGACAAGACCTTTCCATGGATACCAAAATTTTTGACCTTGTGACCTTGACCTTGGACTTTGACCTACTTATTAAAAACTTTAACCTTGACAATAACTTTTGAATGGAAAGTGATAGGGCTTTGATATTTCACATGTGTATTCCTTGTGACAAGACCTTTCCATGGATACCAAAATTTTTGACCTTGTGACCTTGACCTTGGACTTTGACCTACTTATTAAAAACTTTAACCTTGACCATAACTTTTGAATGGAAAGTGATAGGGCTTTGATATTTCACATGTGTATTCCTTGTGACAAGACCTTTCCATGGATACCAAAATTTTTGACATTGTGACCTTGACCTTGGACTTTGACCTACTTATTAAAAACTTTAACCTTGACCATAACTTTTGAATGGAAAGTGATAGGGCTTTGATATTTCACATGTGTATTCCTTGTGACAAGACCTTTCCATGGATACCAAAATTTTTGACCTTGTGACCTTGACCTTTGAGTACGACCTACTTTTCAAAAAACTATAACCTTGTCCATAACTTTTTAATGGAAAATAATAGGGCTTTCACATTTCACATGTGTATTCCTTGTGATGAGACCTTTCTGTTGGTAACAACATTCTGACCTTGTGACCTTGTCCATGGAGGTTGACCCACATTTAAAAACTTCAACCTCGACTATAAGTTTTTGATTTTAATTTAAATCATAGGTCTTAAATATTTCACATGTGCATACCTTTTCATAAGCCCTGTCCCTTGGAAACAAAACAAAAGTTTGTACCTTTTGACCTTTTCTTGGAGTTAATCTTTCATATTTAGAATGTTGATAATATATGAGATATATTATTAAAACTTAAGAATGGGGGGATGTCTGTAAGCATTTCTTTAAAGACAAACACCCAAAAGCGGGGGACCACAATTCCTTGAATTTGATTTTTTTATTTACTGTATGTAAAGCAATCAGCGATGCAATAACGTGATGCTACATGCACTAGTATATACGGCCAAATTTCTACCTATAGGATCACCATAGGGCCCCTGTGCAAAGGATCTGACAGAGACCGTAAATGTAGAATAGACATTCTATAAGATAGGAAAAGGAATGAATTTTCCAGATAAAATGACTCATGAATTAAATTTAAATAAAAAAAACATAAAAAATCTCTCTCTCTCTTTATAAAATGGAAATACAGATGGACAATACACGCGGGTGGATCTAGAAAGTCTTCATAATTAAAAACAAAAACATATACGTAAAAAAAAAACTATGAAAAAAAAAAAAGAAAAAAAAAACATGGATAATCCGGATGGTCCTGACCCTTCAACCCGCTCTAGGTCCGCCGATGCAATATATGAAATAATCATATGAAAATACAAAGACTAGTTAGTCATTTACACGTTGATTATTCCTACTCTTGTAATTTTTATGAAAATTAAATTGTTCTAAATGAAATACGATATGTATAGAGCTAATCTTCTTCATTGATGATATACGCATGAGTAGTATTCGCATCGCTATCATCTGACACGTCTGAATCAATTGATACATCCGATGGCACGCCACTATGTACACTTGCGTCATCGGCATCAAAGTTATCGTCATCACTACTCTCCATCTGAAAATCGACCTTAACAATCTTTCGCTGAGGGAGAGCTGGCGATTCGCTCTCGCTTTTCTCATCGCCCTCTTTTATATCCGAAGCTTCTATAGTAGCGTATTCATCCAGACTCTTCTCAAGTGAGGAGGACATAGAAGAAACTTGCTCTTTGTTGGTGTCAAAAGTAGGATTGTCAAGTGTTATACTTTTCCTGCGTCCGAAATTGCCACTTTTATCTGCAGAGAATTGCAGCCTAATGTTATAATTATTCGAGGAATAAGCTGGATTGTCGAGCGTGATACTTGTTCTTCTACCTTGTGACTGTGCACCTACATTGATTGGCGGGATGGAGTCTTCTTCAGAGGACGACGTGGAATCCGATTCTTTTGTATCATATTTATGTTTACTCGCTTCATTGCTTTGATCGACGATTTCATAAGAACTCCCAGAGTCTACGGAAATTCTTCGCGGTGAAGGTAAACTGCTTAGTCTTAAAGGTGAACTTCCTTTTGATTCGTCGCTGATAATGGAAAAACTACTACCTAAACTCCCAGAGTTGTCCATATCGCCGAATGAAAACTTCGTTGACTGTTCCCCTGACGATGACATGGGATCGAAAGGTCGTCTGAATGGAAGGTTTTGGTCTGATCGTACTTCGGGTGAGTTAATATCCAAAAAGACATCCTGATCAGAGTGTAAATGATATGTGACTTCAGCTGTTCCCATGGTATCAATATCTTCTTCTGATGAATAACCCAGAGGAGGTGGACTCTTTGGCAACTGAGGTAAATCGTCAAACATGGGTGGGGGACTTGAAGGTAGGGGAGGGGCACTTCCAGGAAGAGGAGGTGGTGGTGTTGAGGGTGGTGACGGTTGATCTGACATTGAGTATACCATATTTGGTTGTATTTGTATTGGCTTGATTCGATATGTAGGTGGACTGGATGACGATGGCGGTGGACTTGATGGTAATTGTGGTGGCGACGAAAGTATAGGAGGGGGAGTTGTCGATTCTGATGTTTGGACAGGTGACACTTGATATGAGTCTATTGAGAATGTATTTTCACTTTCCAACGGTTGAACCGAAGACGGCACAGATGATGCTGCTGCTGTTGCTGTTGTTGTTATCGTCTGTTGCAGTAAGGATTCAGACGATTGGGGTGGTTGTGAACTCAATTCAGGTGTTACTGTAGGAATTTGTTGAGTTTTGAGAGATGATTTCGGTGGAGGACTGTACCTTGTCGGCCTAGGACTGATCTTTATTTCTCTAAATTCTAAGTTGGCTGAATCATCTGACTCATCAGATGATGAACTTTCCATTTCCTCTCTTCCTGATTGTAATGAAGTTAGCGATTCATCTGCCATATTTGCAGGCCTTTCATTTTCTGTTAAAGGGGGCGTGTCTTTCGATTCTTGTGTCTTATCATCATTTTTAAGTTTCTCACTTTCCGATGCTTCACTACTTGAATCTGTTGTTTCTTTAAATGGCTGAATTACTTCAAACGATTCTTCTGTAGTGTTACTACTTGAAAGCCCATCTCGGCCCATCGATTGTGTGTTTTCCATCGATACAAAGGATTCTGCGCCGGATTGACTGAGTTCAAATGACTCCTCTGTTTGATCATTCTCAACAGAAATCATATCTTTATTTTCTTCTTGTATATCTGCCTCTAGTTGCTCTTTCGCTTCTGATAAATCGCTTGAATAGCTATCATCGTCATCTCGTTTAATATCTAATTCGCCATCTTCTGTTGTCAGCGAACTCGATCGTGACCTTTCTAACAATTTTGGCCTAATATCATCCAAAGTTACCTCAATCTTGCCATCCTCCTCTTCGACTTCGTCTTCGTCTTCGCCTTCATCTACACCTTTATCTCTAACTTCAGCGACATCCGTAGTATTCTCTGCGACACCCGTGGTATTCTCTGTGACGATATCTTCATCCCCTGTTATTACATACTCCCCAGTACTGGTCTGATCGGAGTCTGTATCAGAGTCGCGATGCTTTTGCCTACTCGAAGAGGAATCACTCTCATCATTGACATTTGTTTCCGACTCCCCGTTCATTTCACTAGAAATCTCCATACGACCTTCTTCTTTCTCTGTAGCATTAATTTTGTCAGAATTTTCGCCATCCTTTTCTCCTTGCACTTTTTGACTTTCGATTGTCTCTTTATCCGTTACTTTTATAATACTGTTTTGTTCTGAAACTTCATTCTTTGCAATTGGCATTTCCACTTCATTTTTATCTTCGCCATGCTCCATTACTGCTTTATCTGGAGTCGAGGAAGATTTGCGTTCGGTTTCATTTTCAGTGGATATTGAGGTAGCAAGACTATTTTCAGACACGTTTCGCTTATCAACAACAAGAGAAAATCCAGATGGTGATAATGTTGTATTGGTTTTCCTTTCTGTCAGCTTTGGAGATTCGTCAAAGGATTTTGTATCATCTGTCATGGATCTTAAGAGAGTACTGTGTCCTGCAGTCGGTTGATACTGCGGTTCATCGCTTATGTCCAAGCCACGATTATGATAAACTCCTGTTAACCTGACTCCATTTTCTATATCCTTTTCAAAGTCAATATCATTGGGATCACGGACAAGAGTGTGGGTAGATGACCGTTTGGTGTAGCTGGGGTTACTGAAGACAGCGAACTGCTTTCCAAACACCATCCTGACTGGGTATCTTCGTCTGTACCATACATATACGAGGCAGACGATGACAGCAATCGTTACCAAGGGAACAAGTACTGCCACAGCGATAACAGCCACGCTAGGACCGGAATCGTTCGCGTCATTCTGGCCGCCTGCGCCGACGGTTGTAGAACCTGCACGTTCCTGATAACAGAAGAAAACAATTGATTTTAAAAGTAAGTATTAAAAAAATTGATTATATGAAATTTCATCGACATTTCTTTTCCTTCGTTTGAAAAAATTTTTTCCAGGGATGTTACCTTTAGATTTTGAATAAATGATTTCCTTAATTTTTAAATGCTTTTAAAAAAAGAAGCTGCAATTGTCAATGTTAAACTTCTTCAAATTCAATAGAATCATTCAAGAAAAGATTAATTTGCAGCATGGAGACTAGACATGCACGTTCGGGTACTTAACCTTCGTCAGTGATATGAATTAAATGATATTCGGTTGGCATAAGATCTTAAAAATCGAAATCTGTATTGGAAGCTATCTAAAGCGATCTAAACTTTCTACAATAAATGGAACTCCGAATTTCAGGACGTTTGTACGCCATCGTAAATGATATTTGCAGTGGAGCTTCATAGGAATAAGACGAGTGACATTGGGCTTATTGAAGAGCTTTAATAAAGAGTTTTCCCATGCAATTTTTTTCCAAAAATCTCAGCACCTAGGTCCAAACATGATAATTCGAAACTTTCATTATCCACTCTAAAGACGTATTTAGATGTAATAAAATCATCGTTCATATGTAATAATGTAAGTCTTCAAGATGGAACTTTCATACTGCATATGCGAATAAAAGAATCATGAATGGGCCATGTAAAAACCAATATCTAATATGCCTGCTGTAAGATCCATTATAACTTTGTAAGTTTTCTAGTTTTAAAGAAACAACCTTCATAATTTGCAACATCAAAACCCCAATGAATGAAAAAAAAAATGATAAAATACAGTTAACAAATAATCCATCAATAAAATCTTCGTCTTAGCTGACTGTAATTGACTGTATTTTGATTTTCTCAGGTGTACTTTTATGATGTCTCATACTTTTCCTATCAGTAATCAAATTATGACGATAAGAATAATGTGCAATTTAGATAAGAGATTATATCTTAACTCAAGGTACATAAAGATAGAGTTCGCTTAGTACCTACACTATGATACACAGCCTGTTAAAATTTACAAAGTGATAACGACTTACTTTATAGATACATCCGCGGATGTAGATTTATTCAGAAACAAAGGAAGGAGCGATACTTATACCAAACTGATTATAAAATATATAGTTCAGCAATATAAAGACCTAAATAATAAAAAATACGCATTTTGACGAATTTGAGGGAGAGGTTGGATATGATATTACAGACCCCCCCCCCCCTTCTGGATCCGCTACTGTGGTTATATACCTGAGTGGACACAACTGCTCGTCGTTGACGGTATCTGGCGAGTTGCACTGCTTTGTACTGTAACAATATCCTCTTCCGATTGCTACATTCTTCATTAGGTGTGTAAATATACTTGATGAAAACTTCGTTATGTCCGCAAATATTAAAATCCAAACTGTCTGACCTTTCAAGATTCAATGAGATATGTAAGGGTATTGATTGGATATCCTCCTTTTTGAATATTTTCGAAGACACCAGAAATTCTGAAAATTGCTCGAGCGGAAAAGTTGAGTTGAATAATATGGAGTTGGTTTTTGAATTAATCTGGATCGAAGACCCTTTGCAATCGTTTTGAAAAATTGTCAAATAAAAGCAGTATTCAGCACTATTCGTTTTCAAGTTCCACCAACATTGTCTTCTTGTTTGTTCGTCCTCTTCCTTATAAACATAACGGACGGACAGATCTTTTGAATTATCTTCCACAGTTTTTGTTACTGGAACACATATACTGCTCAGATTACGATCTGAGCTCGAATGAGATGAAACATTCACAAGGAACATAAACAACGTTAAGGATATCAGTTTCCATAATTCATAATTATCCATATCTGTAACAAGAAAAGATCGAGGACAATTAATTTTTTTTAATCTTCAGACAATTTGTCGTCTTAAGATTAAACTGTTTTGATAACAACAACGATTTTCATATTTAAACATATGGAAACTTGTCTTCTGCTAAAAATTCAATCAAAAAGTGGGCGTATCTTGGAAGAATTTATATTCTCTCCTCAAATATTACTTCTAGTTATAAAAGGGAAACATTCCTTAATATAAATAAATATTGTGTTGATTATAAGCTGGAAATAGAATTTCATAATTGCACTGGTTTAATATCATGTATAATTACCTTAATTCGGAAAGTTGCTCATAAATCCAGCGATATTTTGATACTGTCCCTCGGTCAAAGTATATGATAGCAAGATGCGATCCCGATTAAAATTTCCATATATACTGTTGATACTAGTAAATGTATACTTTTAAATAAATCTATATCAATCCTTATGAGAGATGTGAAGTAAGAGAAAAAGACCTGTCGAACTTATCATAGATAAGAAAAAAGGACGTTTCTTTTTCGTGCTCCTTTTGTTTATGATATCCATTTACATATTCATCCGTGTGTTATTCAAAACTTACAGAGGGCGCTACTGAATTGAATTTTGGTGGCTCCGCTGGAAGCATCACTGATGAGAATTTAATATTCGAAACACATGTCTGGTGCATGGAAATTGGTTTGGAATTTTCGTCAAGAAGGTATAGAGTTGGAATCCTTCGACATTAATACTTTGGTCCCTGGATTCAGCTGTCTTGTCGGTATGGTCAGTTTACAGTGAAGATACTCTTATACACAATAATTGTACGTTCCTCGAGATCACTGGGTAACCGGACAGGTGGGAGGGTTACGCGGATGTAATCTGTTGACTATACCATTTGCTACTTACGTGGTAGATTGTCGTCCTATACTTAGTCTGCGCGGTTACGCGGATGTAATCTGTTGACTATACCATTTGCTACTTACGTGGTAGATTGTCGTCCTATACTTAGTCGGCGCCGAGTGCTATCTAATTGTTATCGTTGTTTTAAGTGTAGTATTTTGATCGTTTTTGGTATTCCTTTTACCGTTTGCGTCTCTTTTAAAATTGTGCTTTTTGTTAAAATTTGATCATCCAAACAATTATGATGCAGCTCGGTAGTAAATTATCTGCGACACCAGCTACAGTTAATCTACTTTCACATTTGACTATCCTGTATGTAAGGTATTGGTCTCCTTCCTATTTTTAGTGTTGTTTTGTATGTTTCAAGGGTGTTTCTATTGGATTTTTGCGGTTGTTCTTTTTGTATCCAGCTGTTTGTTGTTGTGGTATTTTTTTTTTTTTGAATTTACATTTCCATTGTCTCATACGAGAGTGCTTCGCTGAGATAACTGCATTACTGCAGCGTCATTCTCTGCATTCTTGTGAGAGGAATTTATTTTGCACAACAATTGTGCGTTCTTTTATATATTTTGGATAACCGGAAAGGTATGATAGATGTACGCACGCAATTCTTTGTCCGATTTGTGTGTTACCACAGGGCGTGTTTTGTAGTTGGTGATGCGATCGAGTCACTTTGGAGATCCCCTTTCTAATGATCACAATTTGTTGTTGAAATTCTCATACAATGCTAAAGGATCTTTGTTATACACTATACAAGACATAACATATTTCAGAATTTAATTCTGAAAGGGAAGTGTATAGTTCAATTATTGAGAAAAAGCTGTATCACTTCAAATCTGGAAAATATTGCACTGGGAGAAGCAGCGCTACGGATATTGAAACATATAGTACAGGCATTTTACTCTTTTCTACATACATACAATACTGTTTCATATGTCATAGCTAGCTCATTTATGTTCTCATTAAAGTGTCTATCTATTATCTCCCTGAATTTTTGTAGAACCACTTGTTTTGTCTTGTCGTCAAAGGCAGCAAAGACAATGAAAGTCCCAAAATAATCAAGAATTTCCTCTCTGTTACCCTAAAAACGAAAATATTTTAAGAGTCATTCTCTGAAAGCATCATAGTTCTAGGAAAACTTGGAAACCGCATTACTCAAATTTTAATTATTATCATGTGTATTCTTAAAAATATATGCTCAAGTGTGTCACATACGCAAGTTTGAATTTCACTGTGTGTGATAAAGCTAACACCATAGTGATGTGATTTTTTGTATATGACCATCAGACATTGCTCGCTTGAAAGCATGTAATTAGCAATTTTCAAGTACAATTTTTGAAACCTGGGTCCTATAGCATCATATACCTGGATTTGGAGTTTGCACAGATTTTGGCCACATATTTCATTGTTTGGATTGAGGATCACTGACGAGGGTAAAATACCCGAAACGAGCATGTCTGGTCCATGCTGAAAGTTTATCTGCTTTTAAATGATGCTAATGAATTTGAAGACGTTTAACCCTTTTCATAGTTATATCCCCTGAGTGGTTAGGGTATTTATCTGTATGGTAATGAAAGAAGAGGTGCCTTGATCTTTTAGATGAGACATAAACTTCTGGATGAACTATGCGGAAATGTATTCACATTTTTTAAGGCAAAGTTCCGTATTTTGCCATTTTTCTAAAATAAGAAAATGCACCACATAGAGAAAATATGAACCTAAGTGATAACTATAATCGCTATACTGAAGACTGAAGAGTAAAAAACAAAACTTTGCATGATGGATATCAAAGCAAGCAGTCCATTGCATGAGCAGAATCTGTAAAGCGGGAGACTACGGTCCTTTAGTGTATTGTAGAATCATTTGTGGCGTATTTACCTTCGCTACTTTCGCGGTCAGCGTCGTACCGCGAAAATTTGTTTCAGAGAATTTAAATACTGTAATTCAATACTAGAAGGGGCAATTCCGCGAATTATTGCCAATGCGAAAAGGACCGCGAAAGAAAACACTAGCAAATGGTTCTAATCAAACGGTATATCAACATGTACATTATTTCTACTTACATGCCATCTTATTCCATCTAACAAACTGTGTTGAATGCATTTAAACTTTTGAAACATCTCAATCACTTCTTTCCAGTTAGAATCCAAGACAGGACTTGTCACACGTGCTTTAGTAAAATATTCACTAACCAGCGAACGTACTTCCTGCAACCACGGCTCATTCCACAGTTTGATATTAAATACCAATGCTAAAACAAGAAGCCCAAGGGGCCACATTGCTCACCCGAGTTGCGGATGACGGGCAAGTGGCCAGTTTGGTAGAGGACCTTGACGGTTTGAGTACTACATGTAGCTTCCTATAAGGTTTCGTAAAATTACGGAGAAGTCGAACATGCTTTAGCTAACCAAAGCCCTTGGCAGCAATATTGTTGAATAATCGGCACGAAAATCACAAATTTTGTAAAAGATTTTGAGTACTTCCTTCCTGTAAAGATTCATCAAATTCCTTGCAGCGATCGCAGAGGAGATATTGAAAATGTGTTAGTCAATTCTTAAGCAGCCATATTTGTAGACAGATCGGCACGAAAAAAACAAAATTGATAAAGGACCTGGAATTCTTGCTTCCTGTAAGGTTTCATGAAATTATGTGCGGTAGTTGCAGAGGAGATGTCCAAAATGTGTCAGGCAATCAGAACCCTCCTTGGCAATACTTGTTGACTGATATGACCTTGAGTATATGCTTCCTGTAAGGTTTTGTGAAATTCTGTGCAGCAATTGCAGAGATGTCCAAACTGCTTCAGCCAATCAGAACCCTTGGCGGTCAAATTTGTCGACCGATCAGCACGAAAAGCACAAACTTGGTAGAGGAACTGAGGTTCTTGCTTCCTGTAAGGTTTCGTGAAATTCTGTGCAGCTGTTGCAGAGGAGATGTCGAAAATATGTCAGCCAATCAGAGCACTTGGCGGCCATATTTGTGAACAATTCGACACGTAAAACATACAATTGGTAGAAGACATTGAATACATGCTTCCTGTAAGATTTCGTTAAATTCTGTGATATGCGTCAGTCGATCAGAGAGCTCGGCGGCCGTTTTGTAGACCGATCGGCATGAAAAAAAAAAACACAAACTCGATTGAGGACATTGAAATCGTGCTTCCTGTAAGGTTTAGTGAAAGTCTGTGCAGCTGTTGCAGATGAGATGCCAAATATGTATAAAAGTGAACGACAGAGGGACGGCTCTCTTAACAATAGCTCACTTGAGCTTAGCTCAGGTGAGCTTTATAGGATTGGATTCATCGTTTCTTTATTTTATGGCGTATGATATTTATTTCTCTAAAAAGAAGCGATTTATAGTCTATATATTATAATTAGCTTTGGAATGGTGTGCGATACGCCTAAACTGGTTTTTAAGTCTTTTGTTTGGGACAAAGTGTAGTCAAATTGTATCAAGCTTCTCGATTCTATATCCTTAACATTAGTACATGGAAAGGGTTTTTGAAATATTTAACATCTGAACTACTAGTACTTCATTATGCCCCACCCCGAAGTGTCGAAGTCTGCTGTCAGAGTTCAGTTCAGCTTTTTCTTCATGGATTTCTAAATACGGGTGTTGCATGCAATCAATAGACGCGGACTCCCCCGGGCACCTGGTCTCACCTCGGAATGTTATTCATTTCGAGGTTCGCAACCGTTCCGATGGAAATTCTAATGATTATGCCTTGCCTTCTTGATTTAGTGATAGGTACTTCTTTGATGTTTATAAGTGAAGCATGCATCCCGGAAGATCTTTGTGTATCCGGACAAGAAGGGAGATTGTGCGCACGAATTCGAATAATCACACCATTTGCTAGTACTGTGTACGGCGGTCGACCGTCAAAAGTCAGGGTTGGGTTCACATTTTATGTATTGACATTCATGCTTCTGTGTGTCTGTTTGTCCATTTGTTGTGGGTGATAGTTTGTGTCTCGTCTCCCCCTGTTTATTATTTGTTGATGTTGCTGTGTCTTACGCTATGCCAATGCTATTTTGGTCATAAATTTTATTTAGCTATACTTCTGAATCCACCCTACAGGAAATTTGGAGCCGCACAGTCTCTTTAAAGTAAATATACAACAAAATATTAAATAACAATCGCCTTACCAAGAGTTCCTTTTGGAGCTAGCACTCTGTAAGTTTCATTCAGTGATACTTCATTTGCAAACCAATGAAAGCATTGTGCGGCTACAACTGTCTGAAAAATAGAAAGAGAATATTAAATGAAGGATTACATTAGTCGTAAATGAAATAAGTTATAAATTTCCTTTCGTGATCATGCCTGTATATCCAACAGAAGCGAAGTAAAAAAAACTTGAAGTAAGCTTCTTATTATATATCAAGAAGTCCCATGGTAATGACAATCTTTTTGAGAAGAAAAGTGAGGTGCCAAACTCCGCTGTCAGACAGCAGCCTTCTAGATATAATTAATTACAGATCACACAAGTCATGCATGTTTCTGATGTGTATAATATTTTTCACTGACAAGGGTTAAGTTCCCGAAACGTGCTTGTCTGGTTCTTGCTGAAATTTTATCTGTTCTTAAATGATGCTATTGAATTTGAAGACCTTTATCATCTTTATCACTGTTACTGAATCTAAACCTGCAGCGGTGCACTAGACATGCATGTGATAGTGAAACATCATCAGTACTACGTCAAGCCAAACGATTCGGGGAAGCCGTTTGAATGTCTTCACTTTAACTATCTTGCACTCCTGCTTATGGCGTTTTTGTTTCTAAGCTAATTCGATACGCCATAAAATCCTCCAAATAAAGGGATTTAATCGAAAAAGCCAGACGGTTTGCAAGTAAGCAACTCGTTCAGTGTTATATTACACAACGGCTGAAATCATCATAGAGGATATTCTCCGGGATCCTATACAATCATATGATATCCCTTTTTCCAGAAAGATCAGTGACATTCTGGATTGCGATTGAATGGCTGTCAACACCACAAAACAAGACACCTTTACATGTACCTGATATGTACATCAATATGTACATCGAGACGATCACCGAATTTGACAAGTGTTCATTTAACTGTTGCGGCTGGTGTTGCATGCAAACAGAACACACTGACTTCCAGAGCACCTGGTCTCACTTCGGAATATTGTTTGTTCCGGGGTTCGCGACTGTTCCAATGGAAATTCTAATGATTTTGTCTAGCCATCTCGACTTTGAGACTGAATAACTGAGGGACTACTTCTTTGATGTTTATATTACTAAGATGATACCAATGTTATAACTACTTGACTTTGAGCATGAGGCAAAAGATACTCTTATAAATGAAAAGATATATGATTTACTGATAAACTAAAAACACCAAAAAATATAAGTTGAAAGAATACCTTACCGTGACTGAGTTATCAGGTAGCGGTATTTTTTCGGCTGGACACTGCATGGTCTCCAATGGAAGACACTTTGCTTTCAATGTGTCAAGGAACCCTGGCATTGGTTCTGTTGAAAGATACTTTATTCCCTTTGAGAACAGATAAATATTCATTAATAAGTATAAAAAGACATACGTGTGTTAAAATGACATCTTTTTCAATGATATCATTGTAGAAGTCTCTTCGTTTTAGTGAATAAATGTTGTAAACTGTAAGTATTGATATTAAGAGTTCATATCATTTACGCGTGTATTAACCCCCCCCCCTCCTCACCGAAATAAAAAGTTGGCTGGGCTGGGCTGACATCAGTCCGGCAAGTTTTATATGATATTGTTCGGGATGTGACTTTATCTATAAACGATTGACCTATGGTTTGTCCTTAAAAGCTTTGTATGATGATCTTGACCGGATTTAGGGGTTTTCCAACGAGATTAGGTTGCACACAGCAAAATGCCAAAAAAAAACCCACCCTAAGTGAAAACTCAGAGAAAACATAAAGAGCAAAAGAAACAAATGGGACAAGGGGCACCAAATACGACATGAAATACAAAAGACTACACATTAACCAATGGGAAATCGGTGCCGACTTAGGACGGTGATCTGCCACGTTAGTAGCAAAATCTTGAAATTTCTAAAACGTGGGTCCTGTTGCATCATATCCCATCCATCCTGCTACGTTTTTGGTATACTTTTGGACATAATATTTTTTACTCTTTGGCCATATTCCATTGTTTAGACTGAGGATCACTGATGAGGGTTAAGTACCCGAAACGTGCATGTCTGGTCCATGTTGAAATTTTATCTGTTCTTAAATGATGCTATTGAATTTGAAGGCGTTTATCATGGTATGGTTATCAGGATAACGTGCGCACAACCGGGGACTTATCCAATTCTAGGTTCTTCAGACTTCTCGACGAACGCACAAGTGTTGTGTATAATTATGTTAAACTACTTCAAATTCAATAGCATCATTTAAAAGCAGATAAAGTTTAAAACAGCATGGACAAGACATGCACGTTTCGGGTATAAAACCCTCGTCAGTGATCATCAGTCCAAACAATGTAAGAAATATGACCAAAATAAAATAGTATTGGAAGATGAACCACGCAACAAACAGCAAAACACTGGACCCAAGCAACACACAAATGAAAATATAAATGGATTAAAAAAAAGTCATATGAAAAACAGTTCGTACTCTGCCGGCTGTAGCGAGCTCATGCATGTCCAGAGAGGACAGGTAGTCGGGGCTCTGATCTAACTCGTTACTTTCTTGAAAAACAGTTCAAACCAATTTGGATGCACCAGACACATGTTTCGGGTAGTATATCGATCATCATCAGTGGTACTTCAAGCCAAAGTTATTTTGCAGGCACAACCAAATCTATTTTAGTTGCGTCCTCTAGTTTGATTTTTGAATTCTGTATATCTACCTTAAAAGGAGTGCGAGATTTCGAATTTCCTGTAGGATCGATTCAATAGCATGGTTAAATATTATCTATGACCAAATGAATATTAGAGGTGAGCGCTAGGGGGTTAACCTTCTTTAATTTCTATTCTATCCCAGGTGAAATGACAAGTCGCACTCTCTGCAAAGTAAATGCACAAATTTGAATCAAAGAAATAAAACAAGAGAGTGTTACTGAAAAGAGTATTAGAATATCACCTCGGCATTAAATAAGTACCACTGATGAGGATTTACTTTCCGAAACACGTGTTTGGTGCATTAAAATTGGTTTGATATTTTCTTCAAGAAGGTAAAGAGTTAGGACACTTCCGTATTAAAATTATAAAGTAATATTTGAAGTCAGATTGACAAGTATTAGCTTTTACAAAAAGCTTGCCGTCAGTAAGCTGATTCTAAATGTTGTAAAATTCTAGTTAGAAAAAATGGAAATAAAATGCATTTACCAATCGCACATTTCCGGGCTTTTCCGATTCAAGTGACGGAAATTTCCGAAAATCTCCGATTGTTATAGGACGTATCGGTATAAAGACTTTTCGATGCATATTTCGGAAGAAAATACACTGATGCGATATGACTTTCAATTGCCCGGTCATCTAGACTCTTAAGCCGACCTGATGAGAGAATCTTATACACAGATTCTGAATAACCTAGACGAATATTTACATTTTATGCATTTGTCAACCAATCATATTGCCAAGAGGTATTCAATCCGTGCAAGTAGGTTACGAATGATTACAGTATACCGTCAGTCATGACTGACGGTAATAAAGGGCCAAAGCAAAGCTTCTTATATCAGGCTTAAAGTAGGAATGTAAAATACACTTGAAACATTCAGTCGTGGGGAACAGCTTTAACTACATGCTGCAAGAGAAAATAAGTGAAGATAATAGTGAAATTGAAGTGTTCCAACTCGTTTACTTCTTGAACAAAAATTTCAAACCAATTTTAATACACCAGACACGTGTTTCGAATAGTTAATCCTCATCAGTGGTTCTTCAAGCCAAAAAGTTATTTAGACAAATTTACCTTTGGTAGACACTTTATAATCTTTTCTGTGAATTTGCCAGTGCCTGCACCGAGCTCTAAACAGTCATATGTGTTAGTCCCTTCTACAAAGAAAATATCAATAACGTAAAACGAAATTATTTTATCTGTTCTATTTTATGAATAACGTGGAAACATTAGTTCTCTGAAGCTCGATTATTTCTGGAGTAGCTTTGTTTTAATTAGTTTCTGTTTTTCATATTACTTTCAATTTGTTATGTAACGATGATTCATAGCCCGTTTTTTAATTCTATGCGAAAATACAATGACTTCATACTGAAATATAGAGGGAAGCTCGTAGAAAAGACGGAATTTTAAAAATACGTTGGAACCACCAAAATCAATTATTGGAAAAACTGAAGGTGCCTGACATCAAGTATTTGTGTGGTGTGGTGTGATTATGTAAGAAATAATATTTTCTCTAAAATCACGAAATAAAGAAGAAATTTTTAAACAATATAATTTCAAAGAAAAACTAAAAGTTTCAATGTTTATACGGAATGAGACCTTCTCCTCCAAATCCTCATCTCTCATATATTATATTGGAGTAAAATGAGTTAAAGAAGATCCTGACGACAATCTCAACAGTACTCACAATAGAGCACCAAAGTGAGCATCGACGGACCCTTAGCAATCTAAAGATGGTACCAAGTGCCCAGGAGGAGTAAGGGAGATACCCCTTAGTCTTAGAAATTTAGGTCTGATTTGATGACAGAAAATTTAGAATATATTTCTGTGTCATTTTCACTCTTACCAGGCAATCGCCCTTTTTGGATTATTCTGCTGATTTGCTGGACAACTTCATCAGTAAATGAGGGTCTGCTTTTGTCATAATATTGGCCCTGTAGATACATGTATTTCACGAGTTTAAATTATAGCGAAGAAAAGTCCAACAGCAAATATGCTAACCGTTATACTAGTTTTGATCTTTTTCAAAACAATTTATTTTTAAAATCATACGTATATATTACGTAGAATATGCACAAAGACAGTGAAAATATTATTTTCTGTAAACATTGACATGCAATACATTATGAACACCCAAACTGTTCATTTTATTTCTAAGTGTTCAGTATACAGATGGCCCATACAATTTACTTTCACCAATTCCACAGTCGCCTTGACCTCTGACTGTTGAATTCCTCGTCACAATCAACTCTTTACTAAAAGGAAATATCAAAGCCCAAGAGGGCCTGCCATAAAGTTGTGTTGTCCATGAAATTGTCCTTTAACATGTGGACTTTGAGCACGAGCATGTCATATTTTCGGTCTAGTCTTAAATTTGGACTATGAGCTACGTTTCTATGAAAAATCAAATATAAATGATCAATGTCTGCGGTGAAGATTTAGAGCTTGAACAAAATTTTCCCGTATTTCCCGTATTTCGACATTGTATGCCTTTCGATTACATTTGTCCCTTATAACAATAGCGGATGAATAGAATAGATAGAAGGATCAAAATAATGCAAACTCTTAATGATTACGCGATTATAGAAATGTTTGAAAACCATAGTTGTTGAGATATGTTTCACAGTCAAGCACTAATATTCAATATGCAGAAATAATTATTTATTTACATACATCAAGGTATCCTGTTTTAACTTTTTCGTGCAAATGATCCATGGTGCCAAGAAAAGAAAAACTCCCCTTCGTCCTGTCCGTCTATCTGCCTCACGTTTGTTTGTATAGGGTACAAATGTACCTGTAAGAGATGTCGCACTTTATCAAATTAATGCATAGCAATGGATTGCCCTTAAATCAAATGCTACTCATGACTTTTTAAGGTTGTATAGGGAATCTGACCCCCCAAAAACGCAGATAAGGTTACTTGTAACAGTATACCTGTATATAATTCGGGTTGAAAGAAAAGAGGTTATGATACACAAACGCCCTACATTTGACTGTACTTTGCACCTCTTGACTGATCCAGATGTAGAAACAGAGGTAAATGCTAAAATTTTGGTTTTTTATTTATAAGACAAGGAGAGGACCCCTAACATGACGACGTTGTAGTGATCACAGCGGAACACACACACATTAGACGAAAAAGGGAAGACATAACGCAAAAGCTCTACATGAACAAACATCACATCATTTTATTGAAGCATGAAGGTCAACACTTGATCTAGGAATGATATCCACAGATTGCTATAATAAATACAAAAAAAAAGTCGTTGAAGATGGAACATGACTTTGTCATTGCAAAACAGTATTTGCACGATGTAAAAATGCAAAATACATTGTAAAAATAAAAACACTCAAACATATCACCAAAATGTGGTTAGATATTTCAAATAAGAACAATTAAGAACACCCCAAAACATCTAATTTAATACATTTTCCGGGTATTAATATTTCTGCACAGCTAAAAAGCAGGAAATGGATAATTTTGATCTCATTTTGATTTGGGATTCACGTTTACTTTTTTTCGATGTTTTTGTTAGGTTTTGCATTTTAATGATTTTTATGCCATTTAATTTTATTTTATTTCAAGTTTTAGCATTTTCTTCTTTTTATTTGTAATTTGCTGTATTCCAAATTCCCGTCTTTCGGTATTTTTGGACATAACGTTCACAGTCTTTGGTCATATTACATTGTTTAGACTGAGGATCACTGATGAGGGTTTAAAACCCGAAACGTACATGTCTGGTCCATGCTGGAATTTGAAGACGTTAAACATTTGTACCACTTGGTGAGTGTCACTGCTGGTGGGCCAGGAATCCAAGAGAACACATATGTCGCCAAGTTCGATCAATTTCGCATTGGCGGATCTAGCGATGTGGATAGGGGGGTTGCAACCCCCCCCCCCCTTTGGTCCGACCAAATAAAAAAAAAAGAGAGAGAAAGAGAGAGAGCGAGCTTATATTAAAAAACTTAATTTCTGTCCTTACTTAGAAAAGTTTTTTAATATCGTATTCCGTTGCACATCACTGGTTCTACTACATGTATATATTCAAATCGAGAACATTTCCCATTTTATTTTAGTTCAAGTTTTGAGGCTTATCAAATAATCTTTGCCCCGATGCGTGTTTAGTTATCAATAAGCAAGGGCGTAGGAGAAGGGGGCAGCGGGATCACAACCATGTTTGAGGCCCCCCCCCCCTACTTTTCGGTCAATTTTCACAAATTTTCTTTGGCTCGCTACCGCTCGCCTGTTCTTGATTGCTTTCTGAATAATATAGATATTCTGATCCATCCTTAATACATTTTACTTTATCAATGTACATGAAGACATTTAACTCAAAATATAGAATATTATTACATGTAAATACTTGTTAATGATAGAGGGTATAGAAAATATTTTCTTATAAGTCAATATTTTGCAAAAAAAATTCCTGGCTCGCTACCGCTCGCCAGACATTTATTCATATACTTAAAATTTAGAATTGCACCAGAAATGTTAATTTTTTTTTAAATCTCTTCCTCTCCTCCCCCGCTTGTTTTTAATTTGCTTGTAAGACATTTTGGGATGCTGTGCCCCTCCACTTTTTCAGAAAGAGCCACGCCGTTGATAGGAAATTGTGTTTACTTTAAAAGACAATAAAACAGATAATTATCTTAAATTAATTATTGCGAAACAGAAGCTTTTGATAGTATGCATTCAACAGCCCCCCCCCCCCCTTTTTTTCAAAATCTTCAACCCCCCCCCCCCCTTTGAAAAATTCCTAGATCCGCCTATGCTTCGGTTGATCGTTTCTTCACTTCGAAAATTTCTGTTCACAAAAATTTGAAACTGGTTGCTGTAGCATTATATCTGTTCGATCCTTCTACGTCTTTCGGTATTTTTTCGACATAACTTTCACAGTCTTCTTTCATATTTCATTGTTTGGGTTGAGGGTCACTGGCGAGGGTTGAACACCCGAAACGTGCATGTCTGGTCCATGCTGCAAATTGATCTGTTCTTAATGCTGAATTTGAAGACGTAACATTTGTGCCACTTGGTGAGTGTCACTGCTAGTGGACCAGGAGCCCCCAAAGGCACATGTAGCCAAGTCCGATCAACTTCGGTCGGTCGTTTCTTTTACGCATTCGACAATTTCTGTTATCTTAATTTCCTAGAAATTTCTGAAAAGTGATTACTGTAACATCATATCCCATCCATCCTGCTATGTATTTCGATACATTTTGGATATACTAACTTACTCTTTGGCCATATGACACTGTTTAGATTGAGGGTCACTGGCGAGGGTTGAACACCCGAAACATGCATGTCTGGTCCTTGCTACAAATTGATCCGTTCTTAAATGATACTATTGAACTTGAAGAGGTTTATCATTTAGACCACTCGGTGAGTGTCACTGCTGGCGGACCAGCAGTCCCCGAGGGCACATGTAGCCAAGTTGATCAACTTCGGTTGATCGTTTCTTCTACGCATTCGAAAATATCTGTTATCAAACTTTCTTTGAAATTTCTAAAACGTGGGTCCTGTAGCATCATATCCCACCAATCCTGCTTCTTCTTTAGATACATTTTGGACATACCAACTAGGGCTGGGTATTGCGGTATATTGCGATCTAGATTTCATATTGCGATTTATTGCAATATAAATAGCATTATTTTTGCAGAAAAACAATAAAACAAGACAAAGTCTATCTTTTTATCATCAGTATTATTGCTGATTCTGTCTTTAGTCAAAGTTTGGGATCACAGGAAATAGAGAAATAGTCGTAAACAATTTTAAAAATAAAATTCGTGTTCTTTTCACAAATACAAACAGTTGAAACTTGAAAAAAGAAAAAAAAAAAAAAGAAAACTGCCAGGCTTCATCAATACCAGCCAATGTGAAACATGACAAGTATTAGCTTTCCAAAAAAGCTTGGTCGATATCAACATTTATTTAAAAGCGAAAAAAAAATTTAGTTCAAAAAAGGTTTAAAATTTTGACTCTTAGAATAAAGAGTAGTATTAGTAAGGCTATGCATGAAATTCACACAAAAAAACTGGTTTACCGTTAAACAATAGAAACTTAATTATGTGTTGATAATTCGATCTATAAAGTTAGAAAATAGTGCATTTGCACTAGACAACTCAAGTCTCAGTCATTCATAAATTGCTTGACCTGTGCGGTAGGAAAATTCCTTTATAACGCAAATTAACTTTACCAATCAAAAGCCTTTCAGCATATATTCGCGGGAAAAGCGGAGAGTTCCGATTAGAGAATTTGGGGGAAATATGGGGAAACTTCATAAAAAATTCCTATTAAATTATGTTTATCGATTTTCATATCGCTCATTAATTTCTTTGTTGCATTTATCAATTTGTCTTTGGAAAGAAAATATACAAACAAAATGGTGTATCCTCAACGAAACAGCTTAGTCGGCTGGATGGTGAGAAACTTTTTAATTAGCCCACTGGCAGCCTCGCATTCAAAATATCCAAACGTTTCTTTGATGCAATGGATCCAAGGATCCAGAAATGTCATTAGGGATTTTGAAGGCATAGGGTTTACTGTATCACACACTAATTGGTCTAAAAGTAAAAGTTTTTCAAGAAAAAATATCATTGTAGATATTACGTTAATGTGCAATATTTTAATTCAGAATTGCGATGCCAAAGCGTTGTCATGTTGACATGTACTTTTGTGAAGTGGATAGCTCTGGTCACGTGTTTTTCACTAGTCACAAGAATGTTTCTTTCTATGGGACAATTGCCCCTATTGCAATGTTGAATCTGATGAATCAAATCGAAAGTTGACAAACCTGTACAAATCTAGAATTAGTCGATATCTTGATATCGACTAATAATGATGTGAAACGTAACCAGGGTTTGTTTTTTATTATTCGGGAAGGTGCCTGTGTCTGACCCATTTGGGAAAATTTCTAAAATTGTTATTTTTCCTAATACAAATTCTCACCAAAGTCTAACCCTATAGTTATAAAGTATCCTTTATTAACACTGCTAATTCATTGATTTGCTTGATCTAAAGAAGGGATGAAATGCACCTAGACATTTTGTGCTGACTTCCAGGTTTTCATCAGGGTGATGTTTTCAAAAAGAATTTCTCTTCGTGAATCTAAGAGTGATTTTGGAGGAAAAATATAGGAAATTTGGCATTTGGAAGGGGCCGAAAAAAAAAAAACCACTGGACAGTCGGAACTAACAAAAAAATGTCAAAAGATAGGAAACTAGCTGAGTTCAGTCAATTAAGAAGAATCATGTTGTTTTGAAGTTAACTATTAAAACCATTGCGAAACCATGCGCGGATCCAGCATTTTTGGTCAGAGGGGGTCCAAAATTGTAGAAGTCTACCTATCATGTAGGTATATTTCGGTGCACATCATGGGGAGGGGCAACGTGTGTACTAAGGATTGATTTTTGAGGGCGGGTATTGTTAGCTCTCCTTTCACGTTTATTTTTTATGAAGAATTCATTTGTCTTGATGCGATCGTTATGATTATTTATAACATTAAATGTTTTATTCCTTATATCGGCGAGCGGCGCGAGCTACGAAACTTTTGATTGATTCACATTTTGTCTATATTTCATGAGAATAAATAGATAAGTCATTTTCCCAAATAATCTGACATCTTAAAATGACAAAACCTGGAAAAAGATGAGGGAGGTTACATCCTATGAAGTAAGGGACTGTTGAATATACGAGTTCATGAGACCCAAGACAGTAATATGAAATGATTTAGTATAAAAAGATTGAAAATAATTAAGGAATTTTGCAGAAAAAATAAATGTGTATTTGTAAATGGCGAGCGAAGCGAGCCGAAATTTCAGGTTTCAAAGCCTTTTTAGGCACGGTCCATTTGATATTCAGGGGGGGGGGGGGGGCTTGGGTTTTTTTGTCGGAGCAAGATTATTTTTTTCACCCCGGACAGGGGCAAAATAATTTTTTTCTTGCAAAGTTGGAGCAAGGAAATTTTTTTTAACAAAGTGATGCGCATTTTAAGAATGTTTGTGTTTTATCAATAGAAATTATTTATATTTTCACTCATAACTCGTAATATTAATATATTAGTTTATTTTTATGCAAGTATTAAATTCACTTTTAAACAGAGAAATAAAAGATTTTACAATACAATTCTCAATTTTTTATATAAGGTACATGTATATAACATGTTATAAGAGGGTTTGAGGGGAAGGACTGTAAATTGGTGAATAACTGAAGTTCTCCTTCCAAGCTTACAAGAACATAAAATTGAACTCTATGGGATACATGCAACATGTATTAATAGCAATACATAATTAGTATTGCTAATATATTTAAGCTTTTAAGGAAGCCCTTTTTTCATTCACATATATGTACAACTTATGATATCTATGAACTTTGCCGTTAGTAAATAATGTTTTGATAGAAGACTATATGGCGAGCGAAGCGAGCCAAAAAATTTTGATACAATTTGAAGCTGCGGCGAGCGAAGCGAGCCGGAAAAATTTTCAAGAATTTTAGCAAAATTTTATGGTAATTCTTCAAATTCAGATTATTTGTAAGAGCAAGATTATTTTTTTCTGTCGAACCATAAGCAAATTAATTTTTTTCTTCAAAATTGAGAGCAAAATTATTTTTTTCGAAAAAAAACCCCAAGCCCCCCCCCCAAGAATATCAAATGGACCGTGCCTTATGCATTTACAGTCCCCTTTCAATTAGAAATGGGCCAAAGCTGAACCCATCTCCAAAAATCTCAGGGGGGGGGGGGGTCCAGACCCCCGGTCCCCCCTCTGGATCCGCGCATGGAAACAATTAAGAATATATGTGAGAGATCGGCATATCGTCAGCTCTTATTTCCTCTGACTGAGAACGTCAATGGAACGCCGTAAGAACATAAATTTTATTTAAATAAGGATGATTTCGATTGTTGAAACCTATTTTTGTTTGTTGTTTTTGACCAGGATACTTTCTTTGCAACGATTACTCTGTAAAGTAAAAAATTGAACTCGAACCGGTATTTCGAAAAACGTACCGCGGTACGTATTGGAAACGAAAATATCGCGGTGCACCGATATGGCAATAAAATTACACAGCCCTGTAATTTCACATCCATCATCATTAATGATTTTTGTCAAAGTTTTGTTTACAAAATTTCTTTTTTCTAAGTTGCAGAAATACTTTGTGGGTCGTTCACCATCTTCAATCCATCTACAGCGGGTTCTCATTAACATACCTTCTAATTCTTCTTTCCTGAATCTTTTTAGTTCTTTATTAAGATTAGATAGTCTAGTCATTGATGTTTCATCTGCATTATTATCAATAATATGTTTTAACTCCAATATTTCTTTTTCTACTCGTTCTCTTTCTCCTGATTTATTTCTCTTTTTCATCGCACAAAAGGGCAAAGTCTTTCTACGTATATTTAGTAAAAGCATTTCAAGAAAAAGGTTATCATCTATTACAAACTGAATACTGTCATTAGAAATTTCAGAGACCTTTTCCTTTATAATTGGCAGTGGAACATACTCTTGTTTTGTTTCTAAAATACAATCCTTCACTAGCTTAACATATTCAGTATCTTTCAATAAGGAATTATAGAACAAAAAGAAATTTTAGATGAAGTTAAGAAATTTTATTGCAGTCTTTATGCTGATAAAGATGATTCATTAGATGATATAGATTTAAGTCATCACATGCAGGATTGCATTGTGCCTAAACTTACAGATAATGAAAAAATTGAACTAGATAAGCCATTATCCAAAAATGAAATACTTGACTCCTTAAGAAACTGTAAAAATAATAAAAGTCCAGGGACATCGGGATACACAGCTGAGTTTTTCAAATTTTTTTGGTTCGATATAGGCGATTTTCTATTTAGGTCATATATTTGCTCATTTCATAAAGGAGAATTATCTGTGTCCCAAAAACTTGGTATTCTTTCCATTCTTCCAAAAGGAGATAAACCCAGACAATATTTAAAGAATTGGCGTCCGATCACACTTTTAAATGTATCTTACAAAATATTATCAGGTGCTATTGCAAAAAGAATTAAGTCCGTTCTCCCACAAATCATTCATGAAAATCAGAAAGGCTTTTTAAGTGGAAGATATATAGGTGAGAATACCCGACTTATGTATGATATAATTAATACATGTAACGAAAAAAATATCCCCGGTTTAATTTTATTGATAGACTTCGAAAAAGCCTTTGACTCAATTTCATGGAAATACATATATAAAGTACTTAATTTTTTTAACTTTGGCAACAATATTATAAGATGGATAAAGATTTTTTGTAATGATTTTAAACTCTGTGTCACTCAAAATGGTTTCTTTTCGAATTTCTTCAAAATCGGACGAGGTTGCAGACAAGGCGACCCAGTATCATCATACATATTTCTTTTATGCGTTGAAATCTTAGCCTTAAAATTAAGAAATGCAAGAAATATTAAAGGAATTCAAATTTGTGATAAGGAATATAAAATACTGCAATACGCAGATGATACGGCTTTACTTCTCGATGGATCCCAAGAATCATTAAAAAATGCACTTTCATTAATTGGACAATTTGCTAAATATTCTGGTTTAAAACCTAATTACAATAAAACGCTATGTTTTAAAATTGGCCGTTTAAGAAATTCTAATTTAAGATTATGTGAGGAATATGACATTACTTGGTCTCAAAGGCCATTTAAATTTTTAGGTATAATTTTTTCAATAGATTTAAGTGAAATCGAAGAACTTAATTTTTCTTCTAAATTACAAGAGATCAAGAATCTGATCAAATCATGGTCTAAAAGATTACTTAGTACAAATGGAAGAATTACAGTCGTAAAATCGATTTTATTACCCAAAATGACACATCTATTCATTGCATTACCTAATCCGAAAGAAAAAATAATAAAAGAACTTGAAACTTTATTTTTCAAATATATATGGAATAATAAAACAGAAAGAATTTCCAGAAAATGTATTATTCAAGATTACAAAAATGGAGGACTAAGAATGATATGTATAAATTCATTTATTAAAAGTTTAAAAATAACTTGGATTAGAAGAATTATTAATAGCAATGAAAATCTCTCTTGGTTAAATCTTTTGAATGATATTCTTCCCAAAAGTTTTATATCATTTCTTAATTTTGGAAAAGAATATATGATTTATTTATCTAGAACTATTAGTAACAACTTCTGGAAAGATGTATTTCTGTCTTATTATAGCCTAAGAACATTATTAGAGGATGAAGTAAATCTCTTTGAACCCTTATGGTACAATAACCTGTTAAAAGTAGATGATAAACCAGTTTTTTACAATGATTGGAAAGAAAAAGGTATTTTGTACATATATGATTTGTTAGATGATAGAGGTAATTTATTATCTTATGAGTCTTTTTGTGATTGTTACAGATTTACTCCCCCCTTTACATTATTTTGGGGGTTATGCATGAGCATTATAAAGCTTAGATGGAATTTTCACATTGACGATTTTGGCAAATACCATCCTCATTATCCTAGACATATAGAAATTCTTCGAAAAAATATCAAAGGAACCAAAAACTTTTATGATGTATTTATTTTAGGATCCTATAGCAGACCAAAAAATGAGTTGAAATGGGAGTCTGAAATACATTCAGAAATAGATGATTTATGTTGGAAAAGAATTAATTTTGGTGTTAAATCATACACAAATGACTGTTTATTAAAATGGTTCCAATATCGTATTGTACATCGAATTTTAGGTACTAATGTACTCTTATATAAGATAGGAATAAATTCATCAAATACATGTACTTTTTGTCACACAGAACCAGAAACTATCTCGCATTTACTTTATAGCTGTCAATATTCATACAAAATATGGAATGATTTTAAGATTTGGCTATTTGACATTTTTGATATTAGTTTAGATTTAACAACTATAAATATATTATTGGGAGTTTTTGATAAAAAATGTAAAGTACTTGACACTATAATATGCCTTATTAAACAATACATTTATAGACAAAAGATGGGAAAATGCATTCCCACCTTTGAAGGTGCAAAATCTCATATCAAAAACTATATAAAAGGACAATGTTATATTCATAAAAAAAATTTAAAATTAGAAATCTTTAAGAAAAAATGGGGTGCTTTTACAGTTCTAGCAGAGTAAAGATTATCTTTTTTCTTTACAAAACATAATAAACATAATAATAAGTACAAAATAACAGTTAAATAGGGTCTTTCAAAATTACAATTTTTTTCTAAGATACTTATGTATGTAAGGTATGTACACTAGGTCTTGTGTGTTTGTATTTGTCGGATGTATGGTGTATGCATGTCTTTTGACTTAGTAAACTAGTTTGTGATTGTCTTTATGAATGTCTGAATGTCTCTGTGATTGTCTCATATGCATAAAAAGAAAAAAAAAAAAAAAAAAAAAAAAAAAAATTACACAGCCCTAATCCAACTTACGTACCTTTTGGCCATATAACATTGTTTAAATTGAGGATCACTGACGAGGGTTAAGTACCTGAAAGGTACATGTCTGGTCCACGTACAAATTTATCCGTTCTTAAATGATGCTATTGAACTTGAAGACGTTGATCATTTAGACCACTTGGTGAGTGTCACTGCTGTTGGACCAGGAGTCCCCGAGGGCACATATGTAGCCAAGTTGATCAACTTCGGTTGATCGTTTCTTTTTCTGTTATCAAATGTTTATTTCAATGGCAAATGTCAGAATTGTTTCTTTGTTATTGGTTTGTTTTTGCTTTGATTGCAGAAAAATTAAGAAGTTATCAAATGATTATTTCAATGGCAAATGTCAGAATTGTTTCTTTGCTTTTGATTTGTTTTTGCTTTGATTGCAGAAAAATTAAGAAGTTATCAAATGATTATTTCAATGGCAAATGTCAGAATTGTTTCTTTGCTTTTGATTTGTTTTTGCTTTGATTGCAGAAAAATTAAGAAGTTATCAAATGATTATTTCAATGGCAAATGTCAGAATTGTTTCTTTGCTTTTGATTTGTTTTTGCTTTGATTGCAGAAAAATTAAGAAGTTATCAAATGATTATTTCAATGGCAAATGTCAGAATTGTTTCTTTGCTTTTGATTTGTTTTTGCTTTGATTGCAGAAAAATTAAGAAGTTATCAAATGATTATTTCAATGGCAAATGTCAGAATTGTTTCTTTGCTTTTGATTTGTTTTTGCTTTGATTGCAGAAAAATTAAGAAGTTATCAAATGATTATTTCAATGGCAAATGTCAGAATTGTTTCTTTGCTTTTGATTTGTTTTTGCTTTGATTGCAGAAAAATTAAGAAGTTATCAAATGATTATTTCAATGGCAAATGTCAGAATTGTTTCTTTGCTTTTGATTTGTTTTTGCTTTGATTGCAGAAAAATTAAGAAGTTATCAAATGATTATTTCAATGGCAAATGTCAGAATTGTTTCTTTGCTTTTGATTTGTTTTTGCTTTGATTGCAGAAAAATTAAGAAGTTATCAAATGATTATTTCAATGGCAAATGTCAGAATTGTTTCTTTGCTTTTGATTTGTTTTTGCTTTGATTGCAGAAAAATTAAGAAGTTATCAAATGATTATTTCAATGACAAATGTCAGAATTGTTTCTTTGCTTTTGGTTTGTTTTGATTTTGCTTTGTTTGCAGAAAAAATAAGAAGTTGAGTAATCTGAAATCTTGTTTCGACTTTTGTGTTTGACTTCATTCACCTATTAATGCTGGTAGCGTAGTGGTTAGCGTGGTGGACTACCAACCCATAGGTCGTGGGTTCGAATCTCACCGTCGCTGATAATTGCAAAGCCATTGTAACCTTGGGCAAGTTACTTTAAACTACGTTGCACTCTCTTCACCCAGGAGTAAACTGGGTACCTGGCACATGAGACGAGCTTGTAATGTGAGTGAAAAGCATTAGCGCCTAAACGGCAGCTCTGCTTGTATGCTCCCAAGGGAGTGCAGAATGCACTGGACTGCACAGGTCTCGCCAGGGATGTCATTGTAGAAGTCGCGTGAGGCTCAGGCGAACGAGACTATAAACCCTACCTTTACCTTTTTTTTTAATTGTGTCGGCGTTTCTTGAATACGTAGATCTGTTCTGTCCCACTGTATTAAATATGACCGACATTCTACATTCAAGAAATCGAGATGTCATTCTGTTTTATATAGTATTCATGAACATTCAATCTTCTCGAAGACATTGTCGGTCATTCACATGCAAAATAAACCCTTGTTGAAAAAATCTTGCCCTCAGCAGAAAAGTCCATGCAATTTGGGTTTGTTTTGATTATAATCTTAACTTGACGTTACCAAATACCTTAAACCCTTGTTGAAAAAAATCTTTCCCTCAGCAGAAAAGTTCATGCAAATTAGATTTGTCTTGATTATAACCTTAACATGACGTTACCAAAATCCTTGAAGTTAACCTTTTTTAGTCCCCTACCGGCTCGCCGTCTAGCTGTCTGTCTGTCCGTCTGTCCGCCACACTTTAGTTTTCCAGACTTTTTTCGCTGTCGTTGCATATATTCAACTCATTTTTGGTATGTGAGTTTATCTCAATGTGATACAGATCAAGTTCGAGTTTGGTTTCGATTAACCTATTTTTACAAGAGTTTTGACCCTTGGACTTAGTAAATTTCAACTTATTTTGATGTTGGACCATCTTTTGGTGTAAGTATAGGTCAAGGCAGAGTTGAAGGACATGGATGAATGCCGGAAGGGGACTTATATCGCTTGCGATTCACAAATTTATTAACTCCTGATCCACTTTTAAGACTATGCATTTTATTTACATTTACATTATGTAATATTCTTGTTCTGTGAAAAATATTTGTATAATAGTGACCCGACCGGGCGGAGCTAATTCAATCAAGCGACTTAGACGAATCGATTAAATTATAGGGTAGACAGAATATGATATGCATATAGTACCGTATATCGGAAAATGACCCTGAAAAGGTGTGTCTTTTCTTTGCTGAGAAGCGATAATAGCGAAATAGCAAAAATTAGACGCACGCAAAAAAAATTCCCGATATACGGTAATTAGAGTTATATCACTTGGTCACAATTAAACTATTCCAAAATAAGCTCCGCCGTGTCAGGTCAGTTTGCTACAACAATACTCACAATAAGAGAATATATTAGAATCAAACTTCCATTTCTCTTTATATAAATACTTTCATCAAATACGTATATATAATTTTCCTAATTTAATGGTGTACAACATGAAGAAATTAAATTGATAAATCGGAGAATGCTAACATTTTTTATTCTATTGTCCTACTATTAAACTTGGAAAACTGATGAGTAATATAATGGTTTAAAAACAAAATTAAGATTTTTTTAAGATAAGACTTTCTTGCAAAACTTCCGTGGCTTCTAGATTAATTGGGTTTATTTGTAAAAATAGGACATTCGCAATTTGGATAGGTTTTTCCCTACCGGGTTAAATGAGTAAATTTGAAATAAATTATTGTGTCTTTCCATATAAAAATATGCATACAAATCATGATATCATAATTCTTTTTTCAATTATCCATCAAATCGTGTGGAAATCTAAGAACCATGCCAGAACTTTGTATAACCTTTCATCAAGCTTTGTCCACAATCACGAGACACGCGAAGCATTTGCAGCTGGCTGAAACATTCTGGAAAATTGATAACTTCAACACATACTGTGTTTACATTTTGCTTAAAACAATTAGTTCCGTTTCAAATGGCAAGTCTATATCATGTATGCTTTGATCAAAGTGCTTATTGAATACGTCTCTGATCTTTTGTTGAACAACTTGTTTTGTCTCATCATCTAAGGCAGAAACAACACTCATGGTATTGATGTGATCCACGACTTCATCTCTGCTACCCTAAAAAATACAAACAAAAATGCCTATGTCATTAGAAAGCTTTAATATATTTTAAAAGTAACAATAAAGTATAATTCAGGAAAAGATCTAGCACATATTCTCTCAGTAGCCGACGCTGTAATCAAGCAATTGTTTTAATGGATTGTGAGCTGCTAAAATGTATCAATACTAAAGAAATCACGACAGTATTTCACTCAATAAATTTATACGTTTGCTGTTTGGTGATTGTTTTGTTGTGTTGACGTGTGTCGACGATGTTGTCTTTTAAAATGTGTCAGGCCAGTGACTTGCAGCTGCTTCAAGTCTTGCCTTATTCCCACTTCAAAGATTATTTTGGATAAAAATTCAATTCAATCAAGTATATGTTTTTGGGGTTAATTGAAGTTTCAATTCTCAAACGCAAGTTGTGCACTGAAATGATGATCAAACTTGAAGTCAATTTACCCGCCATTGAATCCCATCCAGGATACTGTGTTGGATACATTGAAACTTTGGAAATTCTTGGATGAGGTTTCTCCATTTCTGATGTTTGTACCGAGGGGTATCATTGCCATAATATTCTGAAACGACTGCGTCTATGTCTCTCAATAATGGTACATTCCACAACCTTTTATTCCATACCAATACTGAAAATATTATTCGATCATTAAGACTTGCAATTTTTATCTTGAGGACGGTGTTTAGAAAATCTCTATATCAACAATCCCCTCTTAAGGCTTATTGATTTTTCTCCCACCTCTGGCAAGTTTCTTGCAGTTTGATTGGTCGAGAAGATGTTAACAGTATTTCAAAGTGTATTATGTGAAACGTCTTCAAATTGATTAGCATCATTTAAAAGCAGATAAATTAACAACGTGGACCAGCCATGCACGTTTCGGGTATTTAACCCTCGTCAGTGTTCCTAAATCCAAAACAATGAAATAGGGCATGTTACATCATGCTACATATTTATCTGTTCTTAACTGATGCGATGAATTTGAAGACGTTTAACACATGTTACAGTCAGGACATTAATATTCTGCTTCTACTAAGATGCTTTACGCCGTTGACGTCACTGAGGATACACAGACCAAAAGCCATCGGCGGAATGAATTCGCTTTACAGTGTTTACATGGGAGATGCAAAAATATTTTTGGGCAATGAAAGAAGTTGTATTGGACTCGCATCCGCCTCTCGCATCGCAGTAAAACTTTTTTCATTGACCCGATACGTCTACGTCCACCTCCCCTATAAAACTTTGGTATAACTAATGATGTTTGAAAATCATATCTTTGATATGTCGGTATGCTAGGTAAATGGGGGTATTATTATAATTTTTTGTAGATTGAAATATTTCTTCCAGAGGAAAAGGATGATAACAAATAAAAACACAAACACTCAAATACACAAATTTTCGGTCCCTTGGCCTTTATCAAGTGCAAAAATGACGATCGTCGTTTTTACACTTGATAAAGGCTAAGGGGCCGAAAATTTGTGTACTTGAGTGTTTGTGTTTTTATTCATAATTTTTTGAAATGTTTTTTTTTTCTGATTTACATACAAGTGTGCTTTAAAAAGTCACTACCTTACCAAGTTTTCCATCTGGGACAAGAACTCTGTGAATTTCATTCAAAGCTTCTCCTGTTGCGAACCAATGAAAGCACTGTGCGGCCACAACTGTCTAGAATCACACCAAATAAAAGCGATTAAGATAGCGATCACGATTAATATTCTGTTAAACCCACGGTTCAAAAGGGAAAATCAAAAGCAAATTCTCTTATACATGGTCATATATCTACGCTCCCTGAATACCAGCCCCTATCACATAGTCGAAAATGCAACATGGTTTATACATTTTTTGTAGGAAAGTAATGGTATAATTGATTCTGTGGAGCTGTTAAACTCGTTCCCGTGGATGTTTTAGAGCGTATCAATTACTTCATTCAAGCTCTGCTGCCTGAAAGAAGCTTTGGTCTGGACCTTTATCAATTTGACATCATAAATATTATTTTTGCTAGTTCGGAAACTTGTCATTTCATCCAAAAATGTTATCAAAATAAAGGGGGTTTACATCTTAGCACTATCCCTCCAATGCTATTTTGAACATAGATAAAGTTGGATATTCTGCTGAATCGACCCTACAGGAAATTTGGAGCATTTTGAGCCGTGCGTGCACTCTCTTCAAAGGACCAGAGCCACGAACGGCGATATCGGCCTAAAGTTTTCGTATATTTTCAAACACAGACAATATTTCTAAATTATTAACAAAAGGAAAGGAGAACATTTTGTCTTTCGAAAACGTGCGAAGTTATGAGATTCCGGACATGTCTTAAGAAGATATAGAGCCCAAAACCAAGCCAGGATTGGCATTTCCGGTATTTTTGTGAGATATCATGAAATTTGATCGATAATTTCGTATAGGGCCGGACATTCTACCTAAAAAATAATTATATTTAAATATTCTTTGATTATACCTGTTATTATTTCGATGAAGATTTTTTTGGTAGAAGGTCCGGTCATAGTCGAAAATTAAACTTTTATGAGTTCTCTGTTGGCACATTTCTTGACAAATTGTTCATCAAAGATGGTTAGAACGTCATGAAAAAGACTTCCCAGACGATGGAAATGAGAAGTTGTATTTCAAGATAGGTAGTAGATGATCTGAAAGCTTTTAAAATTATGTAAAATTTCATAAATTTGGCGGTTGATTACTTTTACACCTATTTCAAATTATTCCACTCCTTCAGAAAACTGCACCTTAGTAGATAATATTTGTGACGTCATTTATAACAATGACGTCATCAAAATTGACGTTTATGCATTTCCTGAAATGTTGTGCACTCGAGTAGTTACGATACATATTTTCGTTATACTTAAATCTTTTGAACCACTCTATGTCTTCCCTGTATATATCGGCATGTATACACGTGATGCTAAGAGGAAAAAATAAGAGAATAATTTTAAAATCTTTTAAAGAAGGCATATATAATGTATGTGGGATTTTGGGGGTTTCGGTTCATTTGTTTGTTATATATATGTATGTTATTTCCTAAAATGTTCTTAAAACGGGAATAAAATATGTAAACAAAAAATGCATCGGCTTCCTACAATTATCCCATACGATAGTAAGAGAAATTAGAAGATAAGGGGTAGAAAACGTGATTGAAATAATGAGAATTCGAAACATAAAAGAAAGACGTTATATGAATGCAGCATAAAGAAGCAAAATAGATCGACACCCAAAAAGAAACATTTATGATCTAATTCTTTTAAAGAGGAGGTGGGGATTTTTGAAGACAAAAAATTAAAATTATAGAAAACTTGAAATCAAATGATTCATTTGAAATAGATGATTGACGAACGATATCGAACAGCGAATTTTGATTGAGATTCAGACTATGCTGGATCAATTCTCTGTCCGTTTATTTTGATGTAATATAAAGTCTAGCGCCCAATATAATGGATAACAGGGGATAGGAAACCGTGATATAATAATTTATTCAAAGATACCATTTTCCTGAAAATAAATTTTATTGAAAACGTAAAATTTATTCCGACGGGTCTGGGTTGAGAAAAAAAAAGAGACATAAAAAGTTTTATTTGAAAATATGCAGTAACGACCATAATATTGTCGAATTTGTAAAATTAAATCTCCATATACCTCTGTTATAAAAACACAATACATTGTAGGTGGCGCCAGCGAAATGAATTAGAGCTGCGCACCCCAAATTAAAAATGACGTTTTCAAACGGCTATAGCAGCGAATGTATGCGTTAGATTCGCCTGAAAATTTGAATTTATACAAATGAGAACGTAAACTTTCATATGAAAAGAAAGATTTTGCATTAAAAGATTTTGTAAAATTAAATAATTTTCAAGGACACCGTACTGTTATAAAAGCTTTATCATCAAGTTCTGAAAACAAAAATCACATCATTAAAAATGTCGACCGCAAAAAGGGGAGAGTCTAGAACATGCTCCCCTTCTCGCCCTGGCCTCATCCCTCCCTTTAGAATCGCCAATTATCCGATATTGCAAAAATGTGAGAAAAAAATTGATTCTTTAAAGGTACGCGAACGCTGCAATTCATAACATTCGAACATTAATCATCTTTGCTACAGTCCATCGATCCAGAAATTAATCATGTTGTGCATCTATGACATCGTTTTGTCACATTCATGGTACTGTTCTGGCAGATTTGGATCAGCGGTTTTCTTATTCGTGTAACGTACCTAAGTTTTCATTCCATTACGTACATGTATTCGTATTCCATACCTCGATCTCTATCTTGATCACATTAATAATATATTAATTATTGTAACGATAGTCGCAGCCATCGTCGCTATCGTCTCTAAAATATCCAACTCGCCGACTATCGATTTTATCTCTGAGAATCGATTAATCGGAGTAAATAGAACTTCACCTCTTTGAAAAAAGTTTTCTCTTCACACAAAATGACACTAAAAATGTATCAGAATGGGAGTCATGGCAACGGATTCTAGTTTAGTTATGGAACGATTATCGCTGACGATCGATTGTTGGTCGTTGAATGGCCAGCGATGAACATTACTAATCGATGTTGAAAATCAAACGCGATTGTCGCCGACATCGCTGATTACCGGATTGTCCGATTTAGTATCTTGGTTTTGATAAATTCGTGTATTTCCCTTTTATACTATTATTTTTTATTTTCCTTGAACTTCAAAGTACATACTAGTGTATGACATTTTCTGTTGCATGGTATTCACGAAAAAGAAGCTTGAACGAATTGATAGGGTATTCCTAGTAGTTGTGATCGAAAGTGCTTTACTCAATAAAACAATTTTATTCAAAGAAATAATGATTTGGTGTTTATTTCAATTCATTGTTGGTTGCAAAATGAAGAAAAGAAATGTTTTGAATTTTCCGATTATAGTAATAATGGGTTATGCCCATCCGATTATTTCCGCTTATCGATTATGATTCAACTTCCGATTGCCCAACACTTATACTAGTACTAGCACAAACATGTGAGAAGAGTCACACGTATTTCTCTAATCAATAATTATATATGTCATGATAAGAACGAGAGCATGAAAAGTTATTTAAAATACGAAATATTCAAAATTCAACCATCGTTTTTACTCTATGTTCAAAGTCCGCTACCATTGACCCGAATGGGAACCTTCGCTTTTATGTTAGAAATACCCCGCCCCCTAATTCCTGTATCCGCCTCAACCTCTGCAAATGGGCATTACACACTGATTTTAGAACGAAAATCATGCAATGAATTAAGACATTATTTTTCTCATTTTTCAGCTCGAGTTTTATGTGTACTTATTTATATTGAGTCATGGACTCCTATGCACCGAAGTGTACGGAAGGGGTTTTCACTATCTCTGTCTAGTCCAGCAACTGACCGCGAAATTGGATTAAAACTGATACGTGTAATTTGAGCCTACTATTTTATAGGAACAAATTTGAAGAACTTATAGATGTCAAATTGAGTCACATCAATGTTCATCTTCATACATCGCTGACAGTGGTGTATCTACGGCAAAATTAAGTGGATGCTTTAATTATCTAGATCTGAAGCAGATATAGAACCGTGTTTTGATGTTGTACAGGGGTATTCACTTTTAATTGGAGATATTCTGACAACTTTATTACGAGAAAATCTTTGAATTTAACGGTATTTCAGAAATTTTCGGAAAAAAATGAAGAAGCATACATGGTATTCCTTTGTCTGATCTGATACAGCCGAAGACTCTTCTAGGACAGTTTGAACGTATCGGATCCGTGATTCATGAAGATGGTAAACATGAAGTATTTCTTTGTTTGTTTTTTTTTTTCATATAATCATAAATAATGACATCAATTTCTTGTGGATCGATGCAGCTTACATCTTACGCGATTTAAACGAATACAAAAAGTAAAAGTATTACATTGAAGACATGCATACTGTAGTTCCAGGACGAACATTTTCAGCCTGTGATTTCGAGCAAAGGCAAAACAAACACGGATTGTACATAATAGATTGTACACATATTGTATTTATAGAAATTTTCAAAATATGTTTCCTTTAAATTAATATTTCACACATTTTCTCAATGTAGAAATATCTCTTATCATTTCTAATACTTAGTAATTCATGGTACTTGTCCTGACATTATGGGACGTCATATGTGAAAATGACGTCAAATGACGTCGCAAACGATATACCATACCCTCAATTCACATTAAAATATTTTGCTTCAGCAAGGTCGTAAATCACAAAGTTGGCCAGTTCTGAAGTGCTGAAATATGGTATTATCAAAATATAAAAGATGAACGTTGTGGCAAATTAGGCCGATTTTGCCGTTCGTGGCTCTGGTCCTTTAAATGAATTAATTCAAAATATATGACCAGAGGGCGCTACTGCTATGAATTTTGACTGTGTCTGAAAATCACTTTGGCTGGAAGCATCACTGATGAGGATTTAAATATCCGAAACGTACACGTGTATGGTGCATAATACATTGGTATGAAATTTTCATCAAGATGGTATAGAGTTTGAACACTTCCGTATTATCATACTGAGAATCAATGTCTGAAATATCTAACCATGCGTTCCCTGTTTTTAAAATGTTAAACTGATAGGATAGCTTACCTTAACAGAGGTATCGGGAAGTGGGATTTTGGTGGCAGGACACTGCATCGTCTCCAATTCAGGACATTTGGCTTTCAGTGTGTCCAGAAATCCTGACATTGGTTCTGTGGCTAGATACTTTATGTTCTAAAAATAGAAAAAAATTTTTTACAACGACCTCCAATATGACAACGTTGTAGTGGAAACAGCGAAATTCACGAACAAGGTTGTAACAAATAGAATATACAATGCGAAATAATCACAATAATTAATATTTCTGAGGGCATAGCTCTGTGCTTAACATACATTTTAGGCCATCGTTTGAATTTCACATTTCAAACTGGTTTTTCCTCTCTGTCATCCTTCAGCATCACTGACGAGACACTATATTTGTTGAAATGCGCGTATGTTGCACCGAATTATTAATAGAACTTTTATTTCAATATTGATCATAAAAAGAATAAGAGACAAAGGAGAATATTCACCCCAACAGGACCTAACAACAGCTTAGCCAACGACAACTTGAAACATGAATGGAAACATTTAAAAGGAATGATTTCAATGTGGACACTGAACCTTGATCCGGCCTACAACTAGAGAGCATCCTAATCTGAACATCCATCCATTGTTAAATACACAAGTTTCTAAGATTGTATTCTGCTCAATGACGTTCAAAGTAATTGTTTGAGGATGGTTGTTTCATTTTATGATTATTTTTAAGCTTTTAGACACATTATAATTCACATATAAAAATGAAGTTCTTGTATCAATGAGGTAAAAAGGGCATTATAAAGTGACCATATTCATAAAATAGTAGAAAGTAAGACTGTACAAAAGCATAATTTAGAGAGAAATTCATGTACATTATTTTGCCTTTTTGAAACTAACCTTCGGCAAATACTTAATGATTTTCTCTGTGAATTTGCCAGTACCTGCTCCAAGTTCCAAACAGTCATGGATGGGAATAGCACCTATAATATATAGAGATACTCAGATGATATCATATCAAAACGCGTTTTGTGTTTTACATCTCCTGGCCTTTTAAAGGCAAAGCAATAAACATGAAATGACTCAATAAAAATTATCTTTATTTAAAAAAAATTGCATACAATAAGTCCGTTGTCCAAAGGCACAAAAAGGGTCCCGTGGGGACATTTTCCGCCAAATCATCACAATTTATTTTGCTCTCAGTGAATCAACCACTTGAAAACACTAAGCTGTAGATGGACGCATGTAGATGCTGCATGTTCTATTTCTGTGGAAAGGTGGGGGGGGGGGTTGAAATAGAGAGATTTTTCTATTGCCAAATATTGAGTAATCCTGTTTTGTGTTAAACTTATCATCTTCCCACTTACCCGGTGCCTTATCTTCCTGAATGAGTACGCTGATTTGTTTGACAACCTCATCTGTGTAGGATGGTCTACTTCTTTCATAGCTTTCTCCCTGCAAGCATTATTCCATAGATACTTATGAAGTTAAAATCGTTCCCCGTAACTTGATGTTTAGAAGTGTATTAGGGACTTCGTCGGAAAGAAGCTTCGTTTTGGCCCTTTATCGATTTGACATCATAAATATCATTTTGCTAGATCGAAAACTTGTCATTCCATTCAAAACTATTATCGAAACTAAAGGCGGTTAACATCTTAGTACCATCCCTCCAGTGATATTTTGAACAAACATTTTATTTGGATATGCTACTGAATCGACCCTACAGGAAATTTGGAGCCGCGCACTCTCTGTAAAGTAAATGTACAAATCTAAATTAAAAGAGTAAAAGAGGGCGCTATTGAAATGAAATTTGTTGGCTCTGCTGGAAGCATCACTGATGAGAATTTGATATTCGAAACACGTGTCTGGTGCAGGAAAAATGGTTTGAATTTTTCTTCATGAAAGTATAGAGTTGGAACACTTCCGTATTAGTGTCCATCTAGTGACATTAGGATCATATCGACGGTATAAAAGGCGTTTGATGATTCTGACGCATTTTCGATGGTTATGCTGCCTACCTTTGATCCTTCTTATTTTGTTTATCATATCACCATAAAAGACAGGTTGTGTAATACCCAAAGTTATGTGCTCTGTTGCGTGTATAGATCCGAATTTTAAAAGAAGTTGACTGTAAGTTTTGTAAAATTTCCAGAAAGTCTTAACTAGTTTATGAAAGCGGAAACCTTGACCTAAAAGTTTTTTGGTGATTTGTAAAAATATTAGTACATCCTCTAGCGTAACAGATGAGCTGTGATATGTAAATGCCGTAAGACGGTAATCTTGGAACATCACCGTCAAGCCAGGGGAAATTTACTATGTTGAATCTAAAATCATCCTTTTTGTCATATATACTTGTATGAATCTTCCCGTTTACAATCTTGATATTTAGGTCCAAAAACGGTGTTTCTGTATTTGAAACGTTTGCTTTGTTAAGTGTTAATTCTTGTGGATAAGTTTCATTCTTATATAATTCAAAAGCAGGATTGTCAATTGTTAGAATATCTTCCGGATACCTAGAAGTACTATTATATTGAAACATTTCAGATCATCAAATTTTCTTTGCTTTTGAAGATTTTGGATAAATTCTTTTTCATAAGTGCAAAAATATAAATCTGCAACAAGAGGCACACAGTTAGTACCCATAGGAATTCCTACAATCTGCTTGTATAGATCCTCACCAAATCTAACATAAATATTGTCCAAGAGGAAGGACAACGCATTACACAGGTCACTACATGTCCATGATTTGTATGATTTGTAGTCTGTCGAGGAAAAGAAACCCTTCGATTCAGATGTACAAATGTAAGTTTTCCGCTCTCGATCAAAATACCATATGATGAGATTAGATGTTAAACGTCTTTAAATTCAATAGCATCATTTTAAACCTGATAAATTTACAACATGGACCAGACATGCACGTTTCGGGTACTAAACCCTCGTCAGTGATCCTTAGTTTAAACAGTGTAATATGGTCAAAAAGGATGAGAGTTATTATGACGATAATCGATCATTAATTTTGTCATGAGGAAGTGTGGTGTACATATTAGAGAAGTCGTATGAAGAAATCGTATTGGCCTGGAAAATTCCAGATTTCATTTTGTCAATCAAATCCCCTGAATTCTTCATAGACCAAAATAGATTTACATCGTTCCTGTTTAGAACCGTTTCACAATATCTAGTTATGTGTTCTTTAATAGCAGTAAGTGCTGACGTCAGATTTCTAGACAAAATTGTAGTGGAGCAGTTACTAAAATTAGCAATAAATCGAAATTTGTAAGGAGACTTGTGCAGTTTCGGTATGCAATATAGTGTTGGGAGATCCAATTTAGAAATAGAGACAGTTCACTGTTATGCTTCCTTAAAATGTTAGATACACTTTCATTGCTTTTGTTATATGTATTAGTAGACGAAAGTTCCGAAACCAAAGTTGATATGTAGTTTAATATTTATATATACTTAACGTTTTCAAATGATAATGGTGTTGTTGGCTGCTTTATCAGCAGGTGCAAAGACATATTTTTCATGTAATTTTCTTAGTTTGGATTTGAAATATCTTTCTGATTTGGAACGTGGATTTTGAAAAAAGATGAGGGTTTTTATGGAAGTTATCTATTCGAATATCCGTTATATCTAAAATGAGGTTTTTCCAGTCATTCATAGCATGCGGTTCGACTCCTTCTGATTTACACCATCTTTTCGTATAATTATCTAAGGCTTCCGTAAGCACCTCACGGCATTTGACAAAATCTATCTTGGATGGGATTCTATATTTAGGTCCTTTAAGACCACAGAGCTGTCTGTCTTGGATAATTTAAAAGTCACCTGTAACAAGATGGCCAGCTGGTTTGTAGAAATATTTAGAAGTTGCACATTCTCAAGAAGCAGGACACGATTCAAGTATATGTCAGGATCCGATGTAACATTATTATAGATGAAAACAAAGTTTCGAATAGGTTTCTTGTACTGTTAACAAATAAGAGGTGGCTCTGAATTTTCAAAATATTGAGGAATGGTACTTTGTACGCGATGATCCCGTACCATAATATGACCAAAGAGGGTGAAAATTATTATGTCAAAAACATGTGCCGAAATATGAAGCAGGATAGTTGGGATATGGTGCTACAGGACCCACGTTTTAGAAATTTCAAGAAATAAGAATTTTAGTACAAGAAAATTTTGAATGCGTTGGAGAGACAGACGATCAACCGAAGTTGACCGAACTTGGCTACATGTGCCCTCGGGGACTCCTGGTTCATCAGCAGTGACATTCTCCAAGTAGTTCAAATGTTAAACGTCTTCAATTCAATAGCATCATTTATAAACGGATAAATTTGCAGCATGGACCAGACATGCACGTTTCGGGTACTCAACCCTCGTCAGTGATCCTCAATCTAAACAATGTAATATGGCCAAAGAGGGTGAAAATTATTGTGTCAAAAATGTACCGAAAGATGTAGCAGGATGGGTGGGAAATGATGCTACAGGACCCACGTTTTAGAAATCTTAAGAATTTTAGTACAAGAAAATTTGAATGCGTTGAAGAGACAGACGATCAACCGAAGTTGATCGAACTTGGCTACATGTGCCCTGCCCTCGGGGACTCCTGATTCACCAGCAGTGACACTCACCAAGTAGTTCAAATGTTTAACGTCTTCAGATTCTCATATTCATTTACCAAATTATATATTGAACTATTGTTCAAAGTTTGAAAAGTATTTCAGGTATTAGGGGTATAATAACAATATTGTCGAAAAGCTAGAAATTATGTACTACCAAATCTTACATCTTTTTAGATATTTGATTTTTTAATTCTTCATTCAACTCGCCATGAAAATGTATGGTTCCGAACATTGCCGAAGTCGTGCGTCTTCGGCCAACTTCGTGGTATTTAATTTTTCGGTTATCAAAACAACCGGAAATAAGGTATTATACCCCTAATGTCTTAAGAATGCACAATACACTGAACATGACAAAATGACAATATACATTCAATGATACCTTACATTATTCTACATACATCAAGAAATCCAGTTTTAGCTTTTTCATGCACTTGATCCATGGTATTGGACAAACAAAATCCCATTCTGTTAGTCCTTTTTTTCCAATTTCAACACAATTTATGGTGGTCTTTCAAATGCTACTTATATTTCCTGCACATGTTTAAAAACGACCTTATAAAGATTAGATAAGAGCTTACGCAATGTAATGCAGCATTGCACAGTTTCGAGTTAACATCAAAAGGTCAATAAATAGATAACTGTGGATTGAACTGTCTTTCTGGCTCTAGAGAATGTTGTGAAATCAAACGGAAGCGGCCCCAATTTTTTTGGACATTGTCCTGATGGACTAAAATGGCAAAGAACATGTCATTGTTTTGTATTTCTATACTCTGCAATGGTACTTTACCTTTTTCTAGAGATATAATAGAGGAAACTAGCCACAGGAACGGCCGACGCACTCGGTCATTTCGATGGTTTGGGTTCGTCCAAATAACCAGATGACGTAAGGCGTTTCTGCGGCTAAGAGGAGTCAAGATATGTAGTCTATTGCTTACTTCAGATCTGATGAAGCAAATGGAGTGATCATAAAGAATTCTGTTCTTTTGATTTTAATGAGTATGAAATCTTTTGAACATATTATACTAGATCAAACCATATTTTTTTCTTGAAAGATTGGATAGCTGAAAAATGCTTCAAGCATCTTTAATTGATAATAAATTCAGCGCGGGAATTCCAAATGAAAATGTCTAAACATTTTAACTAAAATTAAAATTAGTTTGAAATTTCAATCAAGAAGGAATACCGAGTTGGAACATTTAAATTTTCCTATCAGTGCCTTTGAGGCCATGTTCGATGACGAATCGCCTTGAAAACTGTGTAGAGGACTTATGCCCTTTGCTGTGTGGTGCTCGTAAAAAAGTTCCCCGCGAAGGGTTTGACAGTAAGTGTTTTGAATATATTTCACTGACATGGTCGTCATAGCACTTTCTATATAGACATAACCTCAGACAGTGCATGCATTTTATATGCTGTGTTCATTTTCGTGCAATTAACATCGACGACGGGTGCGGCTAGCCAACAGGGGATGCTTACTCCTCCCGGGCACCTGATCCCACCTCTAGCTTGCTAGGGGTCCATCGATGCTCAACATGGTGCTCTGCTCATATTAAGGGTGCTGTTGAGATTATCGTCAGGATCTTCTTTAACTCATTTGACTTCTTGCTACCTTTACGATCTTTTTGTTCAGTCGTAGAAGAGAAGTCATTTACATATTTAATATCATTGAAACTGATGCATGCTCTGAAAACTGACAAAGTTCCAATAAGCACTTTAATACTAAGTTATTTTTCTGATTTGTATTGACCTTTCAGAAACGAAAACGAATATCTATGTCTGTAATAATGGAAGTGTTCCAGCTCTTTATCCTCTTGAAGAAAAGGAGCTGATAAGATACGGCGTAAAATCTGCCCTCGAAAAGTGGAATTTTCAAAACTGATGCCAGTTCTTGGTTTCATCATAATCAGCATTTGGATAAGATTTATCGTATGTCGTTTTCCTAAACTTTGGGTCAAAATATGTCTTTTTCTATAGCAATGGAAGATGGAAAAGTTTTTAAAAACATTGTTCCCCCAGCTACAGAACGCCACTTATAAAGAAGATGTATGTTTAACGTCTTCAAATTCATTAGCATCATTTTAGAGCAGATAAATTTACAGCATGGACCAGACATGCACGTTTCGGGTATGTCAGTGATTTTCATTCTAAACAATCTGATTAAAATCATCTGTTTCGAGCTCCGTTTACTGCGTACGTCAGATGTTTGTGGTGGAGTACGCAGTAAACGGAGCCCGAAACAGATGATCTTAATCAGATTGCATTCTAAACAATGTATTATGACCTAAATCTGTGAAAATTATGTCCTGAATATACCGAAAGACGTAGCAAAATGGCTGGAATATGATGCTACAGGATACACGTTTTAGAAATTTGAGAAAATTTTGTAAATAGAAATTTTCAAATGCGTTTGAAGAAACGACCAACCGAAAATGATCGAACACAAGATTTTGGAATGAAATGAATTTATGAATCGCAAGCGATATAAGTCCCCTACCGGTATTAATCCACGTCCTTCAACTCTGCCTTGACCTGTACTTACACAAAAAGTTGAATCCAACATCAAAACAAATACAATATGTGTATTAGAAAAAGGTCTGGAAAACAGGAACATTTAATGAAATGAGCTATGAGGCCATACCTTTTGTAAGAACAAAAAATCAAACCCAACTTCAACTTATTCTTTATCATACTATAATGTATCTGCATACCAAAAATCAGCTGAATATCTACAACACCAGGCATGAAAAGACTGGAAACTGAGAAGTTCTGTTCATGAAATTTGCTAAGTCCAGGGGTCATAACTCCTGTAGAAATGGGCCAATCAAATTGAATCACGAACTTGATTTGTATAACACTGAGATATATTCACATACAAAAAACGATTTCAATATCTGCAAGACCATGGACTAAAAATCAGGAAAACTGAGAATTTCATGAAATTTGCTAAGTCCATGGGCCAGTCCGGCGAGCCGGTAGGAGACTAAATATCATTGACACTTGTCAATAACCCACACACTGTGAAACAATTTGGTGCAGTATGATCAATTTCTGATGAAAGTTGTTGCAGATTTAAAGTTCTTCAGGGTATTACAAGTGTTAGCTGATAAGTGCTTTTGACATGTCAGAAGTAACTTTCAGTGACAATTAAGTGTCCAAATTTCCACATCCTGTAAACTTTTTAGGTGCAGTATGGTCAAATTTTGATGAAAGGTGTTGGAGACAGATCTGAAGTTTTAAATGATATTCTAACCCGAGCTTCATGTTATAAGTGACCTTGACCTGTTAGAAATGACTTTGAATGATTTTTGTCCAAATGCTCACATTCTGTGAAACATTTTGGTGGAGTATTATCAAATCCAGAAGAGAGGTGTACAATGGACGATTTTCATATTACCGCAGTTCACTTGCATTTTACACATATTAGACACGACATGACAACATTTGATGTAACTTTTAATTGTGATATCGTATCTGATTTATGACGTCACAATTAAAAATAATGTCAAAAGTAGTGATGACAGGTGTTGGAGTGTCTAAAATGCAAGTCTAACGGTAATATGAAGAAGGTCTATTTACAGTATTCAATGAGGTTTTATATCTTAGTTAATAAGAGACTTTCAGAAATGACCAAATCATGAAGAAAGCTGTTGGAGATATGAGAGTGAATGGACAACCAAGATTACTATGTCATACAATACACTAACATAAATGTTTAAAACTGCTGGATGCTTCTGGAATAATTGAGAAGCAAGTTATTTTTTTTATGACTGACCTTGACCTGTTTGTAGGCCTATTTTTCAAATTGCATTGACCTTTAATCGCATACCATGGAGGTGACCTTGATCCCCACTGGACGTTATAAGTCTGCACCATGAATCTTGAAGACAGTCTGATGAAAGTGGCAGACACCATCCAAAGCAATTTCTATTTGTCCGTTTTGTGTTATAATTGACATAAGAAAAGGAGTATCACATTGTTTAATTTGGTAAATATTTAATTGGTATCAATAGTTCATTATGTAATATGGCAGCAATATAATATGAAATATATGTATCATATAATAATCTATTAAACCTTACTACAAACATAGAGTTCTGTCTCAAAAGGCATGTCTATCTCACTTAAACTTTTATCAAAGTGTTTATCTAAAATATCCCTGAATTTTTGAAGAACCACTGGTTTGGTCTCACTATCTAGGGAAGAAATAACACTGATAGATTCAAAGTGACTAACAATATCCTCTCTGCTACCCTGCAAATAAAAAAGAAAATTAAAAGAGAAAATTAAAAAATTAATAAAGAAAAAAGAAATTTTAAATTACTAATGTCATCATCGTTGGAAACCCACGTCATCTTCTCTGTTATACTACGTTAGCAAGGAATTTAAGCCAGTAATCAGAGCAAGCATTACAAAATCCCTCCAACACGGAAGAGCTGAAACTATTCAAACCAACTATTTCATTGGTTACTATAAATAATCGTAAGACTCATTAAAACGAGAATTCCCGGACAATTGCGCCCACAGCCTGTAATCGTAGGGCAATAGGCTGAAGGTTTCCGACAATGTATTGTCATCTGATGTTACATAACTACAGTTGAAATTCATTAACTCTATACTCATGAAGATAGCTCAGACATTTGTTGATGGATCATTTGAATCAACTTAAACTTTACAAGACAAGGCAAAGCCTAGCATCTCTTTGCACCGCAACAATCTAAAGATACATGTATATTCTTTTATCTTTTGACCTTGTACTAAACTAGCTTACTTATATATAAACCTGCTGTGATAAAGACTTTGACCTTTTACCCCTGACCTTGAAAATCAATAGATCTCATTCTCTCACCATCGACAACTGACACATGCCAAATATAATGAACATCATAATTTATAAGTTATAATCTGTGACTTTTAGAGTATCCATTATTATTCTTTTGTGTGCTGAATTGACACTGATTTATCATTGTCAGTAACCTTGACTTTTGACCACTGACCTCTAGAATCAATCAGTGACATAATCCTTTTATCATCAGCAGTTCACACATAAAGTTCGATGGACATCTGAGCAAATCTAATGTTACTTCTAGACTACCTGAACATTTTTCATTTCATTGCCAGTTGACTTTCACCATTGACCTTGAAAATAAACAAATGTGGTATCCTCACCATTCCTTCTAATCTACCAACACAGTTTTCATTTTATTGCCAGTTGTGACCTTGACTTTCACACTTGACCTTGAAAATCAATAAGTCTTGTCATCTCACTATTGGCAACTCACACCTAAAGTTTAATGAACATAAAAATATATTACTTCTAGAGTTTCCACATGGCTAATCTAGTTTGGGAGTTTTGACCTTGACTTCTGACCCCTGACTTTGAAAGTCATCACTGCATGGGGAACTCCCACACAAACTTTGATGATCATATGAAGTGATATGCTGTCTCTAGAGAGTCTATGAACACATTCACACCCTGTATATTTCTAAATATAAAAAAAAGTGACTCTAACGCCCATGACATAAGCACAATTCACACAGCACAACACAGATGTACATATTTCATATCAATAATAAAGAACCTTGAGTACAAATGGTTCCAATAAGGTGTAACTTATATATACATTCTCTGCAGCAGTTGCAGGAGGAAAAGTCAATATGGAATATGTCAGCCAGTTAACCTCCTTTTAAATCATCTTGGATGTAAGTTCATGAAGCAGGGTTTTATACTGAATATGTAAACATTATAACATCATACAGAAATAGTTATCTCATTTACCTGCCATTTAATTCCATCAAGTGTACTATGTTGAATACATTTAAACTTTGGATACTCGTCCATGAGCCTTTTCCATGTATAATTTAAGGCCCGAGGAGTATCACCGTAGTTTTCCGTAACCACTACATCTATTTCATCCAACCATGGTACAGTCCTCAGCTTATGATTCCATACCAATACTGAAAAATAATTTTTTTTTCAAAAAGACTGAATTTTCTATAAAATCTATATCCCCCTCCTGAATAACATTTGTTGTCAGGGTTTTAATTTTGTTTGATTGATATTTTGCTGGAAGCTGTTTATAGACAAAATACTTATTTTTCATGACTATTGCATTTGAATGTCATATTACAGTAGAAAATTTCTGTTTCCAAAATTCCTTGAAATTTCTAAAACGTGGGTCCTGTAGCATCATATCCCATCCACCTTGCTACACCTTTCTGTACATTTAGGACATAAAAATGACTTTCTTACATTGTTTAGATTAAGGATCACTGACGACGGTTAAGTACCCGAAACGTGCATGTCTGGTCCATGCTACAAATTTATCAGTTCTTAAATGATGCTTTTGAATTTGAAGACGTTTAACATCTACTTTACTTCTTCGTTTTCTTCATACATGTACGTGTTTTGTTTGTATCAATTTTTTTTTGGTTTTTGTACCATTATTTTTACAGTATGACCTTGAAATATGCACCTGACTTACTTTGGGAAAACTTTAAATTTTCTAATGACAATGAAAGCTCTTCTAAATTTCATATATATTAAGCATTTACAGTATGAAAAAGTCTTTCTTCTGGTATTAAGGTTTTTTACCCCACAGCCTTTACTTTAATTTGCATTTGACTTACCTTCGAAAATTAAAACTATGTGAAATATTTTAAATATTGTTAATATGGTAAATTGTTGTGTTATAATAAACATTTTTCTCTTTTTTTTTGGGTTGAATCTTAGGACTTGAAAATCTTTTTCTTCACAATACATGAATGACATATAAGTAAGTTTTAACATTTTCTTTCCTTACCAAATTTTCCATTTGGAACAAGAACTCTGTAAATTTCATTCAGTGCTTCTTTCGTTGCAAACCAATGAAAACATTGTGCAGCTACAACTGTCTGGAAATAAATAAAAGACTCATAAGCGATCCTTTTGTAGTAAATGGGAAGAGTTATCTCATCATAATTGATACATGAAGTAGATGTTAGGGTTGGGTTTTTCGGATATTTCAATATGCAGAATTACTTCCCTTTTTAAAAAAGGTATCCAACTGAGGTAAACTATTTTAATGTCATCAAATTCTATGAAAACTGGCTTGAAATTCAGGGACAACGTGCTTCAAATACAAGTTATGTTTCTATGGGAATTTCATTATGTCACAATACATTTACGTCAAAATGGGAAGAATTTAGTCTGTTCACTAAAAAGGTGGAATAACTTAGGAATAAGCAAATATTGGATGCCTTAGTTTGCCCTGTGCCTCTCATAATAAAGGTGGCTTAGATTAGCATGTACATGTACATGTTTCAGAATGCTTAAAACTTACGGAACACTTATTCTATTGGTTTGTGAAAGAAACCCGGTCTTACACATTACCTTTTATAATGGTAAACTGCATGATAAACTACTATGAGGACAGGGTCTCATTTCAGCATATCCTTGTCGCAATTGTCACATTCAATAAGATGTATAAATTTGTGAAAAACTATTTCCTAGACAAATTTATGAAAAAAAAAAACTATATCCCAAACAGTCACTGATTTTCAGTACTTTTTTCAGAAGTGATGGATATAAAATTGCAAATTTTTAAAATTTCATTTGTTGTTTTTCCTATTTTATGGTGGAATACACAGGTTAGCAAATCAAAACTCTTGGATGCCATATATTCACAAGATGCATTTGAACTACAAATGTCTTTCAAGAATATGACCCACTTTGGCTTTTCATTAAATTTCTTGTATTCCTGACCTGGGAATCACTTCATTCCAAAACTTAAGGCAAATTTTTTACCTTAATATCAAATGGCAAATCATATAATATGTATAAGGGGCATCATCACTGAGGGTCAAGAAATACTTGAGTTATAGAGTTTGCATGACTGTTATGACCATTCACTATTCTTCAAAATATGTTGATATTTCAAATAAAAGAGAGCTATAACCTTGACTGAGGTATCAGGAAGCGGGATTTTGTCGGCAGATAATTGCATTGTCTCCGCTTCAGGACACTTGGCTTTCAGCGTGTCCAGGAATCCTGGCATTGGTTCTGTTGCAAGGTACTTTATACCCTAGAAAAGAAATTAAAAATTTATGCATTAGGCCATACAAAATTAATGTTTAGTTTGATGGGCACTTTTTTAGAAAAAAAAGTGAGGGCAGCAGGTTTTTTTTTTTTTTTTTTTTTTTTTGCAAACGTAAAATTTGATGAATGTATTTTATCTTTTAACCAAATTTATAATTCAAGTGTTTTGATGCTGAAAATACATGAAAACTTAAATATAGTATGAAGTGGTAATGATTTAGTGCATTGATTAACAAGATAACCCAACGTCTTCTTGTAATATAGTGATTGCATTTCTAACTCTGAAGTTTGCTAGATATTCTGTGATTTGGTCACTCTTATTTATATGTATCATATGACAGACGATGTCCTATGACAGACCATTATGAAGATGTAGACTAAATACATGTATGTTGTACATCTAAATTATGCTAAAAAGGATCACCAATTTCTAACCGTTGCCCTGTGTAAGGTTAAAACTTCAAATGACACTAACATTTTGTGAACTACTTCTTTGAAGTGCAACTAAGTGAGTGAAATAGTAATTGTTGCTCAGTGCTTAGACCGAAAATTTGACCCTTGGCGTCGGCAAAAGAGTAGGAAAAATGCAAAGAAAAATGTCAGACAATTTAGTTTGAATTTTAACAACAAGTACACAAAGGTACCCTGATCGATTTGTCATCTCTTTTCACTGTCGGCTTGAGCAAGTCGTCTGCAAATTTGAATTTCTATCCCGCGGAAATTGAAGTTTCTGCGATGTGCCTAGGGTTTTATTGACCATTTTATTCGTAACGAAATTAGGATTGCGTAGTATTTCTGCCCCTCCCCTCGATCCCGTCACCGGCGTTCCCAGCAGATCTACGCATGCTGTCAAATAAAGGTTATACATAGCTCACTTTATTGTTCTCCTTGTACACAATGCCGACTCTATATAAAAATGTCTTACGTCTTTGTCGAAAATTCTCCTGAAAATTAATCGATAATACAACGGGTAAGCCAGTATACATTTCTACTGTATTCAATCTGACGTAAACTGAGTTCTAAACAAAAACGTTTTCAAATTTGTAATAAATTAAATAATTCAACTAATAAAGAAGTATACAATACGCTTGCATATTATCACAACAGAGTCCAGTATCATTTTACGTTACGTTATCTTGTCCATGATATTGAATATATGCGTGGTTGCGATTACCGTACAGCAATTGAATACAGTAGCCAGGTAAATAATACTATTTTATGTAAACAAACAATTTGTATTTATAGCACAACGATGTTTAATTGATGACTTTAAAATTATGGTAAAACACGCCATAAAAATTGTAAATGCGGCAGGTTTTTAGGCAATGCAGCGGTGCCCGTCAAACAAAATTTTAATTTTTCTTGGCCTTAATGAAAAAAAGAAAAGGATCATATGCCTTACCTAATCTATTATTATTTTGAAATGATTCAGATTCAATTTATTATGAAATAAAAATTTTAAAAACTGTATGCAACTTTTACTGAATACTATAAATTTTATCAATTCATTTTCAAATTCATATCTGGTCATTTCTCATGTCAGTAAAGTTAATTTAAATACATGAACACAGTACAGCTGCTCTATGGTGCACGCATAATTAAAACCCATCACAAAATGAAGTAAAAGTGATATAGAATTAAACAAAATGTTTTTCATAAAAAAACAGATGTCTCCCCCCTCCCTCTAAGTTACTTTGACCTTAGGCCAAAATGCAAAATGTTGTGAAACCTTTGAGTCATGGGCAACATCATACTAAAACATGAAAGTGATTCATTACATTGTTTGAGGTAAAGGCCAAACATGATTGGCATATACAATTTCATTATAAGCATATTTAAAGAAATTGACTTTGGTCACATGACCTTGGATATAGGTGATCTGAAACCTACACTCACTGACGAGGGTTAAGTACCCGAAACATGCATGTCTGGTCCATGCCGCAAACTTATCTGCTTTTAAATGATGCTATTGAATTTGAAGACGTTTAACATTGTATGGATCATGAGCAACAAAAAACTGAATTAGTGATTGGATACACGGTTCAAAATATAAAGCCTAAACATTATTAGCATAGACAATTTCAGCCTGGACATGCTTAGCATATACAATTTCATTACCAAAGTAAGAAGCTACCTTAACCATGTGACGTTGGGACAATGTGATAAGAAACATTTAGTCCTCAGAAACAACATATTAAAATATGAAAACAATTGTAAGAAGGGTTCAGGAGATATAGCCCAGACAATATTAGTATGTACAATTTCATTAAAAAGAACTAAATGATCTTGACCTTGGGCACATGACCTTGGGTCAAGATGATAAGAAACCCTCCAATCCTGAGCAACAGCATACTATAGTATAAGAGTGATCCAGTATACGATTCCACAGATATAGCACAGACTCAATAGCATTTACAATTTCATTAAAAAATGTAATACTTGACCTTAGTCATATGACCTTTGATCAAGGAGGTGTGAAACCTTTGGGTCATCAGCACCATCATACTAAAATATGACGTGATCCGATCACGGTTCAAAAGATTAAGCCTGGACATAATACATGTAACAAATACAATTTCATTTAAAATATACTAATTGACCTTGACTTTGGTCACATGACCTTGAGTCAACGTGATGTGAAACCTTTACGTGATAAGCCACAACATACTAAAATATGAAAGTGATCCGGCAAACAGCTCAAGAGATATAGCCCGGACAAGAATGTATGCACAATATCATTAAAAATGCACTAAGTGACCTTGACCTTGGTCACATGACCTTGGGTCAAGGTGATGTGAAATATACGGGTCATAAGCAACAACATACTTAGATATGAAAGTGATCCAGCAAATGGTTCAAGAGGTATAGCTCGAACAGGAATGTATGCATAATTTCATTAAAAATGCACTAAGTGACCTTGACTTTGGTCACATGACCTTGGGTCAAGGTGATGTGAAACCTTCGGGTCATAAGCAACAACATACTAAAAAATGAAAGTCATCCGGCAAACGGTTCAAGGGATATAGCACGGACTGGAATGTATGTACAGTTTCATTAAAAATGCACTAAGTGACCTTGACCTTGGTCACATGACCTTGGGTCAAGGTGACGTGAAACCTTTACGTGATAAGCCACAACATACTAAAATATGAAAGTGATCCGGCAAAAGGTTCAAGAGATATAGCCCGGACAGGAATGTATGCATAATTTCATTAAAAAATGCACTAAGTGACCTTGACCTTGGTCACATGACCTTGGTTCAAGGTGATGTGAAACCATCGGGTCATAAGCAACAACATACTAAAAAATGAAAGTCATCCGGCAAACGGTTCAAGAGATATAGCCCAGACAGGAATGTATGCATAATTTCATTAAAAATGCACTAAGTGACCTTGACTTTGGTCACATGACCTTGGGTCAAGGTGATGTGAAACCTTCGGGTCATAAGCAACAACATACTAAAATATGAAAGTGATCCGGCAAACGGTTCAAGAGATATAGCCCGGACAGGTATGTATGCATAATTTCATTAAAAATGCACTAAGTGACCTTGACCTTGGTCACATGACCTTGGGTCAAGGTGATGTGAAACCTTCGGGTCATAAGCAACAACATACTAAAATATGAAAGTGATCCGACAAACGGCTCAAGAGATATAGCCCAGACAGGAATGTATGCATAATTTCATTAAAAATGCACTAAGTGACCTTGACCTTGGTCACATGACCTTGGGTCAAGGTGATGTGAAACCTTCGGGTCATAAGCAACAACATACTAAAATATGAAAGTGATCCGGCAAACGGTTCAAGAGATATAGCCCGGACAGGAATGTATGCATAATTTCATTAAAAATGCACTAAGTGACCTTGACCTTGGTCACATGACCTTGGGTCAAGGTGATGTGAAACCTTCGGGTCATAAGCAACAACATACTAAAATATGAAAGTGATCGGGCAAACGGTTCAGGAGATATAGCCCGGACACGATGTGTGACAGACGGACAGACGGACGACAAAGGCAAAACCAATATGTCTCCTCCCCGTTGGGGGGGAGACATAATTATAAGTGATGAAAGATAATATATTCACCATAAAAACGTATATCAAAGAGATTAAATATCAATACAATTGTATAGCTGTCTTTTACTGACCTTTGGCAAACACTTAATTATCTTCTCTGTGAACTTGCCGGTACCTGCACCAAGCTCTAAACAGTCATATGTGTGAGTCGTACCTACAAAAATCATATTATGTAAAAGTTAAATCATATAACAGAACTGCAGATAAATTATGCATATGCACTTATTAAATCCACGATATCATTCCTATGCAGAATTTCAAAATTTAGATGATCTCTTTCAATTCCTTACTTCCTAAAGTCTACATGATGCATTCATCAGCTAGTGAACAATCCCAAACTTAACCTTTACGGTCGAGGAGATTAAAAAACTTTGGATCAAATATCCATCTAAAGTTTATTCCACTTCAATATTATAGTCAAACATGAACTTTTAACTGTTATCAGTATTAACATAACAATATAATTCCCACTAACCTGGTAGCTCCTCCTGGATAATACTGCTGATTTTCCCTACAACTTCATCTGTGTACGATGGTCTACTTCTTTCATAGTTCTGTCCCTGAAAATATGAACAGCAAGATATAGAACTAGATAGTGGAAAATAATGTCTCTAGCATGTCTGATGTCATAAGCAGGCACAAAGCATGTACTAGTCTAGTACAATGCTGCTTTTTGATCAAATGTACATTAAAGCAAGTGTACATAAAGTCTACAGTCTAGTTCTCTAACCTAATCATGTTAATTGGAATTATTTTATGTCATTCAAAGAGTTTAAATGTTCAACTCCATTGTATCAATGAAAATTGTATCATTATATAATCGAGATATGACCAATATTATGATTTAATATTCTTGTATCAAATTAATTTTGTGTTTTATTTTATACAATATGACAATATTAATACTAACATGTAGTTCTGTAAAATATGAAATATTCATGAAACTTTTTTTCCCAACTTAACTCCACATTTTCCCAATTATTTTCTGTTAACACATTCATTCTGCATCACTAATATGATCATAAATATAGAAACTATTTGGATATCTATAATACACAAGAAAAATAAATAAACTTGAAAAACCAATGCCATTTATATTGAACATGAACATTACGAAAAAGTGTAACGTATACTTTATATTTGTAATACATATTCCATCAACATTTGAATGTATTAAAACAAAATTGTTTGGGTACTTTGTCTACATTTTTTATACATGTATATACCTGTAGATTCTACATACATCAAGAAATCCTGTCTTGGTTTTTTCGTGCACTTGGGCCATGGTGTAGAGTGAAAAATTCCTCTTAAATACTTCGATTTCTACTGAAAAGCTAGCACTATCTCTTCTCCTACAGCTAAGGTATAACCTGTGCTTGTTGACACACTTTATAATGTTATTTGCTTTGCAAAATACTGTCCTCATTTCAAGTGTTAGTCATTTCCTGTAGTCAGATGGTATTTGGTACACCTGTCCCTTAAAAAGATAGATAAGAGATTAAGAACAATGCTAGGTTGAAAATATTTTTTACCTCTACACATAAGAGATTTCCAATTACATTGTAACACTACAGCATATCAAGAGAGATAACTCCAAATTAAAACAAAATATATTTGAAAATATGAGCGTGTGTGATGTGACCTTAATCAAGTGATTTACTAAAGAGATTATTTTGCTCTAGGTGTACAGTTGTAGTATCAATAAAATCTAACAGGAAAACAAGGTGTGTCTATCTGTTTGTCTTTCAATCTGTAAAGAATGTGCATGAAATTGTAAAGGCATTAATTCACATATACACAAAAGTCCCTTAACTCTAGCAGAAATAGGTCAATGTTAAATGAAATATTGTCACTTATTAGTCTGTAGTTGCATAAAAATCACCCAAAGAATGAAATCTTCATCACAGCTGTATATTCAAATATCATCATACCAGGAATCATTTACACTTTAACATTTTAAGTCCAATTTTCATATTACAGCTATAATACTTTCTTTTATAGATATGGAAAAACCCAACATTGCAACTTTTGAAATCATTTCATACTATGGCATAATGACAAGTCTGCTATAGCTAGTGTCAAATATTGTGATGTGAAAATAGTCTATTTGATATAGATAGAAGTACAAAATCGAGGTCACCACATAAATTTAAGAAAACAAAGTCAAAGAACAAGGTAATGCTCAGAAGGTCACCAGGTCAAGGGTCATGGAACAATTCAAAATCTTTAGTCAAAGAAAATCTGCTTTTAAAGAAATGTAGAAGTCCCTTGACCTTTCTTATTATGGTTAATTAGATATAGCCCAACTTTGAGTTTAATCGTAGGTCAAAGTTCAAAACCTGGGTCATCAGGTCAGAGTTATGGTGTACATGGTCAAAGCGAAAATGGCATTTAAATACATTAAGGCTTATCTACATTTGACCTTGAACAGGGAAAGTCCAGGTCACACATTACAGTAGCACTCATCAAGGTTTTACATACATTATAAACAAGTAAACTTTAAAATGTTGATCTGAGGGACAGGCAATTTCGAGATCAAATGTAAGTTATAACCATAACAACTGAGCATTACAGGTACTTGTCCATGTTTATCTACATGTCAAGTTTAAAGTCTGTATAAAGTATAGGGACAATGATATTGGTTTGATAATATCAAATACATATATTCAAAAATAAATGTTGAACAAGAGGTCCAAATGGGACTGCATCACTCACCAGTGTTAAATGATAGCTCATTAGCAAGTTACCCTTAAAAAAAACTGGGATTATTAAGCTGATTCATAATTAAGTTTCTTGTACTTTCAACCAATTGAGTACACAACCCCATATGGGTATACTATTTTTTTTAACAATTTATGGAATTAATTAAATCAGATTGCATGCAATCATTGTGGCCCAGATTACTAGAACATGCAGAATATCATGGTGTGGATCTGGCAGGACTGAGGACAATGAACCTTTGGTACAGAACCTGGAGTACTTAGTTGATACTTGTAGGCCACTAATCTTTTTTTTCTAAAGTGTATAGTTACTGTAACGTCTTTTGAGTAAATTTATTTCAGAGTATACTGGATGAATTTCCTGCATGAATCAGAATAAAAAGTCAATAACAAACAGATAAAAGGATAATTGACACTGATAAGGAATTTTAGAACAGACATAAAACTCAGATTATATATATACAATACAATACAATACAATACAATACAATACAATACAATACAATACAATACAATACAATACACTTTATTGCCAAAAAGTTGGGCCCCGAGAGGCATACATGTCAGAAGATATTACTACAGAACAACAATGTTATAAATATTACTACAGAACAACAATGTATAACAACAGAAATTTCTGTATACATGTACATGTATGTAATTATGTCAGTCAACAACAGTGGGCACCAAGGTACGTTGGTTAGGGAACTATAAGATCAAGCCACTGCCACTATAGTACGGAATATATATATACGAAATATATATAGTACGGAATATATATAGTACGGAATATATATATGCCACTATAGTATATATATATAGTACGGAAGCCGTGGAGTGCCATGTAAAATATATTTTCTAACATTGCGCGCACATGAGTTTACTAGCCTGGCGCATGCATGGGTTAAACAACCTGTGCGCTCAGACTGTTAAGTGACATGTGGGCACAATGGAAGTTTATAATCAACCTGTGCCCTCGATCATGCAGTTTACCTGAACTTGACGTGTGCACAGGTTATACAAGTTTAATAACCTGCACGCACAACGAAGTAACCTGTGCACATATTAGTTATAAGTATTAACCAGAGTGCGCACCATTTACTAATCTGTGTGAATATATCTGAATAATTTTAAAATAATTCCTCATATTGATCAAATTAAGTCACTGTTATGTTCGTAAGTAAAATAAACTGTTTATATATATAACTTTTACCAGGACTTTTTATTCAAATTTAAAAAGACTACGTGACAATTATAGTTATTATACACAATGCGCAGCTGTACAGTGGCCTGATTTGTTTGCCTAGAGGCTTGACTATATCGCAGATAATGACCCAACCCATTTCTCAAAAGCCTCATGGGGATGACGATCACAGCTTCCCTGCTATAATTTTTAAGATTTAAAAAATGTTATACTATATATACAAGTGACAATAACTTGATATCCTAGGGTCACAAAGGTTCATTAAAGACTAGATTATATGATTTTTTTACTTGCATTAATATGCAAGGACTTATATATAAACAGAGTTTAATATAAGTCCTTGCATTACAATGTATGGTTGCATATAATAAATGTCAATTTATCTCGCGATCTCGTTTACTATATAGGCTTGTAATTTATTGTTTACTATTTATATTACTTGTAATTTATTGGTTTGTCCTTCCTGATGATTATAGCGTACTTTATAATTATTAGATATGTGTATGCTGAAGTATATATGTAAAATTTTGTAATACAATCAGTTAGTATTTATCTTTTGTTATAAATTGATAATTCTTTAATGTAATTCTTTGTTTCTGTTATAATATTGATGATGCCAACATGTTCCAGATTGGTTTATATCAATAAAATCTTTAATCTTGAATATGCCCCCCCCCCCCCCCCCCTCCTTGGCAGCTTGGCCTCCCCCTTCCACATTCCGCTCACAAGTATATCAATGCGACCAGGACAAAGCTTAGAGTTTTATAGACTATTAAACATGTAAAACAATGTTACTCAAACTTACACAATGGCAAAAATAAAAAGAATACTCGGACCTGCGATCTGGCTCTGTGGGGATTTTTTAAATCGGGTTCAAAGTAGCTCAAAATCATTCCAACAGGTTCTCCGAAACGATTTTGCTAAATACAATGGCGTAAGGTCCCCTATGCAAAAAATAGATTTATCGGTTATAATACAATACTGAGGGGACCTTACGCCATTGACTTTCGTGCTGACCATAGTACAGAGGGAACCTTACGACATTGAATTTAATAAAAAGGGATCCTTACGCTTTTGACTTTTCCTAATTGGAGGAGGGGGCGACAGAACTGGGTGGGAGATATGAGAAAGGGATGAGGGAGGGGAAGGAAAGGGGCGGAGAAGGGAGAAAAGGGTGGGAGGTGGGAAGAAAAGAGGAGTGAGGAAGGGGACATTCGCAGGAAGGGAGCAAAGGGAAAATGAGGAGGATGGAATAGGAAGAGGGGAGAGCAGATACCCCTCCCCCCACGCAGCATGTACCTTATAGCTTTGACTTTCTATATGTACTACTATAGATAAGGCCGAAGGGGACCTAGAATATATGTACAATTATACGGAGGGGACCTTACGCCATTGACTCCTGACTTCCCAAATACCGAGAGGGGGGGGGGGGGGGGGGCTTACGCCATTGACTTCCTATATGGGCAATGATAAAGAGGGGACATTATCCCATTTACTTTCTATATGGACAATACTATAAAGGGGACCATACGCAATTAACATTCTAAATCGATCATGATACAGAATGAGATGGGACCTTACATTATAGACTTTCTATATGGATCATAGTACCGAGGGGACCTTACACAATTAACTTTCTCTAAGGACCATAATACAGTCAGAAAGAGCCTCACGCCATTGACTTTCTATATAGATCATAATACAGCTCTAGGGGACCTTACGCCATTGACTTTCTACATTTGTACATCGACCATAATACAGAGGGGACCTTACACCATTGACTTTCTATATGGACGACAAAACAGAGGGGACCTTACGCCATTAACTTTCTATATGGACCATAATACAGAGGGGACCTTACACCATTGACTTTCTATATGGACCATAATATAATACAATTCAATTCAATTCAATTCTTTATTGATGAAATACAGAGGGGACCTTACGCAATCGACTTTCTATATGGACCATAATACAGAGGGGACCTTACGCCATTGACTTTCTACATAAAGACCAAAGTACACAGGGGACCTTACGCCATTGACTTTCTACATCGACCATGATGCAGAGGGGACCTTACACCATTGCATTTCTATATGGACCATAATACAGAGGGGACCTTACGCCATTGACTTTCTATATGGACTATGATACACAGGGGACCTTCGCCATTGACTTTCTATATGGACCATAATACAGAGGGGACCTTACGCCATTGACTTTCTATATGGACCATAATACAGAGAGGACCTTACCCCAATGACTTTCTATATATAGACCATAGTACAGAGGGGACCCTACGCCATTGACTTTCCATATGGATTATAAAACAGAGGGGACCTTACGCCATTGACTTTCTATATAGACCATAATACATAGGGGACCTTACGCCATTGACTTTCTATATGGACCATAATACAGAAGGGACCTTACGCCATTGACTTTACATATGGATTATAAAACAGAGGGGACCTTACACCATTGACTTTCTATATGGATCATACTACAGAGAGGACATTACGCCATTGACTTTCTATATGGATTATAATATAGAAGGAACCTTACGCCATTGACTTTCTATATAGACCATAATACATAGGGGACCCTACGCCATTGACTTTCCATATGGATTATAAAACAGAGGGGACCTTACGCCATTGACTTTCTATATAGACCATAATACAGAGGGGACCCTACGCCATTGACTTTCCATATGGATTATAAAACAGAGGGGACCGTACGCCATTGACTTTCTATATGGACCATAATACAGAGAGGACCTTACACCATTGACTTTCTATATGGATCATACTACAGAGAGGACCTTACGCCATTGACTTTCTGTACGGACCATAGTACAGAGGGGACCTTACCCCATTGACTTTCTACATAGATTGTAATACAGAGGGAACCTTACGCCATTGACTTTCAATATGGATCATGATACAGAGGGGACCTTACCCCATTGACCTTCTATATAGACCATAATACATAGGGAACCTTACGCCATTGACTTTCTATATGGATTATAATATAGAAGGAACCTTACGCCATTGACTTTCTATATGGACCATAATACAGAGGGGACCTTACACCATTGACTTTCTATATGGATCATAATACAGAGAGGACCTTACGCCATTGACTTTCTGTACGGACCATAGTGCAGAGGGGACCTTACGCCATTGACTTTCTACATAGATTGTAATACAGAGGGAACCTTACGCCATTGACTTTCTACATAGATTGTAATACAGAGGGGACCTTCCGCCATTGACTTTCTACATAGGTTGTAATACAGAGGAGACCTTACGCCATTGACTTTCTATATAGACCATAATACAGAGGGGACCCTACGCCATTGACTTTCCATATGGATTATAAAACAGAGGGGACCTTACGCGATTGACTTTCTATATGGACCATAATACAAAGAGGACCTTATACCATTGACTTTCTATATGGATCATACTACAGAGAGGACCTTACGCCATTGACTTTCTGTACGGACCATAGTACAGAGGGGACCTTACCCCATTGACTTTCTATATAGACCATAATACATAGGGGACCTTACGCCATTGACTTTCTACATAGATTGTAATACAGAGGGGACATTACGCCATTGACTTTCTACATAGCTTGCAATACAGAGGGGACCTTACGCCATTGACTTTCTACATAGATTGTAATACAGAGGGGACCTTACGCCATTGACTTTCTGCATAGATTGTAATACAGAGGGAACCTTACGCCATTGACTTTCTATATAGACCATAGTACAGAGGGGACTTTACGCCATTGACTTTCTATATAGACCATAGTACAGAGGGGACCTTACGCCATTGACTATCTATTTTGATCATAATAAAGAGGGGACCTTACACCATTGACTTTCTATATGGACCATAATACAGAAGGGACCTTACGCCATTGACTTTCTACATGGACCATAATACAGATGGGACCTTACGCCATTGACTTTCTACATAGATTGTAATACAGAGAGGACCTTACGCCATTGACTTTCTACATAGATTGTAATACAGAGGGGACCTTACGCCATTGACTTTCTATATAGACCATTTTACAGAGGGAACCTTACGCCATTGACTTTCTATATAGACCATAGTACAGAGGGGACCATACGCCATTGACTATCTATTTTGATCATAATAAAGAGGGGACCTTACACCATTGACTTTCTATATGGACAATAATACAGAAGGGACCTTACGCCATTGACTTTCTACATGGACCATAATACAGAGGGGACCTTACGCCATTGACTTTCTATATTGATCATAATAAAGAGCGGACCTTACGCCATTGACTCTCTACATGGACCATAATACAGAGGGGACCTTACGCCATTTAATAACTTTCTAACTGTATATGGATTATAATATAGAAGGAACCTTACGCCATTGACTTTCTATATGGATTATAATACAGAGGGGACCTTACGCCATTGACTTTCTATATGGATTATAATACAGAAGGGACCTTACGCCATTGACTTTCTACATGGATTATAATACAGAAGGAACCTTACGCCAATGACTATCTATATTGATCATAATAAAGAGGGGACCTTACGCCATTGACTTTCTATATATAGACCATAGTACAGAGGAGACCTTACGCCATTGACTTTCTATATGGACCATAATACAGAGGAGACCTTACACCATTGACTTTCTATATGGACCATAATACAGAGAGGACCTTACGCCATTGACTTTCTGTGCGGACCATAGTACAGAGGGGACCTTACGCCATTGACTTTCTACATAGATTGTAATACAGAGGGAACCTTGCGCCATTGACTTTCTATATGGATCATGATACAGAGGGGACCTTACCCCATTGACTTTCTATATAGACCATAATACATAGGGGACCTTACGCCATTGACTTTCTATATGGATCATAATACAGCGAGGACCTTGCGCCATTGACTTTCTGTGCGGACCATAGTACAGAGGAGACCTTACCCCATTGACTTTTTACATAGATTGTAATACAGAGGGAACCTTACGCCATTGACTTTCTATATGGATCATGATACAGAGGGGACCTTACCCCATTGACTTTCTATATAGACCATAATACATAGGGGACCTTACGCCATTGACTTTCTACATAGATTGTAATACAGAGGGGACATTACGCAATTGACTTTCTACATAGCTTGCAATACAGAGGGAACCTTACGCCATTGACTTTCTACATAGATTTACAGAGGGGACCTTACGCCATTGACTTTCTACATAGGTTGTAATACAGAGGGGACCTTACGCCATTGACTTTCTATATGGATCATGATTCAGAGAGGACCTTACCCCATTGACTTTCTATATAGACCATAATACATAGAGGACATTACGCCATTGACTTTCTACATAGCTTGCAATACAGAGGGGACCTTACGCCATTGACTTTCTACATAGATTGTAATACAGAGGGCACCTTACGCCATTGACTTTCTACATAGATTGTAATACAGAGGGGACATTACGCAATTGACTTTCTACATAGCTTGCAATACAGAGGGGACCTTACGCCATTGACTTTCTACATAGATTGTAATACAGAGAGGACCTTACGCCATTGACTTTCTACATAGATTGTAATACAGAGGGGACCTTACGCCATTGACTTTCTATATAGACCACAGCACAGAGGGGACCTTACGCCATTGACTTTCTATTTTGATCATAATACAGAGGGGCCCTTACGCCATTGACTTTCTATATGGACCATAATACAGAGGGGACCTTACACCATTTACTTTCTGCATGGATCATAATACAGAGAGGACCTTACGCCATTGACTTTCTGTATGGATCATAATACAGAGAGGACCTTACACCACTGACTTTCTATATGGATCATTATACAGAGAGGACCTTACGCCATTGACTTTCTGTGCGGACCATAGTACAGAGAGGACCTTACACCATTGACTTTCTCTATGTATTATAATACAGAGGGGACCTTACGCCATTGACTTTCTATATTGATTATAATACAGAGGGGACCTTACGCCATTGACTTTCTATATGGACCATAATAAAGAGGGGACCTTACGCCATTGACTTTCTTTATGGATTATAATACAGAGGGGAACTTACGCCATTGTCTTTCTATATGGATTATAATACAGAGGGAACCTTACACCATTGACTTAAAGAAAAGGGGATCCCTATGCTATTGAATGCTATTGACTTCGCCATTGACTATAAGAGGAGGGGCGACAGAGGGGAATAATGGGTGCAAGATGGGAGGAGGGGATCACAGGATTATGACACATGTTTTATACAGAGGGGACCTTTCTAACAGAGGGGACCTTACTCCATTGTATTCCTATATGGACAATTATGACAGAGGGGACCTTACGCCATTAATTTCCTATATGGACAATTATATACAAAGGGGACCTTACACCATTGACTTTCTATATGGACAATTATATACAAAGGGGACCTTACGCCATTGACTTTCTATATGGACAATTATATACAGAGGGGACCGTACGCCATTGTCTTTCTATATGGACAATGATTATATACATAGGGGACCTTACACCATAGTCTTCCTATTTGGACAATTATATACAGAGGGGACCTTACGAGTTTGTCTTTCTATATGGACAATTATAAAGAGGGGATCTTACGCCATTGACTTTCTATATGGACAATTATATACAGAGGGGACCTTGCGCCATTGACTTTCTATATGGAGAATACTATGCAGAGGGGACCGTACGCCATTGACTTTCTTTATGGACAATTATACACAGAGGGGACCTAACACCATTCACTTTCTTTATGGACAATACAATGCAGAGGGGACCTTACACCATTGACTTTCTTTATGGATTATAATAAAGAGGAGACCTTACGCCATTTACTTTCTATATGGATTATAATACAGAGGGGACCTTACACCATTGACTTTCTATACTGAGAATTATATACAAAGGGGACCTTACGCCATTGACTTTCTATATGGACATTTATATACAAAGGGGACCTTACACCATTGACTTTCTATATGGACAATTATATACAAAGGGGACCTTACGCCATTGACATTCTATGTGGACAATTATATACAAAGGGGACCTTACACCATTGACTTTCTATATGGACAATTATATAAAGGGGGGACCTTACGCCATTGTCTTTCTATATGGACAATTATATACAAAGGGGACCTTACGCCATTGTCTTTCTATATGGACAATGATTATATACATAGGGGACCTTACGCCATTGTCTTCCTATTTTGACAATTATATACAGAGGGGACCTTACGCCATTGTCTTTCTCTATGGACAATTATAAAGAGGGGATCTTACGCCATTGACTTTCTATATGGACAATTATATACAGAGGGGACCTTACGTCATTGACTTTCTATATGGAGAATACTATGTAGAGGGGACCGTACGCCATTGACTTTCTTTATGGACAATTATATACAGAGGGGACCTTACGCCATTGACTTTCTTTATGGACAATAATATACAGAGGGGACCTTACACCATTGACTTTCTATATGGATTATAATAAAGAGGGGACCTTACGCCATTTACTTTCTATATGGATTATAATAAAGAGGGGACCTTACGCCATTTACTTTCTATATGGATTATAATACAGAGGGGACCTTACGCCATTGTCTTCCTATATGGACAATTATAACAGAGGGGACCTTACACCATTGACTTCCTATATGGACAATTATATACAGAGGGAACCTTATGCCATTGTCTTTCTAAATGGACAATTATAAAGAGGGGACCTTACGTCATTGACTTTCTCTATGGATTATAATACAGAGGGGAACTTACGTCATTGACTTTTTATACGGACAATTTTTACGAGAGGAACTTTACGCCATTGACTTCCTAAGGTCGAAAAGGGACGAGAAAGGGGAGAAGTGGTACCTCCTTGTCTCTCTTTCCCTACCCCCATAACAGAGGGACCTTCCGACCTTGTCTGGACAATAAGTTAAGTTGGTAAAGCGCTTAGTTCGTCGTGGTCAGTGAAACATGAGACTGACAGGTTCGAATCCGACGAGCGCCAGGTGAAGGGACGATTACCAACTTAGAGCCTCGCCAGGTGATGTGGGCTTACTCCTTGTATATAGACAAGTAACCCCAGCCTAGTCTTTCTGAAGTTACTATAAAACGGGGGTCCCCTGTCTCGGATAGGCGTAGGAACGTAAAAAGAACCCTCACTGCTTCGGTGGGTCCATTGCATAGGTCAAAATTCCAACATACAGCTTATTTCTGACGGTACGCCTATTAAACTGAACTGAGCAGAGGGGACCTAACGCCATTGACTTCTGTTTCGATATGCAGTAATACGGAGGGGACCTTACGCCATTGAAAAATTTACAGAGGGACATTACGTCATCGACTTCCAATAATCTTAAATAGATAGGGGACCTTACGCCATTGACTTCTTATATGGACAATTATATTGACTTTCTAGAAGGACAGTAATATAGAGGGGGGGGGGGCTTATGGCATTGACTTTTTATATGGACGATTATTGTTCAGAGGATACATTTTGACATTTCCTTTCCATATTGACTGTAATACTGAGGGTACCCTTATACTCCAAATTCTTTCTATATTGACTAAATACATTTGTTACTTCACGCAACAAAAGAAATGATTGGGTATTCAAGAAGACTCGGTATCAGCGTCCATATGAAAGGAGGGAGGGGATCTCCAACATGACTATGTTGCAGTACCAACAGGAAAACGCCAAACATCCCATGCAAAAACACAAAGACGAGCACAGCAAGAGACGAAATAGAGACACCCGACACAGAAACATGAAACACAAAATCTACACATAAACCAAAGAGACCAACAGGTAACCGGTGCTGACTTAGGACGGCCATTTAATACGCAAGTAGCAGAAATGGTGTGGTTATCAAGATTACGTGCGCACAACCCTCCCACGTTTGCAGTTACCAGAATATCTCGAAGAACGCAAAATTGTAGTGTAAAACGAGACCAATGGGTAACCGGTGCCGACTTAGGACGGTCATTTGTTACGCAAGTAGCAGAAATGGTGTGGTTATCCAGATTACGTGCGCACAACCCCCCCCCCCCCCACGTTTGCAGTTGCCAAAATATCTCGAAGAACGCAAAATTGTAGTGTAAAACAACCTCGTCACTGTTTGATGACCACACAAACAAGACAGTTATATGCAGAGGTCAAAGCAACACAGATTAATACTAGTGTATAAATGGATGGGGTTAGGGGCCCGTACGTAATACCGGTACAGTCCGTGCTCTGCCGGCTGCAGCTAGCTCATGCTTTTTTTTACACGAGGAGTCCGACTGACATTCAGAGGAGCTATCGGGCCCAGTCTTCTCTAAATAAGTTTGGAAAGGACCCGGCTTGGATTCCCATCGTCACATTTAATCAGAGCGCAATTCTTACAAATGTGCTGACACAAGGCTGTAGATTGGTCAAGTACCATGTCGAGTGTCCGTTCACTGACAGCGGGATCATAGCCACGATACAAATGGCAAATATGGACAATGACCATATCCCAAAATACAATAATAAAAGGATGATTCAGAAAATCATAAACCGGGCCATACAAATCAGGATAAAACAGGAACCAAAGCAAACAAACAAAAATAGCAATCCAAGGAATGCTTGTGTCGCCTGCGAAGCGGCCTATTTTTAAAAAGTTGATAAAATATGTAGGTCTAGGTCACTTGGTTCAATATTTGTACATTTATCAGTGGGAAAGTCTTGTCAAATGAAGTCGCATGTGAAATATAAAACCTCTTACTTATCAATTAAAAGATATGGTCAATCTGTTACTCTCAGAAAAGGTCAATCATCTAGGTGAAGGTCACTGGGTACAAATTTTTGGGAATAAAAGAAAGGACTCATCATAAGAAATACATGTTTGAAATATCAAAGCCGTGTCACTTATAAAATAAAACATATAGCCATTCTTAATTTTTTTTCAAATGTAAGTCAAATACCTAGGCCTATATAGAAAGTCATATGGCGTAATAACCCCTCTGTATTACGGTCCTTGTAGATAGTCAATATTGAAAGGTTCCCTCCGTATTATGGTCCATATATAAAATAAATGGCGTAAGGTTCCCTCTGTACTATCGTCTATATAGAATGTCAATGGAGTAAGGTCCCCTCTGCATTATGATCTAAATAGAAAGTCAATGGCGTAAGGTCCCCTCTGTATTATGGTCTATATAGAAAGTGAATGGAGTAAGGTCCCTTCTGTATTATGATCCATATAGAAAGTCAATAGCATAAGGTCCCTCTGTACTAAGGTCTATATTGAATGTCAATGGAGTATGGCCCCCTCTGTTTTATGATCCATATAGAAAGTCAATGTCGTAAGGTCCCCTCTGCACTATGGTCTATATAGAAAGTCAATGGCGTAAGGTCCCCTCTGTATTTTGATCCAGAACGTCAATGGCGTAAAATCCCATCTGTATTATGGTCCATAAAGAAAGTCAATCACGTAAGGTCCCCTCTGTATTATGGTATATATTGAAAGTCAATGGCGTAAGGTCCCCTCTGTATTATGGTATATATTGAAAGTCAATGGCGTAAGGTCCCTCTGTATTATGGTCGATGTAGAAAGGCAATGGCGTAAGGTCCCCTCTGTATTATGATACATATAGAAAGTCAATGGCGTAAGGTCCCCTTTGTACAATGGTCTATATAGAAAGTCAATGGCGTTAGGTCCCCTCTGTATTATGGTTCATATAGAAAGTCAATGGCGTAAGGTCCCCTCTTTATTATGGTCCATATAGACAGTCAATGGTGTAAGGCCCCCATTGTATTATGGTCTATAGAGAAAGTCAATTCCGTAAGGTACTCTCTGTATTATGTCGAAGTAGAATGTCAATGGTGGAAGGTCCCCTTTGTATTATGGTCTATATAGAAAGTCAAATGGCGTTAAAACCCCTCTGTATTACGGTCCTTGTAGATAGTCAATATTGTAAAGTTCCCTCTGTATTATGGTCCATATATAAAGTAAATGGCGTAAGGTCTCCTCTGTACTATCGTCTATATAGAATGTCAATGGAGTAAGGTCCCCTCTGCATTATGATCTATATAGAAAGTCAATGGCGTAAGGTCCCCTTTGTACAATTGTCTATATAGAAAGTCAATGGCGTTAGGTCCCCTCTGTATTATGGTCCATATAGAAAGTCAATGGCGTAAGGTCCCCTCTGTACTAAGGTCCATATAGACAGTCAATGGAGTAAGGCCCCCTCTGTTTTATGATCCATATAGAAAGTCAATGGCGAAGGTCCCCTCTGCACTAAGGCCTATATAAAAAGTCAATGGCGTAAGGTCCCCTCTGTACCATGGTCTATATAGAAAGTCAATGGTGTAAGGTCCCCACTGTTATTTGATCCAGAGCGTCAATGGCGTAAAATCCCATCTGTATTATGGTCCATAAAGAAAGTCAATCACGTAAGGTCCCCTCTGTATTATGGTCCATTTAGACAGTCAATGGCGTAAGGTCCCCTCTGTATTATGGTATATATTGAAAGCCAATGGCGTAAGGTCCCCTCTGTATTATGGCCGATGTAGAAAGTCAATGGCGTAAGGTCCCCTCTGTATTATGGTCTATACAGAGGGTAAATGGCGTAAGGTCATCTCTGTACTATGGTCTATATAGACAGTCAATGGTGTAAGGTCCCCATTGTATTATGTCTATAGAGAAAGTCAATGGCGTAAGTTCCTCTCTGTATAATGTCGATGTTGAATGTCAATGGCGTAAGGCCCCCACTGTACTATGGTCCATATAGAAAGCCAATGGCGTAATATCCCCTCTGTATTACGGTCCTTATAGAAAGTCAATGGTGTAAGGTTCCCTCTGTATTATGGTCCATATATAAAGTAAATGGCGTAAGGTCCCCTCTGTACTATGGTCTATAAAAAAAGTCAATGGAGTAAGGTCCCCTCTGTATTATGATACATATAGAAAGTCAATGGCGTAAGGTCCCCTTTGTACAATGGTCTATATAGAAAGTCAATGGCGTAAGGTCCCCTCTGTATTATGGTCTATATAGAAAGTCAATGGAGTAAGGTCCCCTCTGTATTATGATCCGTATAGAAAGTAAATGGAGTAAGGTCCCCTCTGTACTATGGTCTATATAGAAAGTCGATGGAGTAAGGTCCCTTCTGTATTATGATACATATGGAAAGTCAATGGCGTAAGGTCCCCTTTGTACAATGGTCTATATAGAAAGTCAATGGCGTTAGGTCCCCTCTGTATTATGGTCCATATAGAAAGTCAATGGCGTAAGGTCCCCGCTGTACTAAGGTCTATATAGACAGTCAATGGTGTAAGGTCCCCTTTGTATTATGGTCTATAGAAAAAGTCAATGGCGTAAGTTCCTCTCTGTATAATGTCGATGTTCAAAATGTAGAATGTCAATGGTGTAAGGCCCCCACTGTACTATGGTCTATATAGAAAGTCAATGGCGTGAGGTCCCCTCTGTATTATGATCCAGAACGTCAATGGCGTAAAGTCCCCTCTGTATTATGGTCCATAAAGAAAGTCAATGGCGTAAGGTTCCCTCTGTATTATGGTCCATGTAAACAGTCAATGGCGTAAAGTCCCCTCTGTATTATGGTCCATAAAGAAAGTCAATGGCGTATGGTTCCCTCTGTATTATTGTCCATGTAAACAGTCAATGGCGTAAGGTCCCCTCTGTATTATGGTCCCCTTTATAGTATTGTCAACATAGAAAGTCAATGGCGTAAGGTCCCCCTATAGTATTGTCCATATTACATAGAAAAGCCCCCATATTATTGTCCATATAGAAAGTCAATGGCTTAGGGAAGGTCTGTCCAATGAGGGGGTGGACAGGGTGAAAGGGAGGGGGAGGAAGAGGTGGGAGAGGAGGATGAAGGAGGGAAGAGGAGATAATGGGAGGAGGAAGGAGGAAGGGGGTTGGAGGGGAGGAAATCGTGAAAGGGAGAGACAGGAAGGAGGGAAGGGGAGGGAGAGGGGGGTAAGGGACGGGAGGTGTTAGAGAGGTTACCCCCTGCCCCCCCCCCCCATTGTATTGTCCAAAAAGAAAGTCACCCCACCCTCCCCTCTCTATAGTATTGTCCATATAAAAAGTCATTGGCGTAAGGTCCTCTCCAGTATGAATTCATCTATAGAAAATCAATGGCGTAAGGTCCCCTCTGTATGAAAGTCAATGGCGAAAAGTCCCATCTAACACGATATAGTCGATAAATTTATTTTTTTTGATAGGGGACCTTACGCCATTGCAAATAGCGACATTCCGAAACCGAAAACTTTTTCGAGTTTTTGTTTGGTAGGATTCATTTTATTTTGTACAACTTCTAGCATTTTTTTTTCAAATATTCTACATTCTTTTAGGCCATAAAAGTGTTTAACATAACTTGTCACAATCTATATTGCAGATGATAGGGATGAAAAAGAAATGCGTATGTGTGGTGATGGGGGGGGGGGGGGGTTGCTCAGTCTCAGAATGATTATCTTTGTAACGATTTGGGTTACTTTGTAGCCATTTGGCCGACTTAAATTTACACAAAGCAGTAAAATTCAAGCGGCCCTAACGCCCGAGCTGGGATTCAAAACTTTTGCTGTTTAGTACGACTCATCATTATTAACCCAAATATGTCTGCGCAGCTCACTTCAGGGCTTAGCACCATAAAACTACTTAACCCTCTGGCTGCGACAACCTTGTTCAAATATCGTTACGTCACTGCGAGAAATTTTGACGTCACGCAGCAAAAACGACGTTCGTCCTTCCCGCCAGGTTTAAAAGAGGTGTTACGCTGCAGGACAGGGATGCAGCATTAACAAATCGAATTTTTCTTTTAAGTTCCATAAATTCAGAAGATAAATTGGATACATACAACGTTGTTTACGAATATATTTGGATTTACAATGGGAAATGAAACGGGAAAAGATTTCCCGAGAGATGTTAAAAGCATCTAAAACGTAACGAAATATGTAAAAAGGAACTGTATCTGCAATCTCAAATTCAGCCGAGTCAAATAATTCATCTTTGAATCATACTATAGTACATGTATTTTATATCTTTCTTACAGAAGACGATGGCAGAATTTTGGTACAAGTAATCTTTGAAACTTTTCATGGAAATTCTTCCTAGATTTTGTAAAAAAAAAATCTCACATTTTTCATCACTTCGTCCTTTAAATATTCAATTCAATTCACGACATAAATTCCGTTTATTGTGTGTGTGCTGTGTTTCTGTCTTCTTTTTTTAAAATAATTTGTCAATTGGAAAAAAAAAACAAAGAAAAAAAAGGGAGGGGGGAGAGAAAATCCATATATGATTACAGACAGAAGACTTTATACATTGTGTCTTTTAGGTTTTCTATCTATGACGAAAGTAACAAAACTTCCAGGATTTTTTTTTACAGTTTATGCGAAGTTCTATCTAATATACACAATTTGAATGATAAATGAATGAAACTTTTTTTTTGAAAAACTAGATCGTTTGTATGCTATCATTTGCCTAATTTCCATTTGTGTCGAAATGAAAGTGAAGGGAAAAATCGTCTCGTACTTCTAAATCTTTATAGTTCCGCCTTACCTTTGTCTAATAAATTTCAGTTTGGGAAATGTTTTTAAACCTTATCTGGTCAACTTTGAATTAGCCTGTTTGTATGATCCTATTATGCTTTGAATCACTGACACAATTAGTGTCAAATCGTACACTCTTTTATCGTCTCTTTTATGGATACACTGATACTCGATTAAATAATGGAACATTTTTTTTAAGTCGTCATATATGTATACCGTTGTTTTCTAGTATCCTATAGTTTTTTATTTTCGACAAATCTTTTCAAAAGAACGTCTGAAATTTACTTTTTTTTTTGCTGATTTTATCCAGTGCAAAAACGTAAATAGCGATTTGAAATGCAAAGAAGGGGTCAGGAATCTTTGATAAAAAAAGAATTCAAATTATGAATACATGTACATGTACATTAATGCCTATTAAAGGTTCGGACTAGCTCACAGCCCTGTCCCAGCCACTTTGTATGTATAAATCATCTACTATACAATTGTGCATACGCAAACTCTTCTATCATTTCAAAATGAAACAAAATTGAAAATTTGATGCAGACAGAATTTATGGGTACCCAAACATGCTTTGCAAAACTTATTACAATGTACATAAATTATACAATGTATGATTTAAGATTGCATAATTGAATTGCATTATTTTTATCTTTTTTTTTTCATTACACTCACTCAGAACCACAGGAGCTAGACACCAGTATAGGACCACATTGTAAACTAGTTAATTTTGTAGCTAAATATTAATGTGCTATCCTGTATAAATAAAGGAAATAAATAAATAAAACAACCCTCAATTATGTACGCTTCTTCGAGCTCCTTAAGTAAAGGAAGATGCGATTGTAGACCCGGCATCGAGCTCAGGACTGTGATTTAGAAACACTATCATGTCGAGTTTTGGTCTTAATTGTTTTTAATCATTAATGTGTACTAAAACATTTTTTTTACATTCTAACACTTTCCCCTCCCCTCTCTGAATGTTTTTCATGTCGTGCTGTTGTCAGTATATCATTGCATATGCCAACTTTCAGACTTAGAATTTAGATGTAAGGTTTTGTATCCTGGGATTTTTTTGTTGAGGGAGGGGACATGGTTCTCAATGATGTTTAAAAAGGGGGACCTTCCGAAAGAAGGTGAAATCTCTAGATATAGTGATTTTTAATGCTTTACAACGGGAAATAAGCGGCGTTTTTTTTTCAAAGGATGTAGGGACAAATCGCCTGTTGTCGGCTCAAATACGTTTCAGAATTAGGAAGACAGAATTTTCTATGACTTAACTGGAGAATCAGGAACATGTCCAAGTCAGATTCAGGAGCATATCCAGAGACTCAACTATCGAGTGCACGTGCAACTTTTGCTGGGATGACTTGCGAGACCAGGGCTCGGCACCATAAACTAAGAATTGACTTAAGTCAAATTCTCAAAATGTGATATATAGCAAATCGGTGAAAATTTGAAATATTGAGCTCATCCATTCTATTCTACTCTGAAAATAGACTAATTCTGTGAATAATTTCAAGTCATTACTTATATCATAATGAGACAAAAGAAAGTTAAAATTTAGACTTAAGTCAATTCTTAGTTTATGGTGCCGGGCCCAGAAGTGATGAGGATATGGACGGGTATTTATATTATCCATGTATATTAGACTCCTGCTACAATATATGACTAAAAAATCAAAGCAAAATTCGAAGACAATTCTAACGGTCAAGGGAGAAGGAAGACTATTACACATTCGCGTATAAGCAATATTTCGAAAAAAGTAAATAGAAAAGTTAAACTGCAAAATGATTGTGATCGTCAAAAACTCTTTTCAGACAGAGAGAGAGAGAGAGAGAGTTTTCTGACTTGCTCTAATTCTAAACATGATAACCTTATTCTTTATTCATCTAATGGAGAAAAGTTATCGTTCTTGCTGACCCGGATTAGGAGGTATTTTATCTAAAGATCCCTTTCCTTTTTTTTGCCTTATTTTCCCTGATCCTATATATTATCTGTACAAGATTTCTCAAAAATCTCCGTCTTCACAAATTTATATAAATTCGCAAATAAACGCACTGACAATGTTATTCATGTTGATTTATTCATAACATGGAATGTAAATTAATTAAAACAACAATGTCGGTATGAACAATTATATTTGTTACAAGTTTCTTTAGTTTGAATATCATCCATTTTCGTGCGTTATTTGGTATTCGGTTACCAAAGATGGTAGAGCTCCTTCATCTAAATATGCATGATTGTATTACATGCACAAATGTAGTTTAACCATTTTATTTCCATAAGAAATTGAAATTGAATTGGGGGTAAGTTATTCTAAAATTATCAATGTCCTATCTATGCAATATTTGGTTGTTATTCAAAATATCATGAGGCCGAAATAAAAATTATCTTTATAAAATGTTAATACTCTATCTAAGCAAAAAGGAAAACATACCACAGAGAATTGAGAGAATCTTGATCTATCTTGATCTGTCCCCATGCATTTCTCATAAATTCTGAACTTCTGATTTACATGTATGCAAACTAAGAAAATTTTAACGGTTGCATGACAACCCCCCCCCCCCCCCCCCCCCAATTGACTTTGAGTGGAGATTATTCTTTCCGCCTAACATTCGACGGAAGTTTCTTAATTCTGGTACAAGGAAGAATACTCTCATGAATGATTTTCTCCCTTACACAACTATGTTCATTTTACAGATTATCATGGAAATAAAATCAAAATAAACAAGTGTAAAATATGTTGAAAAAATAAACAAGTAACATGTGTTATTCTAAATATCCCTGGCCAATCATTATTCGTCCTTTTCTGTTATAGACTCATCTGTCACAGTTTTGCAAAAAAAAAAAAAACCAAAAAAAAAAAAAAAAAAACAATGTTTAAATCAAGAAAAAAGTTTTTAAAATATCATATTTTGTGCAAAATTTCATATCTGATTCCATAAATCTATTTAAAGATACGGGAATATGAATAAGAGATAAGGAAACAAGTATACGTAAACGTTTTTAAACATTTTGACGTTCCAGTCAATAAATGGACGTCATTCACCTCCCTCGTTCTCGATAATGCGTGCAGTTATTTATAGAATAGATATATCTTTGAACAAAGGAGGGTTAAAACTAAAATTCACTCGCTCAAAGTTTTCAAATAGAGAAACTTCATTCGATAAAATTTCGTTGCAAAGTACGATAGTTGACAAAATTGTAGAAAAATTCGTATTACCTAAGATAATTAGAGATAGCAAACTTGAAATATTTTATCGATTATATGGCTAAAATCTCAAAGAAATTTCCTGTTTGATCATTTAACTTAAGTTTTTCTACTTGATTTTATTCCCAAGCAACACGCGGTTGAATTTACGATGATGACGTTAAAAATACGAGACGTTTACGGCGGTAGTCAGGGTGTCTCATTTCTGGGATATTTTTGCATATATAAAATTAACGATAAATCTTACTAGGTATTTATTACCAACAGATTGTAGATGATAGTTTTCTGCTTCCATTGATACCAAATTTGTCAAAATCCGTCAAGGAACAAGCGAATTAGAGGAGTTTTAATGCCGAAAACTAAAGAAGGACACATATGACCCCTACCGCAGCGAGCAGTAAAAGGACACATATGACCCCTACCGCAGCCAGAGGGTTAAGACAAAATTCCGTCTTAAATATAAGAATTTTCTCAAATCAACAAATTCTCAGAAAAAAGTACACCATAAAATACTTGAGACGTCTTTTTTGTCTCAAAATTCTCAGAATTCTCGAAATTCTTAAGTACAGTTCAAACTAGACTTAAGTCTAATTTTTATTTAAGAATTGCAATATGGCCGCCATAGCAACAGAAAAATACATAGAAACGGAAGATGAAATATACCATTTCACATAAACAACGATCACTTGTGTGTTTATCTGCGACGTTTTGACCATATGACGTTATACTGCGCTGTGACGTAATATTTTATCTTTCTTCTAAAGTGAGTCAAATCTTAGCGTGAAAGGGTCTCTAAAAGGTCTTTAAAAGGGCCGGCTCTTCATCCAAGAGAGCCCTCCAATATTAATAAGATACATGTATGCTTGCCGTATCCAACAGTAAATTATTTGATAGGTATCGCTTCCCTGGTGTCAGTTGATCGCTATTCGGCCTAGTTTTTCTGTAGTAGAAATCGCATAGACGGATCATCTGTTTTCCTTATTCATGCAAATACATGTATGTATTGTCCGTTATCTTTATCAGTTAAATCTTTTAATGTACTTGATAAATGTTTCACTAAACATGCTAAATTATACTATTTATCATAAACTCAAAGTATATAGCCTATCTAACGAGAGCGACGCAAAAGTTAGAATGGTAGCAAAATTACCGGCCTCCGGGATCGGGTGGAGCTACTTCAATCAAGCAAATCAGATGATTAAAATAAGCCCTGGCCCGGTTAGGTCAGTGTATCTTTATCTAAAATGAAAAACAATACATGTAGTTAGAATAATGGTGAGCCAAATATTTTTACACAGTTATGATGTTAAACATTGCACAATATACATGTACATGTACGTGAGATTGAACTTTTTTTTACGTTTGTGGCATGATTCTTTTTCAGATCAAATACATGAATTTTTGAAAAAAGGGTCAGTTTCCCACTTTTCAAAACCAGTTGGTCATTTTACTTCAATGATTGGCGAGCGTAGCGAACCGCAAAATTATAAGGTGAACACATATTTTTCGGTTTGAATTTATTGTTCAAGAGAATACATGAGGTAAATAGGTAGGCACGGTCCATTTCATATTGAGAATATCTGAAAGTTTACATTCTCATTTGTATGTTATCAAATTTCTGGGGGAATCTGATGCATACATTCGCAGTAAAAGCCGTTTGAAAACGTCATTTTGAATTTTGGGTGCGCAGCTCTAATTCATTCCACTAGCGCCACCTTCTATGTATTGCGATTTCACAATAGAGGTATATGGAGATTTAATTTCACAAATTTGACAATATTATGTTCGTTAATGCATATTTTCAAATACTATTTTTATAGCTCCTTTTTTTCTCAATCTAGACCCTTCGAAAAAGTTTTAGGTTATTAATAAAACAAATTTTCAGGGACACTGTATCTTTAAGTTAATAAGTACGCAAGATCACAACTGCAGCGCGTGCAAGACGTCCGTTCTGATTTGCATTTAGTCACCTACACCTAAACCCTTTTAAAAAAAAACTTGGGCAACTTTTCTACCCAATTAACCAATAAAGAACAATCAAAAAGTGAGTAAAAACATTCGTATAATCTTGGTTTAGAAGTTTTTGCGACCTTCCGTTTTGTGATCTAAAACGTTTTAACGAGAAATAGAGTCACATCATAAAAAGCGGGAAAAAACATGCATGACGTCGCGTAACAAGTGCGTCTTGAAGATGACGTCGTCATTAGCAACTGCTGTCTCAGCTGAGAAAAATTCTTAACTTTGGAGAATATTCTTAAATTTGATCGTGGTGTAAAACTTTCTTAGACTTGAGGCAAATCCTCAGCTGAGAATTTTCTTAAGTCTAAGACAAAATTTTGTCTGATAATTTTTTGATATTTATGGTGCTAAGCCCAGAAATCGGAAAATTGAAGTTCTGGCTCATTTTTCGTACTCCTATTCGATTAAAATTCATGTATAGGGGGATAGAACTTGAACTCTTATAACTAAGTTATATTTCCGTATGACCAATACTACGCTCACAGCAGTCAAAGAAAATAGTTTTCTGTGTTAATTTTAGCATGAAATTGATGACACTCTCCATAGACTCAGAGTCGAACATCGGTGACGTCACACTAAAATTAACATAAAAAAGTGATCCCCATCTAACATTATTTTCCATCCTCACAAACATATTTTACACCGTTACCGTAGTTACGAGAGTTTGAGATCTATCCCCCTATATGAATTTTAATCGGAACATTTGCCGTCAAAGTAGATAAAACTTCATTTTTCCGATTTCTGAAGTGAGCTGCACAGATAGTAACAATTCCATTGTCTTGGGTCAACTTGTCGGACTAGCCGCTGTTGGATTTGAATGCCAGAGCGTTACTGCGTGAGAATTGAAGAGTCAACTTATAGCTTAGGAGGTAGTGGTGTCCCCACTGCCACTGTTGCGTAATTTAAAACACTGCCATAGTACACCTTCAAACTCACTAAAGCTCGAGCCAAGATTCGAGCCAATTATGGATGTTGGATTTTAATGCCAAAGAGTTGTGAGCTTAGTAACATGTAAAGGGTCTACCCGATAGCTCAGCCTCAGTCATTTAACACTCAGAACTACATTTGTCATCTTTGTATTTCAGCATGAGGATCATTATCTACAATACAAGTATGCATTTGTGAAATTCTTTTTGCAGGATGAAATAATTACTAAAGCTACAGTACAGGTATATGATTTTGCACTGCTACATTGTAAGTTGACTACATGTTTTGTTTTGTTTTTTCGAACATGTTGAAGAATCAGAAACTATTAATGATTCTGCACAAAAAGAGTTAGATTATCAAGGATTACAACCTGGTTTACGAAATTGCATGTACATGTAAATAGGGACCATTAAGGTGCACATCTTGTTTGAGCCCCTGACACCCAGGGTTTTGGAAAATGGGTGTGGTCATAACTCATTTTCTCCTGTATACCGTAACTCTATTTCATCTTGTGAGCACCAATTCTCAAAACGTATAATTGATAGAAAGATATTTTTTTGAATTATTCTCAGTCTGTGGTGTACAAAAATGTAGTTGTGCAACTGATATTTTGTTTGAGCCCCTGACCCCCAGGTTCATTGAAGATGGATTTGGTCATTTTCTCCTATACCGGTAAAACCCTATGTAATCTTGTGAGCACCAATTCGCAGAAAGTATAATTGATGGATAATTCCGGAGATTAATCTACAAATTGATCTGAACGGGTCCCATGGACCCGATGAAATTTTGTCAATGGGTCCCAAGCCATAATAATGGGTCCCAGCAAAAATTAATGCGTCCCAAGTACTGTAAACGGACTTTTTTTCGTGGTGTGACCGTGTCTGCTGTTCGCGAATACAAGTGAGATGACTGGTTTGTGGCATTTTATGTCTGCGAAAACTTTCTGTTCCAGGCAAAATTATTAGATATAAAACGTCTATCTCAAAGCTTCAATCAGATAGTCAAATTTGCGGAATTATGTTATAAAATTGATTGTTTATTTAGTTGATTTATTTATGCAAGCGATGTTTCGTACATATGTATATTATATATGGTACACAAAGACGATACTTAGGTGAGAATAAAATGATTTCAATTGATTGATTCATAATGTCCTGCAAGGTTTATCGTCATGATCATGGAAGAATTTTTCATATATATATTGTATATATTACAATAAACGGGACTGCATATAACTTTTACATCGAAAAATGGTTTCCCCAACGATTTCTCATACAATACCACGGACATGATCAACCTATTGTTGGGTTTAAAAGAGTGGTCAAAATATGTCAGATCGATTAAAACACGAGACATTTACAGCTAATACACTTTCTCAACTTTGAAAGGTTTTTGTAAACTTGAACTAAAACGGACGCATTATACGAAAGAGAATATTTGCGTACGGTGGGACGCAGCGATCTAAAATCAGTCCTGGGCGATTTTTATGCGTCAGAGACGCAGGATGCAGAAGTAGATTAATCCCTGTAATTCACTTAGCATTATTCTCAGTCTATGGTCTAGTTGTGAACCTGATATTTTGTTTGAGCCCTTGACACCCGGGGTTTTGGAAAATGGGTGTGGTCATTTTCTCCTATAGAACCCTATGTAATCTTGTGAGCACCAATTCTCAGAGAGAATAATTGATAGAAAGATAATTCTTTTAGCATTATTCTCAGTCTGTGTTTAGTTGTGCAACTGATATTTTGTTTGAGCCCCTGACCTCCAGGGTATTGGAAAATGGGTGTGGTCATTTTCGCCTATATAACTCTATATAATCTTGTGAGCACCAATTCTCAGAAAGTTAAATTGATAAAAAGATAATTGTTTTTGCATTATTCTTAGCCTGTGGTCTAGAGGTGTTGCCCCTTGACCGCTATGGGGGCCTAGGTGGTCCCAATACACCCACCAATGGTCCATCCATTTCCCCAAGAAAGTATAATTGATCAGTCAGGGGTACAACTCATTTCGGTTATATTTTTGGTCACTGAAATCAGTCATTTTTCTTGCAAGATATTTATAGAATCACTTAAAATATAACTGATTTAAGTTACAAAAATGTGATTATATCATCCATTGCGTACAGAAAAGTTTGACCTCATCAGATGCAATTTTGGTGCCTCTTCAAAAATACATTAAGGTCACAGCTGGGAAAAATCATGTTTTTGGTAAAATCTAGGTCAAAAATAGATATACATGTAACTGAAACAAGTTACTTATAATATGTGAAAAAAATATTTTTTTTGACAATGCTTTTAAAATTTTGTAATCCAAATTTTTCCTGCTGATAATCAAGGTTTCAATATCACAATATCATCTTTAACCGTCAATCCATTAAATTTTGTGAAATAATCCTTTACCCATTGATTGAATATGAAGCACTTCCCATAGGAATTTCTATATGCAGAAATTAGTTATTTTTCATGACCTCCTTAACATTACCGATTTCCATGGATTGGAAAGAAAAGTAACTGATTTCTGTTATGAAATTTCATAAATGTAACGAGTTATACCCCTGACTGTTGATAGAGAGTAATTTCTTTTTGCATAAAAAATGGGTCTGAAACGGTGAATTGTAAGAAATGAATTCTTTTTGCATTATAATGGGCCTTTAGTCTAGTTGTGCACCTGGTATCCTGACCCCCAGGGTCTTGGGGAAATCGATGTGGTCATTCTATCCTAAATAACTGTTATCTTGTGAACACCAATTCTCAGAAGGTATAATTGATAGAGAGTAAATTCTTTTTGCATAAAAATTGGGTCTGTAGTTTAGTTGTGCTTCTGATGTTTTGTTTGAGCTCCTTATCCCAGGGTATTGAGGAATGGGCGTGGTCATTTTCTACTACATGTACACATACTAGTATATAACCCTAGTACGTAATCTTTGGAACACCGATTTTCAGATGGTATGATTCAGTGATGCTGAAAAGTGCCAGTCCGAAGGATTTGATCTGCTAAATTTCATTCGGACTGCCAAAAAGTGTAAAGTTTTGCAACACAATTAAATTCTTTATTCGAACTGGCATCATTTTCAAAATGACTGGCATGCCTGAAAAATTTTCAACATCTCGGATAATTGAGAGTTTTCTTTTTGCATTATATAATGGGTCTCTGGTCTAGTTGTGCACCTGATACTTTGTTTGACCCAAAAAATCTTTGGAAATGGGTGTGGTCATTCTCTCCAACACGTTCGTGTTGCCTACGTGCAAAAACGTAGGCAAACCTGTGGTATCCGTACGGTGTCCGACTCTTTGCGTTGTCAGTACATGTACGTGTCCCGTACGGCCTCCTTGCGGTTTTGGGAACACGCAGACAGGACGTAACAGTTTTGGTGCACACAGAACTTTCGCTGCGTGCTGTCTCCGAATTCAACAAGAAGTACGTCCGCGTGCTGTCTCCGAATTCAACAAGAAGTACGACACGCACGTTGTAAGTACGTTGCAAGTACGTTCAATGCACCTTCGACGCAAGGAAGTGAGGACTCTACTTTTTTTGCGCTACATATGATGCATGTAACCATTCATATAACCGTGCGTGCGACGTGCGTTGACGCACTCCTTCCGTACTCTTGCCACTTCCTTCCTTGCGTCTTCAGAAAAACGTAGCGCATGTAGCCTCCACAAACACGCACGTCCTAAAAGCACGCACGGCGGGTTGTGACCAGGGCTTAAGAGATGTTTAAGCTGACCTGTCGTATCTATAGAAAAAAGTTGAAGCGCGCCCATAATTGAGTCATGTAAAGCAATGCACAAAAAAGTTGAATTAACTTTTGTTTAGTGATACGAAGATATTATATTCCCAGTCGATAATTATTTGTATTTGAATAATTTTTGCGATATTTGTTGGTTGTACATATGTACATGTAGGAGGGGATGCGTTTTCGTATTCACCGCACTTCCCGATTTCGTGGCGGTGATATGGGTTTTGTAAACTAAGTCAACAAGTAATATTGTGTCAGTCTCCAGAAACAGGTTGATTTTGATTCAAAGACTTAAAAATCTTTGGTTGACAACACTATATACCGTTACGCAACCGAGATGCTCGATAAATCCCAATGCGTCATCGTACATGCAATTTTCAGTTGAAATTCTGACAGTTGAAAATTCTGAAATTCTAATCCGAGTTCTCATCTTTGAAGTCTTTGCGAAAGTGCATTGCAAATATGATCTTAATATACCCGTCCCATTGTGTCGGTAATAATCAAAAGGGTTTTAGGTTATTTAAAAATGAGCATTGTATTGATGATCAAAAAAGCTCAGACCATTCAACACATTATGTATTTGTCTAAAATCTATAGGCTTTAGGGTATGTATATACGTGTAACTGACGGTTGAAAGACCACGTTTTCACGAGGGAGAAAATAGATAGTTTATCAGTAAAATGGTTCTCAGGCGTGACATTTCGATACTAAGTATAACTTTGTTTTGATTTCAGGTAAACACAAGTGTGGACTACCACGTTATGATGTTTAAAGTTCCCTTCTGACGAGTTTGATATAAAGGATGACAACGGTATAACTAATGATTGGATAAAAGTTAGAAAGTTTGACGTCACCGAAGAGTGGGTGAGGGGCCAGGTTTAGGGGAACTTTTTCGTCTGGCCGACTGGCAAGTCTACCTGAGTAAGTACAAGAACACGGTATAATGTATTGAATTGCACGAATACACAAATTGGATGTGCATTTCCTGTTTCCTGTTTGTCCAGATTTCCATATGGTCGTACAAATGTTTAACTTAAGTACAGGTCCTAAGTTTTATAAGACTAGTATATTAGGGATGAAATATTCTTATTTGTAGGTAACCCCCCTGGTTTCCTTTCTAAAGGACACCGCAACTCTGCATTCTGAACACCATTCCTCTTTTCTGAACTTCAATATAATATACGATTATACATGTACTCTCTCGATTATGGACACCCGCCTGGCCGGTCCAAACTTTTCAACATGCAGCGGACGTACTTTTTGAGTTGTTTGCCATGGAACCCACCATACCGTGCAATAAATGATCTTTCCACTCTTTTTGGGCAGGTCCTTACCGGATATGGGATGGGGGTACATTCTCCTTTTCACGAAATTCACAAATTTGTAAATGTGAGGAGGGGTGTTAGATGTCGACAGTCAGTATTTTCGCCTTTTTTTGGCACCGAAGCAGTTTTCTCGACGTCAAAACTCAGCAAACTATTTCAACGGTTGGCAATGTTGTGACTCATTTTACACATGTAAAATCCCGATATTTGGGAAGGAATTAAATCTTTACAAAGCGCTCTCAATATCATTTATTTATCTTGAGCTCCATATCTAGAGCGGAGAAACTTGCAAATTATGGACCTTTATTTATCAATTCGATTTAAACTCCCCGAATATGTACCCCTTCTTACATACACCGTGACGTTCATTTACATACACTACAGCTTATAGTTATACCCAGTTAGTGAAAATAGTCAATATTGTCTTGTAAAATTGATTTCGTGTCGAAAGTCTATTGTCAGGGAATTAGGTTCTGTCTTTAACATTGTGGTGTCTGCTAACACAGTCGGTCTTTGTCAGTGCAGCGTATTTGTAGTGTAGGAAAGCGCTGCTTATGGGTGCAATATGGAATACTTTATATACTTTGTCACGTTTAGGGTAAGTATCCATATTATATATACTAATTTATGCCGGTATAATATGAAATGGTTTGAAAAATAATTTACGAAATGACCGATTCTACAAAAGTTACATGTTGCGAAATTTCTATTTTTCTCGTGTTATAAAGCAATCTATAGAACATGTTTGAAATAAACGATATCAAATATACTATATGCAAAGCAATACGGTGAAATCTTGGCAACAAGATATTGGAGGGAAGGGGGGGGGGTTACAAGTATGATTTCTGTAAGACTCTACTGTGAAACAGAAATTGGTCGAAATATACCCAGCTGGTAGCAATTTCATTAAAGAAGGAACAATTCCCCAAGAAAAAAAAATTATATTGAGTGGTTATTCCCACACCTCCCCATCCCTGTAAAAATCCAAACTCAGAAGCATTAAATCCCTCTCCTCCCTATTCCAATGATCGAGATCGAATCTGTCAAATGTTTTTTTTTTCTTTCGTTTTATGGTTCAATTTCTGTAGACTTTTTTTTTGGTAGTAAGTTTCCTTTTTTCCTTTTTGTTTTTAATTTTAAGACTTTATCCATTTTGGTAGACACGTTGCCGGATTTTCATTACAAATACGCGGAGGTTAAAAGGTCCCCTTCCATCCTGCCTTCACGTTGGAATAATTTTGACTGTCATGCAGTCGTGAAATTAACGTTAAAATTGTAAAAGACAACGAAGAGAAACCGAGACAAAATGCATCACATTCCACTTTATTTTAAAATATTCAAATTTAAAGATTATTTTTTGGTAAATGAAAATAATGAAGACGTAGAAGATTAAGTATGAGAAATCCATTTCTGATTTTGTCAGGGACGTGTAAAGTTCTTTACGTCCCTGGTTTTGTTAACATCTCCAAAAAATGTTTTTAAGAAATAGCTTCCCGTATAGATATACGTGTTGGATAAAGAGCCGTTGACGCAATAGTAAATTAACTTATTTACAAATCTCCTTACAATACATTAAAAAGAAAATCCGTGTCCGAATGTATGCTCCAAATAAAGGCACTATGATAAACCACCGAATGGAACGAAATGAAAATCAAAGTCTGCATCACTGAGTATGTATAATAAGTGATCATGCTGTATTGATGTATCAATCTAAAAAACATACATATCACGTATTTTGATCTTAAAAACATACACCGTGTACAGAGTGAATTTTCCCATATGTATGAAAAAGCAAGGTAGAGATTAAAGAAAAAGAAGGCAATATAAAGGATGGAAAGGGTGTGTGTGGCAATGTGATACAACGCAAGAGGTTGTATCTTGAATGATTATAACTATTAACTATAGAACATAACATTAAAGGAATATCACCCCCCCCCCCCCAAAAAAAACAACCCAGACCAAGTGAAGGTAAACTGGCTACAAAGTCAATCTCGTGGTTAATAGGTGCTATATGTTTGAGCACGCTAGTAATACTATAATTTCAATGTAATTAAAATAAAGACATTTCGAACATAAAAAATTTGCTGACTGGTGTTTAGGTGTAGGTCCACGTAAGAATCAGGCAGGAGTGATACATCAAATTTTTTTGCAATTTTTTTTTCTGTTTTGAGACATATATGTGGTACAAATTCATTTCTCAAAGAAGCCATTGTGAAGCGAGATATTCACCATATAATTTATAACGGAATATGAAGGGAAAAATCTCTCTATATGTCTAATATGAGTCTATCACATTTAGTGCCCTTATTCCTTTTATTCACCACTCAAGTATGTTAAGAAAATTACTTTGAGACATATATTTGGGGTTTGATCCAATCAAATTTCGAAAGAGAAAAGTTTTGCAAAAATTTGAAGGTATTTCATCCACCTGATTCTTACACGGACCTGTACTTGTCTTTAAAAAACTGGTCCCATGATATATAACTGAATTATATTGCTATAATTATCATGGCACAATTTACAAAATACATATCTCTATTGATTTCAGCCCTAAGATGAGATTTATAGTCTTGGTTTCGGTTCTCTCTCTCTTCCTCGTCTCTGCCATCCCAGTGTCCACCAATGATGATAATCCACATTATCTGAACCAGTTCCTGATCAAAGTGGAAAAACGGGCGATAGCGGATGAGATTGCCAAGGAACATGGATTTGAAGTCAAAGAAGAGGTGAAAAATGATATAAATGAATGAGCTAATAATTTGGTACTGAAGAACATTAATTTTTCATTCAAGTATATATTTTTCATGGGAAATCAAAATTGATTTTCAAAACTTGCTGTTCTCTAGCTCATACTTGATTTGCAGCTTACTATAATGATATGCTCTTGATGAATGTAGATCAATTATATTTGAAAATTCATAATAGCATAATTATAGCCAATTATGTATTGTTCAAGAAATAAAGAGAAATAGAATGATTTAGTGGTAATCCAAATGAGTTACTCGTCAAGGTACCTAGTATGCGTGTAAACATATATGATGAACAAGTATTATTGTTTTCTTCTTTACAGTTGGATGGACTTGGGTATTTCTTATTAGAACACCCTACAGTTACAAGACGTTCAAAAAGATATGCGGAAAACCATGTAGAAAATCTGAAATCTGATTCCAGAGTAAGTATTAGGTGGTAGAAAAATATATATTAATCATAATCAGCTGGATCCTGACAAAACACTCTGTAAGTCAGTCTGTTAGTTAGTCTGTTAGTTAGTCTGCTAGTCAAACAGAAGTCTGTTAGTTAGTCTGTTAGTTAGTTAGTCTGCCAGTCAGTCTGCCAGTCAGTCAGTCTGCCAGTCAGTCTGCCAGTCAGTCAGTCTGTTAGTTAGTCTGTTTGTCAGTCTGTAAGTCAGTCTGTTAGTTAGTTAGTCTGTTAGTTAGCCTTTTGGTCAGTCTGTTAGTCAGTCTGTTTGTTAGTCTGTTAGTTAGTCTGTTAGTCAGTCTGTTTGATAATCTTTTGGTCAGTCTGTTCGTTAGTCTGTCAGTTAGTCTGTTAGTCAGTCTGTTTGATAATCTATAAGTTAGTCTGTTAGTTAGTCTGTTAGTTAGTCTGTCAGTCAGTCTGTTTGATAATCTTTTGGTCAGTCTGTTTGTTAGTCTGTCAGTTAGTCTGTTAGTCAGTCTGTTTGATAATTTATAAGTTAGTCTTTTAGTTAGTCTGTCAGTCAGTCTGTTTGTTAGTTTGTCTGTTAGTCAGTTTGTCATAAAACAATCTAAACTTTCAATTTGCGATTGCTACTTCACTGTAAGAGATAGGGCTCTTATATTAAGCATTATTGTACATTTTGACAAGCTGCGACCGTTACATTAAAAGTGTTTGAGTAAGTGACTAAGTTAAGTGTGAACCTTGACTTTGACATTGATCATAGCTACAGATACTACTTCATAAGAGTTTGGGCACTCATGTAGAATAATTCACTGTGTATTAAATTTCACAACCAGTTTCGTGGCAAAAAAAAGTTTGTTTCGTTTAATTAAGATATCACAAGCAATCTCAATATTATCTCAATATTATACGGGGCTGATCCAGAAACCAATGTGAAAAAATGGACTTTTACAAAACTGAAAAAAGAATAAGGGCACTGCCACAGTGACTTACATCTTGAAATATATGATATCTCTGATGTCCAAGGTCCGTCTGAGTAAAAATATATTGTACAGTGTCATGTATTTTTTGTTTATTTGCTACTTGAATGGTAGTACTAAGATTTTAAAGGATACATCTACATTCAGGTTGAATATGCAGAGCAGCAGAAGGTTCTGATACGAGAAAAACGTGACATAGTGTACGACAAACAGCTAGAGCTGGAATCCCGAGACTACGATCCATCTGAATATTACCGTGTGAAGACTTCTCGCATGTATCGTAGAGGCAAGTTTGGGGATGGTGATGATGACCTTGTATTTAATGACAAATTCTATGGCGATCAGTGGTATGTGGTAAGTATAGAAATTTTTTTAACTTAGTTATGCAGTTCATTGTTTTGCTTTGTTTTGAAAAATTCTTTTTGGAAAGCTGTAGTATTTCACTTAAATTTGAAATTTATTGTAGATCTAGAAATCAGAAATTCTGTACACAGGGATTTTTCAAGTCCGTTTTTGGGTCCGATTATCGGACCCATTCCCAACGCCAAAATGACCTGTATTTTCCCAATTTATGATTGAAATTTCCCAATTTGAACCTCTTTATTTTTTGTTAAAGTGTTCTTCAATAAAGAGCAAAATAATGTCAACTGAAATACCTAGCAGAAATACGACATTAATGATCGATATGTGAATTGGTCAAAAATCTTTTATCCGGTATAGGTTTACATTTTAGTCATCAAATCTTATCTCCAGTATTGGGAACCCAGGACCATGTCGTCTCACAAAAAAGCAAATTTGATACCAAAAAATTACAAAATGGAGTACATCTTCTTTTTAGAGGATAGATACGTTCTTAAAAATAAAATTTTGGATAGTGACTATAAAAGAAACAACAGAAAATAGTTAATGTTCGGTAAACAGAATGAGGCGACTTGGGCAGTGGGAATGTCCCCCGTCAAACACTGACTTTGAATCTGAATCCTGATTGATCATGACCATTAAAGTAGGCCCTTTGAATCTGAACAGATGCCTGTTCCAGATCGTAGAAGTTGATGTCCTTTGAAGCACAATCTAAATTTACTATTTTGTTTCTTTTATTGAAGACACTTTGAATAAGAAGGAGTTATATCTCTGAGTAATGATTTATGCCATTTCAATTAAACTGTTGGAAATTCCCAATTTCATTGAAACGCCGTGATTTTTCCCAATTTTAATGGACCCTGGACCCAAAGTAAAATACCCTGAAAAATCCCTGGTACATGAGTAACAGATCAAGGACATTGAAAAATTGACTTCCATTTATTTTATTGCTCTAACAAATAGACCATTTTCCAATTTTGTTAGAAAGCACAAAAAGTCTGAGTCAACATCTTTTGGCGTTGTTTTTCATTATGACGTCACTGTTAAAAGACGCAATTCCAAAGTGACGTAACAATGAAAAAGTGTGCTTAAATTGCCTACCTTGGACATTTTTCGTCATTTTGTCAGCCATTATGAAATTCGGCAAGTGGCCTATTGACTTCCATTGATTTTATTGCTCTAACAAACTTAAATTTCATGACAATATTGATACAGTGCATATAAAATGTATGTGAAAGAAATACCATCTTGAGACCACTTGTCGATTCTCATAATGGTGCTCTCATGCTTGAGCTGATACCCTTTTTCAATATTGTTTTTCATCATTAAGTGTAATATCCTAATCGTGATGACATCAATAACGTTATGTCATAATTGGGGGATAACATCTTTGTATTTGATTAATTTGCAGGGATAAATTGTATGATTGTATTGTCGAAAAGTTAAGTATTACCACAAAGCATTAGCTAAGCAGTAAAATGGTTTTGCAACTATTTGCTATTTTTAATGGATTATGTATTTTTCAGAAAAATACAGGACAGTCAGGTGGAAATCCAGACGTTGATTTAAATGTGATGGTGGCATGGAAGTACGGTTACACTGGAGTGGGGGTGAATGTAGTGGTGTTAGATGATGGAATTGATCATACACACATAGACCTCGCTGAAAATTATGTGAGTGTTTAATCCCATTTCATTGTGACTTAACACCTGTAGGTATAGGTGAATTTAGTAGTATTAGACGATGGAATAGATCATGCAATGGAATAGATCATACATATGTAGATCTTTCTAAAAATAAACCATTTCATTATATTTGCATAACTAATGTAATTACCTGAGATGAAATTATGGAAAAGAATATATGTTGCATGTAAACGCTCGTGACTTTACAATGCATAAGATCTAAAGAAACATGCCACGATGGCTTTTCTAACCTGCAAACTGAACTTGTGGTGACCTGAATTTTAACTTCAATTTTTACCTAGAAAAACGTGATTTCAGAAAACAAGAATGAAACAGACAATTGTGGTGCACATATATAGAATAAATTTCATAATTTGTGTTTTGTTATAGGTATGCAATACACAGCAAGTGCATTTATCGCATGAAATGTGCCATTGCACATATACATTGTACACGTACGATAAATGCACTTGCTGTACATGTGTGTTGCATACCAATACTATTAACAAAACACAAATTCAGACACTAATTATTCTCTATGTACTTACACTTGATGGTAGGGGTGAATGTAGTAATGTTGGATGATCATACATACGTAGATCTCGCAGAAAATTATGTGAGTATGCAAGAGAAAAAATGTATATAATTATAAGGTAATTCGAAGAAAAAGGTTTTATTTTGAGATTTATATTTTTCTCTCAGTCCTCCACATGTGTTTGGTTAGAAATAAGTAGGATGTACATGTATGTTTCCGTGTTTGTCTTAATATTATCATTTGTATAGAGTCTCAGTTGATATATTTGACCACAAGGTAGGTCATGACCTTGACAAAAGGTCAAGGTCACAAGACACATTATGAAATCATGCCAGCTGTAGGGATCATCCATTTTCATGAAATAATTAAATCAAATTGTTCTCTGATTTATAGAATAAAGATGTGAGTGCTGACTTCAATGATCCAAACGACAAAGAAAATGATCCTACACCGAATAAGTCGGACAGTAGTAACAGGTAACTCTCGTTTATCATTGTTTAAACAATGAATGACCATCATTCATTTAAATCATTTAAAGTTCAAAAGGAGTTCAGTGACATTCATAAGGAGTTAAGTGAATTAGTTACATTCGTGTCTTTTGAGAATGTACTTAAAAAAATATTTTTTTTTTACTGAGGGAGTAAATTACTTGATTTAAAAAAAAATAAGCACAAAGTCAATTTTTTTTTCAGATTATTTCTATCATTGTACAATCATATTCAACAAATTCTTTCACAAATTTATTGGGAAGGTTACATATATTTTTTTACCTTCATACATGTACCTGTACGTGGAATTCATGCATTCAATAATTTTTATGAATAAACTTTGTAGCCTAAAATCACAGTAATTTCTCCATGTCTAATTCCTCTTAATGCTTTACACAGGACTTTGGTAAGATAAATATTGAATATGGAAATTAAATGAATTACCTTGTTTTTCTATATTTTCAGTGTATGTCTTTGTTTATTTGCATGATTATTTGTTGGTTGTTTAGCGTATGACCTTTTAGTAAAGCTTCAACCCAAAAAGGTCTGCATCAATATTTAGTCTTTTTTTGTCGTGAATATTGGCTGGGAAAACAGTGAATTTTTTATTGTTTTTGCTCGAATCTATAGTTATGCCTTGAAAATCATATGGCAAATTTTTAGAATCCTGTAAAAGTTTATGCGACCCTTGTATTTTTGCCGAGATAATTGGTTCATTATTGCATTTTCTGTTTGCTTTCTTCATAAAATTTCTCATTATTCTTTTGTTTGTTTTTCATTTAAGCATGAATTGTGACATTGCATTTTTGAGTCAAATAAATCTTTTTCGTGTAAAAGTGATCACTTAAGTATATACATTATTTTATCTTTAATCACAAAACAATGTAGTCAAATTGAAAAAAAAAAAAAAAATTTGCCCTAGCTTCCATATATGTATATGAATCTTCATGATCATATATTAAGATACATGTACATAGGGATTCATTTGACTTGTCAAATGGAATAATTGCTTGGATCATTGGAACTGTTAATCATTAGACAAATTAATTTCAGCATGCAAAAGTGATGTATTTAAAATACATTTATCTAGCATCATACATTGCATACTACTGCAAGTGAAAAAGTGTAAAAACACATAAATACATGAATTTAAGTGTAACCCTTGTTTTATTAGTCCTTCAAAGAAGAGGAACAAATAGCCAAATGAAATAGAAAAGCAAATTTGAATTCCAAAATTAAGAAGAAACCTCTTGTATGTATTAGATAATTGATTTGTACATGTCTTTTGATTTACTTACAGTCATGGCACTAAATGTGCTGGTGAAATTGCCGCTGTGGCAAACAATGGGATATGTGCCGTTGGAGTGGCTTATGGTGCCAAAGTCGGAGGTATGTGTCTGCCTTTTACTAAAATTACGAAAACATGATCTTGAAAAAAGGACTGAAGTTTTAGTTCTAGATAAGTTCTTGTGTAGCATTCAGTCTGATGATTTAACAAAATTGTGTTCAAAAAGTGAAATCTTGGGGAATTCAATTGAAATAAAAGGCAAAATTACTGTACGTGAACTTATTTTAGGGCAACCAAATCTAAGCGGAAACAGAGCACGATTGGATAAATTGTCATATTTGCGTAATTATGAATTAGCGCTTTGACTTGCTTTCCACATTAATCTATAAGTGATTCATGATTTAGTGTATTCTTGAATAAGCGCAGTCTTGGCAGCGCTAACTCCGCCAAAATATGAATCCCACTAAAATAAGTACACATATAGTATGCAAATAAAAAAAACCCACTATAACAAAACAAAGAGAAGTGTTTGCTGTACATCACTCAAAGATGATATTGTACGTTTGAATTTACGACAAATAATGTTTTTAAGGAATTCGGATCCTGGATGGTGACGTTACAGATCATTTGGAGGCCAAGGCCCTTAACTACATGAAGAACGACATACATATAACGAGTGCCTCCTGGGGACCCAGGGATAACGGAGCCACCATGGAAATGCCTGGGCGTGCCACAAGAGAGGCCTTACAGAGGGGTGTCAGAGAGGTAATGTCAATTGTCCGTTTTCCATGAAATACGGTCAAACCTGTACTTGGATACCCTTCACTTGAAGGTTATATAAAGGTCACATAGAAAAGGTGGTCTCTTCAAACAGGTTTATTTACACAGAAAATATGTACATGTACATGGAAACTTTGGTCACTTACATGTAACACAGGGAGTTTTTTAGTACTGTGGGTTAATTGTAGTTGTGATCATTTTTAACCTAGATTTTATATGTAAATACTCCAGATATCACATCGTTGGAAAAAAATTTCATTGTGATGTCATATTTGATCACACTGTCTGGATGTGTTGTCATGATTTCTTTTGAGACGTCGCAGTAAAAATACTGCCAGATTTAGAGATGTCTTGTGTTGTGTCTTAATTTGATAAAAAAAGATTTTCTTAAAAGATCCCAGAGGCTAGATACTTTTATATGAGGGATCATTGTAAATTAGATTCTTATCTGAGAGATGTTGAAAAAAAATAAAAGGGGTAGGGCCACGAAGCCCCTAAATCGGCCCTGTTTATTAACATTTGAATAAATTGAATATTTTTTGTGATTTACTAAATTATGTGTTGAGATTTTGTAAATGATCTAAATAATTTATCACTAGCTTCAAGCCCTTTGAAATCCCCAAAATCTGTAATTTTCCATGAAATTGCAGCAAAATCCACGTTTCTTAAAAATTTGCATTGGCCACATGCATCGATAAACATGAAAAATTTACTAATGGAAGATAATCATTATATCTTCTTGTCATAAAAGTTTTGTGTTTCTCGACGCATGTGGCCACATCAAAATTCTCCACTAAAGATGCATTTTCAATCATTTTTAGCTTGCCGGGACGAAAAAGTCCGGAGAGCTAATGCCATACCATCGGCGTCATCGTCGTCGTCGTTCTCATCGTCCGTAGACAAAACTTTAACCTGGGCTATATCTCTTGAACCATAAGGGGTAGGGCTTTGATACTTCACATGTAGATACCTTGTGACGAGAACTTTCATTTGAGACCAAGACCTTTGACCTAGTGACCTTGACCTTGGACTTTGATCTCCTTTCAAAAACTTTAACCTGGTTTCTGACAAAAACCTGTATAGGCGAGCTATGTAATCTTTGATTACCCTATGTTTGACAATGTTTTGTCAATAACGTCATAATGACCTCACTTGATGACGTTATAAGACTTCTAATGATGCTTCGATTAGTGATATGTTTACTTTCATTAAAGCAGGAAACATTCACTATATTTCATGTAGTATATCAAGTATTTCTCATTAAGTTAATATTATGGAAAGGCTTTGTGGCCCTACCCCTTTGAGATATTAACATTAGAAAAAAATTCATTTCACATTCAGGGAAGAAATGGTAAAGGAACAATCTATGTGTGGGCTAACAGGAAATGGTGGCGTCCATGATGACAACTGTGGTGCGGACGGCTTACGTATCATCTATCGAGACTTTGTCTATAGGCAGTGCTAGCGACAGGGGCCAAGCTCCGTACTTTATGGAGACCTGTAGCTCTACTTTTGCTGTCGTCCCAAGTGGAGGGGAAGTCTATAGTGGAGAATATCATGAAAGCAGGAAACCTAAAATTAAAGTGGTAAGAGGGTAAACTTCTCGTGTTGATTTTTATGTAACCTGCAATGGAAGAGCTACACATACATGTAGGGACCACTCTTCTGTCCAGTGTCTGTCAATTTATAGGTCTGTCTGTCTGCTAGTCACACTTCACATACTGATATTCAATATGCTTCCATCACACTTGCAGGGACGATCAAGCATGATGATTTAATACTGATTAGGGTCAAGGTCACCTGCGGGGTCAAGGCCACAATTTTTCAGTCAAATATTCAACATGTGACATACTTGCTCTTAAAAAAATTCTATTTTTACTTGGATTAATAAGGCTTTTGTTCCATATGAAAGCAGTGCAGATTAACATAAAGATATTGGTTGGTACCAACTAGTGGCTATATGAAATTCGTATTGCAATAATTATTGCTTCCTGAATGAAATGCTGTACCAAAGATAAAGGCTTCTAAAAGCAAAGGATGCCAGCCGCTTTCATGAAAATTGTACCAATCTTCATAGGAAAATTTCAAAATTTTGCAATACAGTGGAAGCCACAAACTAGAGTCAGTCTGTAGCATACTGGAATTGACCCTTCCGAATGCGGAGAAAATTTTGAGAAATTCCATGATGTCTAATGCAATTTCGATGTTTGACCAAGGTTCAAAGCTTGTTTGTCTGAGGTAAAAGCATTGTGACGTCATGAAATTTTGTGTTTTTTTCCCACAATCGGAAGGGTCAAATTTCAACAAGAGTCATTTATTTAAATTAATTGTGATGCATAATTTATACTTTAAAATTGTCATTATTTGATTAATGAATGTTACAGGTAACGACAGATATTAACAATGGATGCACTCTTGGATTCCAAGGGACGTCAGCTGCCGCTCCACTAGCCGCTGGATGTGTGGCTCTTGCTTTACAAGCCAAGTATGTATAATAATTTAGACAAAACATTTACTTAAAAAATTTCATCATCAAAAATGATGTGCAACTACTTACCAACAGATAACAACCAAAGTAAAGTTTCAAATTTTACGGCTTGATTACAAATCAGGTGCCATTGCATCTTCGTACAAAATTTTACATTAGAGTTTCAGAATCAAATACTTGTATATTTATGAGGTTTTTTCCCTGTAACCTTTGATACCATGAAATTAAAACCCCCTCAATGGGCTACATTTAGAACACCGCAAACTTTTGACACCACGAAATTAAACCAGTTTACAGTATACCTTCATCATCTATCTAATTTGAAAGTTACGTTATTTCTTTACCAGCCCTGATTTAACATGGCGTGATGTTCAGCACATCATAGCCAGTACATCCAGGATTCCGTCCGTAGATAAAAGCTGGGACATTAACGGAGCAGGCATGCACGTTAGCCACACTTTCGGATTCGGTGTCATGGATTGTGGTAGAATGGTAGAGGCTGCACTGGAATGGAAGCGAGTACCGGAACAGCACATCTGTCGTTCCGAAATCGTGAATGTAGATATGTAAGTACAATTTACATTTAATCATTTAAATAAACGTCTCAAAATATTATATAGCAGTCTATGCAATTTTTTTAATGCATCTGACATATGCAATCCTACATTGAATATTCATTTATAAATAGTGGCAGATGTTAATCGTACTAATTTAAATTTGCCAGACAGGTCTGATGTGTTTTGCATACACTGATATAGGGTTTTTGTTGGTAAATTGTTAAAGGAATTTTTTCACATAAAGAAGTCGTAATTACAGCAAAAGGAAAACATTAAACACCACTGCTTATGATGGATGGTTCTATTTTATTTTCTCAGACCTATGGTACCTCGAGACTGCATACAACACGAGATACAATTCCCCATGCCGTGTCAAAGAAATAACATTACAACGATCAGGAAAACCGAGCATGTGGAGGTTTATGTCAAGCTGGAGCATACTCATCGGGGAGACGTGGAGTTATTTATAACCTCTCCATCTGGAAAAATATCCCGCCTTCTTGCTGCCAGAAAGAACGACCATGCCACCGAGGGGGTTGACTTTTGGTTTATGACCATACATCATTGGAATGAGATGCCGGAAGGCGAATGGAATCTTGTAGTTTGTGACAATGAAAAGTCACTGCGTAGAAATTCTGGAAGATTATTGAAGTAAGCTGAAGGGAATTTCAGTCTTTTAAATATAATTAAAGTTGAAAGTGAAAAAGATGAGTTTTAGTTCATGTAATAGATAGATTCCATTCTATTAAAAACAAATCCATCTGGAGTGATAAAGGAAGTATATGTATTGATTTTTAGGATAGTTTGCTCGTAAAAATTACATCATTTCTTCTATATTATCATTTTGTTAACACAGTGCATTCAAAACTTCTAAAGAATAATAATAACTCTAAAGCAATATCATAAAAGCTTGATTTCTTCAATAATGGAAAACTATCAGTAATGTGAATGATCAAAATAATTTAGCTATTAATTAAATCAGATCAGAAGTTCAGTTATTATGTTTATGAAATAGGAATTAAAACGTTCACTGTTTCATTATTTTCACTTTAGATATCAGTTCGTATGGTATGGAACAAACGCAGATGTAAAAGACGGAAGAAGCCATGGAAAGGCATATAAGCCAAGCTTGGCTAAGGTAGAAGAAATGGAGAAAAAGGAACTAGAAAGGGCAAAACGACTTAAGATAAAACGGCAAGAGGGAAAGAAACGGGAAAATAGTCCAACGTCAAAGGACGGAAAATCGGGAATCCAGGAAAAGCGACAGCATCTTATGGAGGAACTGACAAATATTTTGTCACGTAGAGGGTTTGATGAAGACAATGTTGAAGACGCGTTAAAAGATCTCGGAACCAGTAAGACAGAGAAAAAGAGCTATTTTCCAAGTAATAAGGATCAGATAAAACGAAAGTTAGAAACCTTACAAGAGAGGACCACATCCAATAGCATTGGGAAAGACAGCCGAGGGTATGAAACGGCAAAAAAGGAGAGAATCGATGAATTGTACAATGAGGTGCTAGATCGCTTGGGAAGATATATTGAAAGAAGGGAGAATGAGAAAAAGTTGCCCATTGCTGAGAGATATCTTTCTTTGATTGATAAGCGTGAAAGAGGGAGAGTTAATCATGAGAAGAAATCTTGGAATTACTAACTTCACTATTTCTATTTAATATCTAAAGAAAATTTGGTGTAGGTCTCTATAATACATGTACAACAGAACAATCCAGGTGAATGTAATGTTCAGAAATTTTTTCATTGAATATTTCTTCTTTTCAAAGTACACTGATTCAATTTATTATTACCTTTGTCAGGGAAAAAAAAAACCTTTGTTATGAAAAAAAATCTTAAACTTTAATTTATGAATAAAATGAATATTCCAAGCCAAGTTATAGAATTTGAACTAAACATTTCTTGATGTCTTCATATTATTTTAAGATAAAGAACAAAAATCTATAGAATGAATGTTTTAAATATGATATGTTATTATTTTCTTATTGTAACTGAAGTTTGATATTGCAAAGTTTCATTGAAGGAGCAATTAAAACAATTGTAATGCATTTTGAACAAGTTTTAAAGTCTTCCATCTGTATCATTGAATGGTACATATACATGTTGTTTTTTGTTTCATTTTGCAAAGAGTTGATCGATTGTTGATATTTCGTTTTTCTAAAGCAATGGCACTTACAATGTAGCTACAACAATATTTTGAGTATCCTTTAATTGAAAGTTCATATTCTATGTAGAATTTTTTTATGACAAATCACCTTTTACATGTATGATATTAGGTGAAACAACAAACCCGAAAAAGAATCTCCTATCATGTACATTATTACAGTGATGTGTCTTTAATTGGAAACTTTTATGAACTTTTTAAAAATCATTAAAAATGTATTATTTACATCATCATGTAGGAATGGAACCTGTCACTCTCATGTGATGGACAAGTTGAGGCAAAAATTTACGATTCTTTCTGTCCAGTGGACTTAATTGCCAGCTTTTTTTCTGTATCTTTGGTTTTGTAAATGTTTTCTGAATTCAATATTGTATTTTATTCAGCTTGGACTTAGACTCCAACAGTACATTAATTTGAAAAGAAAGAATAAACTTGAGACAATTTTTTTGTTCTGGATGATTATTTTTTCCAAATTAAAAACACATCACTGGAGATTTTTTATTGTTTATGATATTGTTATTTGAATTCTTTGCTGTTTACCGTTGTTTACATTTTGTTCTCAAAAATTGTAAAAATTGTTGATTTTTCGAGTAGTTATACTTTTTACCGTGCAATTTTGATAAATCTAATATGTTTTTGAATCATTTGCAACATTCCATTCAATTATATCAGGAAATCCAATTTGTACACATTTATTTATTAGATGTAATTTATTTTTCACACAGGGTTGTAATATTCAATGTACGTGTTGTTAACAATCAGTGATCTATTTCTATAATTGTTTCTTTATTTTTCTTTAAATTTTGAAATCCATTTCCTATGAAATCCTAATAAATCTTTGTTTTCTTTATTCATTTGTTGTGTTTACATGTAGTTTTATTCACACAGCAACATCATATTGAGGTATGGTCTATACCATTTTACCCAAGTACACTTTGGACTAATCCAGAAAAAATTCTGGTTTACAGGATTTTTTTTCTAATTGGCCGGATTGCAAAGCAATTCCGGTCTATAGATTGACGATGTCCGTCTGTCCGTCCGTCCGTCTGTCCGTCTGCCGTCAACATTTTGGTTAAAGTTTCTGGTTGAGGCAAAATCTAAGGAACTATATGCAGTAGAAACTTTATATTATACATGAAGGTTGCCCATGACAAGACCTTTCAATTTATGCCGTAACATTTGACCTAGTGTCCTTGACCTTGGACTTTGACCTAGTTAAAGATTTTGGTTAAAGTTTCTGGTTTAAGGAAAATCTAAGGAACTGTATGCAGTAGAAACCTTATATTATACATTTAGGTTGCCCATGATGAGACCTTTCAATTTATGCCGTAACATTGGACCTAGTGACTTTGACCTTGGACTTTGACCTAGTTAAAGATTTTGGTTAAAGTTTCTGGTTTAAGCAAAATCTAAGGAACTGTATGCAGTAGAAACTTTATATTATACATGTAGGTTGCCCATGATGAGACCTTTCAATTTATGCCGTAACATTGGACCTAGTGACCTTGACCTTGGACTTTGACCTAGTTAAAGACTTTGGTTAAAGTTCCTGGTTTAAGCAAAATCTAAGGGACTGTATACAGTAGAAACTTTATATTATACATGTAGGTTGCCTCTGACAAGACCTCTCAATGTATGCTGTAATATTTGACTTAGTGACCTTGACCCAGTTGGTGACAAAAACTTACTTTGCAATCCGGCCATACCGTCTTTAGCGGCGTTTTATTTTGTATGTGCAATGATTGAAGAGACAGTACTTAAACGATAGACAATATACATGTATTTGTGTGGCAGTGCATTCTATATACATTGTTCTGAAGAAGTTTGTCGATGAGTGTTCCCTCATTGTTGGAACAAATTTTGACTGATCTGGACTTAATTTTTATGCCCCCGTTTGTTTGTCTGCAAATACTTAAACCTTGTCCATAACTTTTGAATGGTGATATTTCACATGTGTATTCATTGTGACAGGAGCTTTCTGTGGATACCAAAATTTTTGACCTTGTGACCTTGACCTTGGAGTTTGACCTACTTTTAAAAAACATTAACATTAGCCATAACTTTTGAATGGTAAGGGATAGGGCTTTGATTTTTCACATGGGTATTCCTATAAGTTTTTGACAAGTCCTTTCCATGGATACCAAAATATTTGACCTTGTGACCTTGACCTTGGAGTTTGACCTATTTTTGAAAAACTTTAACCCTGGCCATAACTTTTGAATTGTAAGAGATAGGGCTTCGATATTTTGTATGTGTATTCCTTGTAACAAGACATTTACATGGATACCAAAATATTTGACCTTGACCTTCGAGTTTGACCATTTTACAATTTTTACTGACAAAGATGCCGACGGGGCATTCGTGTTTCACAATCACGTTTTTTTCATTCATGAAAGTTTCATGAAACTCCCTCGCAGAGTAATCAAAGGATGAAGTTATATCAAATCTTACTTCAAGCAAGTCTGATGAAAATTTGAATAAAAAAGAAAAGTCTGAAAATTGCCATGAAATTTTGTTTGTGCCTTTGAAGTACTAGTATATGGGCATCAAGTGTTGCCTTCCATTTAATTTGATTAAATTAATTAAATTTTATGTCCTAAAAACAGCAAAGGTAGATGTACAAAAGAATTACCCAGTCTATTCACGTTCATTGATCTTGTCGAGGCTGTCACTTTTTTTAAATCCTCCATGCATTGGATTAATATTCAACATAATTTTTGTACGGAACCCAAGGACATTGTGCACAGTCATGTATGTTAAATCTTCTCTTGTCCATAAATTTGTAAACCCTGCATGGGAATGAGCATTTCAAAGGAATATCTGGAAATCAATGGTGTGTCACGACCGAAAACCCAAGGTCATAACGTCAAGGTCATATCGTCAAGGTCAGATTGAAAGAAATTTTGGCTGTGTCCTATGTTCTTTACTACGATATGAATAGTGATAATATTCTACAGGACCAACAAGTTGTCGTGCCCTTGAATTTAGGTCATATCGGATATCGAAGTTGCAAAGAAAACCAGTCACTGTGGCAATTAACCTTTCATGTGGGTCATAACTTCAAAATATCAGTTACACATTATTTTGAAACTATTTCGAGGATTATAGTTAGTGAAAAACAATGGTAAAATATTGCCATGGCTTGAACCTTTTATTTGTCCATGGGTTTTAATCAAATGTCGAGGAAACGTTGTCCAGATTCTCAAATCGATCATGTAAGAAATATGTTTTTTTACAAGGAGATGAATTTGATAACCACTTTCAGCTTTAATATCGTCCTTCCATAGTGAAATGATGGATTTGATAACCACTTTCAGCTTTAATATCGTCCTTCCATCGTGAAATGATGGACACGTGAATGGATGGAAATGGAAAGAAAACAGTTCTGACTGAAAGAAATCTAAATCATTTTAATGGTATCTCAATATAATCAAAATAGTATCCCAACATAAGAACTTTGAGTGCAAAACTCTCTTTTTTTCAGTCCGTGACGTGAAATATCTTCTGACTGATTAATAGAAATGTTCCCGGAAACGCACCAGGAATCTCTGTCCCAATTACCATTGAAAGGATTTTTTCTGGACTTGTTACCTTAAGGTGGCTCGATAAGGGGTCGATGTACAACCAAGATGTGTATCACTCACAAAAGAAATCAATAGATTGGAAGAATTTATTATTCATTTTATTCATTATAATATAATCAAATGGTTAATTTGTTGATTTGCAATCAGTGTAAAAAAATCAACAACAAGAACAAAAGCCCTCCCCCCCCCCCCCCCAAAAAAAAAACCCCGAGGAAAAACCAATATACCCGGATTAATATTGACGTGAATGAAGCATTAGTAGTATCCGATAAACAATAATTCAGAATCCGAAGTAACTGTTACGTACGCTCTCTTACGACATTTCGCTGTGGGTGTCTTTCTCTACCTGACAATATCCCTTAATTATTTGTCAAATAAGTCAATTAGCTGAGATCAGTATCATTATGTGCGACAAATAATGTGATTTCATTAACCTCTGTGAGACGAAGCGATCGACAAAGTGGTCGCAAATCTAATGCGCATTTTCCGATGAAAAAAAAGGTGTTTCATATCGAGATCTTATCATTAATGTAGCGTGAATTAGGAAAAACAAGCCTCAATGCACCGATTTGCACCTTGATTTTTTACCTTATACTGATGATAATGATGACGATAATGATGATGATGATGACGCACAAATTGTAACACAGGCTATACAACCTCACCTTAAGGTAAGACGATGCGTTATTTACCACACCATAGTTTCAATATTTGTAAACTAATTAAATACCGTAATAGTGTATGGTTTTAGATACCATTTACTAAATTTTGCAGTTGAAATTGATTGTTAGATGCAGAAAATAGGTTCAAGGCCAACTTCAAAAGAAATACTATACTTCAAATGTTAGGATTGCCGTTTGCTCAGTTTTGAAATTGAAAATGGACCTGGGTCTAGGTTGCTATAAAATTATTTGCTGTCAGAACCATCATTTTGAGCATGAAATTCCATAGACTAAATCAAGTTACGGTAGTTTCATCACGTGATCTGAGATTGCACATGGGCTTGCTTCCGCTAGCAAAGCTTCTTAGTTACTTGTTTGATGTTTATTGTTATCTTTTAACAAGTCTAGGGTTATTTGACTTTGTGCTATCATCTTGCAATGAGGGTATATGCATAAATTGTCGCATGCAAAGCAAGGGCGGTATAGGGGGGGGGGATGCACAATGGGAGGATCAAAGTCGCCTTCAGGGTCAAATACTTAGGGTCAAGTTGTCTCCCTGCGATAAATGATTTTTTAAAAGTGTTTTCATATTCTTGATAAATACATGAATAACAAGAGGTTTTATCGTATATTGTTGCAGGGAGAAATAAGTACAAGATAGCCATGGGATGTGGACAGTCAATTACAGCCGCATACCCTATCAAAAAGCAGTCGTTCTCAAAGATAAAAAAGAGGCACAGACGATTCAGTGATAACGAGACAAGCATCACATTTGTAGAGGCCTCCTCCGAGAGAGACAAACAGCTCGTGAGGAGGACTTGGCGCCTCATGGCTGTTGATTTGGCGGGAAATGGATCTAAAGTGTTTCTTAGAATTTTTGAACTTCGACCAGAATTGAAACAACTTTTCCCATTTCGAGATGTCATTGGTGACGAATTGATGAAAAATCCGACATTCAAAGGCCACGCCTCTCGGTTCATGCAGGCTGTGGGCGCGGCCGTTGACAACATAGATGACTGGGAGGCGGCGTTTTCTCCTCTCCTCCTGGGGCTCGGGAGGCAACACATAAATTTTGGCGGGTTTAAACCCGAGTATTTCAATGCTTTCGCGGATTCTATGATGTTTATATGGGAACAGGTACTCGGGGACCGCTTTACCACTGAGGCACGATGTGCGTGGCAAGGAGTATTCGAATTTATAATGTTGAAACTGAAAGAAGGGTACGCTGAGGCTGATACAGAAAGGAATGATAACCAGAATGCAAAGGTGTGAAGGGGCTTTTTTTTTATGAAAACTAAATATTTTGATTTGTACGAGAAAAAGGAGGACCGATTGATAAACCATTTTCTGATCTTGTCAGAGAGCTCAAAATGTCCAAATAATCATTTCTTGGATTCGTTTTTTACTACGACTTTTAAAACTATTAAAAGAAGCAATTCCATTATGAATTTCGGCAAGTAAGTGGTCTGTTGATCGCATTTGATGATAGAAATGGAGACAAGGTAAAATACTCAGGACAGTAATATCCTGTTGATATCATTCATCAATATAGTGTTATTTAATCATTGATATTACCATTGATCAATAGATCATCTAGGGAAATACAATGAGATTCAGAGGCGAATTTAGGGGGGTGCAGAGAGAGCGTCAGCCCCCCGGCACAGACCCAAAAATAGGCATATTTTGGCCAATTTTCCGTAAAAATCGACAAAATTTGCCAATAGACCCCCTGCAAAGGGGGCGCTGGATCCACCACTGAAATTAAATGAATGTTTGTGAATGACCCAGAATGATTTTCAGTATCTTGCGAACAGAAATACATCTTTAAATAAAGCCTGTGTTTGTGAAACACGAATGCCCCCGGTGGCATCTTTGTTAGTATGAACACTATTTTCTGTTAAGTACATGTATGTGAGGTCACTGGGTTAAAAGGTCAAAGGTCAAGGTCACGAGGTCAAAAATTTTGGTATCAATGGAAAGGTCTTGTCACAAGGAATACACATGTGAAATATGAAAGCCCTATCACTTCCCATTCAAAAGTTATGCCCAATGTTAAAGTTTTTGAAAAGTAGGTCAAAGGTCAAGGTCAAGGTCACGAGGTCAAAAATTTTGGTATCAATGGAAAGGTCTTGTCACAAGGAATACACATGTGAAATATGAACGCCCTATCACTTCCCATTCAAAAGTTATGCCCAATGTTAAAGTTTTTAAAAAGTAGGTCAGAGGTCAAAGTTAAGGTCACGAGGTCAAAAATTTTGGTATCAATGGAAAGGTCTTGTCACAAGGAATACACATGTGAAATATGAAAGCCCTATCACTTCCCATTCAAAAGTTATGTCCAATGTTAAAGTTTTTGAAAAGTAGGTCAGAGGTCAAGGTCACGAGGTCAATAATGTTGATATCAATGGAAAGGTCTTGTCACAAGGAATACACATGTGAACTATGAAATCCCTATCACTTCCCATTCAAAAGTTATGTCCAATGTTAAAGTTTTTCGGACAAACAGACAGACAGACAAACAGATAAACAGACAAACAGACGGACAGGCCAAAAACCATATGCCCCCGAATCTTTGATTCCGGGGGCATAAAAATGTGACCTTGACATTTGACCTCTTTATCGATAATACTATGTACCATCCCCTCTTGATTATATCCATTGATCACAAATTGCTTTGGATGGCTTGAAATGTTATTGAGTAATCACGTGGAAACATTATCAATGCCGTTCTTATATACGCTAGTCCAAATTAAAACTGACTCACAGCAGGGACGTATATAAAATTTTATATACGTCCCTGCTCACAGTAGCATAGAAACTCAACCATAAGCCTTGTAATCCTCATGTTAGCATCAAAGATTCAACATGTCACAAATCATCGTCCGATACCCTCGGTCTTAAATCACCTTCGGATACCCCCGGTCTAAAATCATCGTCAGATACCCCCGTCTTTTGCTCTTCGGTTAATCCGTCAATGGTCATCAATAGGACGAACCCTGGGCCTGTCGCTTCGTTTGTGGCATCGTTTACGAGTTTTGTAGGAGTTATCCATCTTTGTCTACAAGAGGCGACAACTCAGTTATTCGTTGTAAACTTTGAGAGTTACCTGTCTTTGTTCACGACTTTTCCCTCAAAATCAAAAGGTTTTTAATTTTTTACACTGAAACAAATGTCAGTATCCAAATTTTGTTTGCATACTCTGAGAGATCCTCGAATTATCATTTGGAATAGGAAAGTTTGACAGACTGACAAAGCAACCTCTCCCTGACTGAACAAATATAGAAAATATTAATGTGATTTATTTTGACAAAGAACTAGTATTGTTGATCTTTAAACTCCTTTTTATTAAAAAAAAACATTTCAGTACATAAATGGTGCAGTTAAAACATTATTTGATAATGAAATTATTCTTGTATGAAAATTAAATGTTTAAAAGTCATTCAGAATAATTATGTCATGTATTATGCTTTCCATCAAGTTTAGATTTGCATCTCCTTTTGTCAATTTTCTTCAACTTACTAATACTCTTTCTGCAGCTGGCCCTTCTGATTGTGTGAAAAATATTGTTACCTTTGTGACGTCACACTGATTTTTTTTACCTCGAAAATCAAAAATGCACTGTTACGTCATGATTATTTTCCATATTTTTTTTAGTAATCAAAGGTTCACTGCAGAGATACTAGATAGATAATGTAAAATGTGATACCATGTACATATCATACTTGTCAACTCTCCCTCTTTTGGAGGGAGACTCCCTCTTTTGGAGGGAGACTCCCTCTTTTTAACATCATCTCCCTCCTTGGCATTCCTCCCTCTAGGGAAACCAAAATCTCCCTCTTTTTGGCCCAATCACCCTCATTCTCCCTCTTTTGGCATATTTACCATAGAAGAATATAGTTCTAAATAGCAACATTCAGAGCATATTATGAGAAATTGTATGACAAAATGCAAGAAAAGATGTATAGAATGCAATACTAGTAAATTATTGATACAAGTTTCATAGTTTATAAATGTTTTTGCATTGAAATGTCAGCAAAATGAAATTATTTGAAAATTGGTTTTGTACAAAATGACACGATTCATTAAAAATGCAGCAAAATTATAGGTTCAAGTGCAATCTCCCTCTTTTTCAAGCGCCAAGGAGGGAGATCCTCCCTCTTTTTAAGATTTCAAAGTTGACAGGTATGTATACATGTATATACAAAGTCTTTATGAGAATACTATTATGCGGAGTCCGGTACCCAACTGAAACCTATTAAAATGATCTATTTAGATTTGATTACTGAAAATCAAAAGGTTGAAATTCTCCCTCCCAGCCCTTTGTTCTGTAAAAAAATTAAATCTGCCCATGAATTAGAGATCACAGTTGTCTTACTACATTTAATAGATAATATATTATGTTCTTTCACCTGGGAGCTTTTTGGGGGTATTTAAGGAGAGCTGTATACGCACAAATTTTAGTACAAAGATTGAATGAAAGGATGTAGATTAATAATCACAGAAATATGCAGCATTTGACATCTGAGATATAATGCCCTTTAAAACAGATTTATTAACACTATTTTCATGTACGATTTTTATTCTTGACATGCTTTTTGTTGCATTATAGACATCTATAACAGAAATACAACGTTGCAAACATTTGTTGCATTAAATGCATTGCAGTTACACACAAATTACACTTAAGCATAATACCCCCTGAACATCACACAATATTCATTTTATCGTGGCAAGTCACATACTTTGAATAATATAACCCCTCTTCGGAAAGTCTTAATCCTCTCTTTCTTCAACAAACAAACACATTTGACTTTCAAATTCATATCTTACAGAGACATGTTTTCATTTTTCCTATAACAGATATTCTAGCTTATGTTTACTCAATATATACAGGATTTCATGCATGGCACTTTCAAATAGAACCTAAACATACTAATGTTCATGTATCATATACATGTAGATACATGTAGATCAAATGTTTATCACATATTTTTTTTAAAACAACATTAACAACAAAATAAATATGTAAAAGATAGTAATAGAATTAACTTAATAGATGTGATATTACATAGATCACACAGAATGTGTCAGGCTGTATAAAAGTGTAAAAAATAGTAACGTAATTGCCAGAAAGCAAATAAAAAAAAATAATAAATTTAAATGTTCAACAAAAAATTAAAAATAATAGCAACCATTAATACAAATATATGAAATATATGGTATTATCACAGTAAAATATATTTATTTCATGCATGTATACATGTAATGTACATTTGTCATGTAGCTCAAGAAAAAGAATTTTACAATTATTATGCATGCATAAATTACATGTACATTTGACATTGACATTCATTTTGCCGTGTGGAGCTCGTAAAAAAGTTCCCCGCGAGGGGTTTGACAGTAAGTGTTTTGAATATTTTTCCCTGACATTGTCGCCATGGCACTTTCTATATAGACGTGGCCTCAGACAGTGCATGTATTTTATACATGTATATTCTTTTCATTTTTATGCGTGAACATCGACGGCAGGTGCGGCTAGCCAACAGGGGATGCTTGCTCCTCCCGGGCACCTGGTCCCACCTCTAGCTTGCTAGGGGTCCGTCGATTCTCAATTTGGTACTCTATTGTGAGTGCTGTTGAGATTATCATCAGGATCTTCTTTAACTCAATCATGTATTGCATTAAGAAAGTGTATATTGCACACTGTAGTGAGCATTTGAAATAACATACACATGCACGACCATATTTTAACACAATCATATAGTCATGTGACACAATTTTAGACAAAATACATGTGCAACAATATTTTTTCCTTCTTTTCAATTTGACCCAATAATATAAATGCATTTTATGATTTCCTTTTTGTGACAATGTCCTAGGTGACATGTAAAACCAAAATGATGTCATTTATGAATCATAAAAAAAACATGATTTGTGCATCAAATTCCTGAATTTTTACTATGGACAAGGGATACATTTCTTTAAAATCTGCCATTGTAACGAAAATAGAGAGAATCCAGAAAAAAATTGGGCAAAACAGAAATAAATCATTTTACAATTTATCACTTTTCACATCATAACTTCAAAACAATTACAATAGATGCTGCAAAATTATATTAAACATTTATAAATTTCACTCTGTTTTTGCTTGTTTTAAATTTGAGAAAACTTGTTCCACACCGTCGCACTTGATTGCTTTCTCTTTTTCCTTCACTTGCTCATCGAAGGTCAAGGTCTCTGCAGACAGAATCCCGAACAGTTTGTCGAGCTTGGTAAGATCTGGCTGGTAGCCGTTGAACACAGACTGCATGAAATCTATTCCGGCATCCTTAAACTCTGATGTCATTTGACCTCTGGCATGCTGACCTCTGAGGAAGGAGACGAAGAGAAGCTTGGCAGGGTAAACTTCCTTGCAGTATTTTTCGTACAGACCTTGGAACCTGAAAAATTTAAAGAAAATATGTTTAGTCATTTCAAGAATTTAAATGAACATTATATTGTATGCTACATCAGTCTGCAGAGTATTATGGCCCAATCTAACACTTGTCCTTGGGAAAAGGTTACCAAACACAAAGTTAAACTGAAATTTTGTGAAAAATACTTTATTACTCAAATTTTGACATATAAGTTTTCTGCAAAATCACAAGCCACTTAATAAAGTGTACAGCTTTGGATTCACTAATACTCAAGAAATAAAGAATGAGGCTGACATTAACTGATGTTGAATCTTGTCGCGTTACAGAGTATTAATTTCCCATTTTAGGTGTTATCTCATGTAAAACCATTTCCCGTCTGTGCTTGCATCTGCTATGGTCATTACTATAGTTTTTAAACAAGTATTTACCGATGATTTTGGAAGCTGGTATTTTCCTCCTCGTCCGTGACCATAATCATGGTTTTAACCACCTCCTTTCTCTCGTAGAATGGGTACAGACTGGCTGCATTTGCGGTGCACCCATTAGCATGAGTCTCCAAGGCAAGCTTCAGCACCTGTAGAAAATATGTAAAAGATGCTCATTGATGTCTCCATTGTACAAATAAAGATTCATGGAACCGGATTCTTATTCTAATTAATGCTATAATGTTTACAGGATCTCGACAAATGTACATCCTTTTCTGAAATTATTTTACTCTACAGGCATACGTATCGCGTAACTAAATTTCATAATCTTGAATTTTGTTCAACAATCATTCCATAAACAGACCTCATTATAATTTCTATTTGACCTATTTCTTTCTACATGCTTGGACATACTAATTATAAACTTAAGGTCACTCCAGACACACATATCACTTTCCTGATACATTTTATTTTTATTTTAGAGATAACTACATTGTAATCTCTAATGCACATGCAGAGGCCAGAATTTTTTTTTGCCCGGCAGTGTTATTAACTTGGAGTGATCAAATTGAGTAATTAGGAAAAATATGTAAAAAGCACTAATCAACTAACCTCCGCTACAGTTTCTGGAACTTTGTCTGGTTCAAAGTGGCCACCGTTGAAGAACGACAGTTTGGCCGAGCAGATGGCCGTTAGAATACCGGCAATGATGGTACTGGTACGTATGGCCACGCCCATAGATGATGAGGCATCCCCCATCACAAGGATCGGAGACTCCAAGGGCAGACTGTAAAGATTTTAAATGTAACTTAGGTATAACAATATTACGATAACATTATTATAACTTTTTGAGATGTGTATTTGTCTATTCCTATTAAACTTGGTTCGTTTTAGATATACTATGAACAAGATGATTAAGTCTTTCCATTGCACAGAAATTCTGAGAAATTTCATGACAATTCACAATGTATTTACGAAGTTTGATCAATTTAAAAGGGCTGAAACCCCTTTTGTTCGTTAAAACATTATGTACTTTGTTTCATGCGATAAAAGGGGTCAATTACATCAAATGTACCAATATTTTTCAAAGAGGTACTCTTTAAGAAAAGCAGTACTTAGGAATATAGAGAAACTATAAACGGCATGCTTCATTTTCCTGGACCAATCATGAATCACTTAATCCCCCCATCCCCACCCGTCCTTCCTTTCCTCTAAATAAGTTTATAGTATTGATACACTTCCACAGACTAATTAAATTCCTCCCTCTTCTAACTTAAATTTATTGCAACCTCAGACTAATTCTTTAAAAATCCTTACCTGATAGATTTGAGCTTCTTTTCTGCAAGAGGCAGTAACTTTCTGAAGAAAGGACAATTGCTCTCATCTTTCTTGAGAAGTTTGAAGGTGAGAAGACGTTCCATAAATTTACCAAGTGGCAAATTGACGGCATCTCCGCGCTCCAATCGTCTGTCTATGATATCATCCACCTCCTGACACTGTAAATCCTCATACCACCTGCAAAGTGATTTAAATAGAGTGTACAGATGCTGAACACATAACTTTATTAGAATCATAACCGTATTAACTTTTTTTATACTTCAAAGTAAATGTAATTGGTTTGCAATGCTAATTTTTCCATTTGCATGGCAAACCTAATGTATTTTCTGCAAGATGTAAAATATAATTTTAACTGACATTGAAAGTTCGCAAGAGTTACAAAATTTTGAACAAGAGACAAAAAGTTGTGAGCACTAGTTACAAAGTCGTGCACACGATTTTACTAAGTCGTGAAGACCTTTGGTAAGTCATGTGCACCAGTTGCAAAGTTGTCGTTCAAGGTTGTGTGCACAAGTTACTACATTGTAGTTGAGTGCACAAGTTACAAAGTTGCACGCAGAAGTTACAACGTTCTGTGCAGGAGTTACAAAGTTGTGCACACAATTTCAAAGTCAAAAGAGTTCAAAGCAAACATCAATAAGCATACCATAGCACAGTGTCAAGTTTAGGTTCCCTTTCTGCTAGAAGTGCCTTAGACTTTGTTGTGAGGCTGGTTTTGAATTGCCGGACCTGTATATAAGGGATGGGCAGCTCGACTAACAGCTCGTTTACATTCTCTGCAGATAGCGCTTTCTGTCTGGTCACAATGTGATCTGCAGGAGCCTCCCCACCAAAACAATAGCTCAGAAACCATGGCAGACTGGGGAAATCCTACAAATAATGGGATATATAATTAAAATTGAAAGAGAAAAACTTCACAAATGTTTCATATTTTTCCTGATTTTTTGAAAATTGTTTTACGTGAATTTGATGACATATTGTACACAAGTTTAACAAACCTATACCTTACAAAAGAATTGCAAAATACTCAAAATACATGTAGTGTTGAAAAATAATTTTTCTCTGAACTAATCACATTTTTTACTACTAAATCATCTAAACTATACATATTTGAAAATTAAAGTTTGAAGAATGAAATAAAGTTAAAGTCATCATCATTAAAATCTGACTTTGACTATTTGTGTTAGCAGCATGATGGAATTTTTAATAATTAATCTGTCTGAAGTACAAATTAAAGTACATACAAACCTACATTTTACATTTCAAATTAGTCTCAATTTGGCCTCAGTATCAGATGGTTTTACTGCAAAAGATGGACAGACCAGACAACATACCTTTTCAGGGTGGAAATGGCATATATCTGCTAGTTTCTTCCAAGGATCCCTGGGGAAATGAATGGCATAGAACTCTAATTCTTCTGCTGTGAAATTCCTGACCCACTGTCTGACGTGTTTACAGATAGCACCACTGGCTGACCCATACTGTAATATGAGTCAAATGCTATATTGGTTACTTATTGCTTTGGTGCGTAGAAAGAAAGAAAGATTGAAAGAAAGAAAGAAGGGAATTCCCACTATATATAGTAGAAAATATCATCTTTTTTTCCTTCCAAAAGAAAAAATTATATATTCATCCATGCATACATCAATTTCATTCTTGAATAAAGCCTGTGTTTGTGAAACATGAATGCCCCCGGTGGCATCTTTGTTAGTATAAACTTCATTTTCTGTTAAGTATGTGAAAGGTCAAGGGCAACAATTTTGGTATCAATGGAAAGGTCTTGTCACAAGGAATACACATGTGAAATATGAAAGCCCTATCACTTACCATTCAAAAGTTATGCCCAATGTTAAAGTTTTTGAAAAGTAGGTCAAAGGTCAAGGTCACGAGGTCAACAATTTTGGTATCAATGGAAAGGTCTTGTCACAAGAAACACACATGTGGAATATGAACGCCCTATCACTTACCATTCAAAAGTTATGCCCAATGTGAAAGTTTTTGAAAAGTAGGTCAAAGGTCAAGGTCAAGGTCAAAAGGTCAAAAATTTTGGTATCAATGGAAAGGTCTTGTCACAAGGAATACACATGTGAACTATGAAAGCTCTATCACCTTCCATTCAAAAGTTATGCCCAATGTTAAAGTTTTTTTCGGACAAACAGACAAACAGACAAACAAACAGACGGACAGGCCAAAAACTATATGCCCCCGAATCTGTGATTCCGGGGGCATAAAAAATTAAATTTGCATTTATATATCAGAGAAGGATAGGAAGAAGATGCATGTTGAATCCAGGGAGAAGGAGTTAATATTACAAATTCAGTTAAGATTGCAATTCATTACAGTTCAAATCGTCTATCATTCTTAGTTTTTTTTCTCCCATATTAATATATACATGTATTTTTTTGCCGCTTGTTTATACAGAAGATATACTTACAGGTGACTTGATTTTGTTGAGATTGTCGATATTTGACTTGAGTTTTCCCATATTCTGTGGCAGCACCTTATTCTTGGACAGCTGTAGCTGTTTTAACTTCTTCTCCAGCACCCGCGCCTGTCGCCCCGAGTCAAGAAGTTGTAAGGCCTTGAGCACCTCTACCAACCCAAAATTATCACGGTTTTTGAGGAAGGAGGCCGCTAGCTTGAAATCATTCCTTGCCCATGCAGCGGCAAGAGCTCTAATACGAGCATCTGAAATCGGGAGTTTACAGTCATTGAATTAGAAGCTAGTATTCTTATTCTGCATGATTCAGAATCTTTTAAACCGAATCAGTCTGTATAAATGATTTGTCTGCAAACTTAAATAATTTCGGAGAAAAGTAGGAAGGGGGGGGGGGGGGCTGAAGTTGACATCTATATCTGTGCACGATTGTTGTAGAAAACCAGTCTTTGCAAATAGATCATAGTATTAAAAAGGATGGGAGGCCAACATACTCTGATTCTTGGTTATCGTTATCATAAATTTAAAATCATTCGGACGTTAACCGCATTCTACAATGTATATATATAACACCATACAGGTATAAGATCAACAATATACAAAATGTAGGTACAAACACCTAGCTGCCCATAACGTTGTAGATAGATTCTTAAAAACATAATCTGTATGTAACCTCATAATGTAATCCCATGTAATTCCATCATTAATCAGAAAAGAGGGGGGGGGGGGGTGTTCAGAACCCCCTGGAACTTGAAAAATAAATCCTTACTTCCCCGTTTTTACGTACCCCCCCCCCCCCCCCCCCCTTTGGAAAATTTCTAGATCCACCAATTCTGTAGTAAATACTTACTTTGGGCCACCTCCACTCCATTCTCCTCAAGCACCGCCATCCCGGCTGCATACCTCTCCCTATTCTGGTTCTGCCCCTCGTAATGCTGCTTCACCGAGACATTCCCCACAAAATAAGCCTGTACGTCCTTCTCTATGTCCAGGTCCACGGGCTCTGTATGTTCCTGCTTATCTGGCTGGGACCTCGGTCGACCACGGGATCTACTCCCACCACGCCCTCCTCCACGTCCCCCTCGGCCGGCTCCTCTACCGCGTCCGCGTCCTCTACCACGCCCCCTCATTTTAAAAATTTTATTGTGTTTAGAATTATATTTTTTCAATGAAATGCACAAAGTTTTTGCTATGAAAAACTTGTTTGGTGGCCTAGCATGTAGTACTAGGTGTCTTGAAATTAGATTTTAGCTGTGAACTGAGCACGTTGGCCGTTTGTATATATAGGTAAACATAGTAGTTATGTCGCAACACGTGTGCAATTGTTTACTTCCGGACAATTAACTGCCTTTCTAGTACTTCTCCGCAAAATAGTCCTTCTTATTGGAGGGTGTTATATCTAAAATAAGACAGTATTCTTTCCATTATACATTCTTTGAACATTATGAAAAAAGACATGTAGTGTATTTTGAAAAAGATTAAACAAATTTTACATAAAAGGGCCCCAGTAGTTTTAAAAATAGAAAACTTATTCATGCGCACATCTTACTTCTTATTTCATCAGGATCAAAGAAAATGCTTATACTGCAAAATAAATCAATACATTGTAACACGTCTAATTCCATCGGAACATTCCAGAAGCTATTTATGTGGTCTGCACTGATGAAATATGGTGTAAATCCTATATAGGCTGTAATTTTGAATAAGCAGGGGGGGGGGGGGGGGTATCGTCTTTATTTATTTATTTTTTTTTTTTGCGACGCTTTTCAACTAAGCTCATCTGTGAATTAAGTCCTAATTAAGGGAACAATCAAATAATTTTCAATGAGATATTGAAAGAATAGACTGGAAACACCTTTTTCAGAGGTCTTGCATTTATTGTCTTCATTTTTTTGGGTGTACATTTTCCTCCAAATCACTGAATGAAACATGAACAGATCCTCGTCTCCGGTTAAGAGTGTAACCTCTCCTCCCCTCCCCCAAAGTTCTCAAATCCGCATTCGGTTGATTTCGGAACTCGGAAAAAAATCGAGAATTTTTGTATTTTATGGAGTGCGCTGCGCGCGTGGTAAAATGTAAATCAGTCATCATAATCAGTACTATTGTAAACCTTCAAGTATCGATCTAGAATAAAGCGAGATACCGGTATTAATTTTGGTTGATTTCAATCTTTCTGAAAAGAATAATTATCGCATGAAAAAAAATTACAATTTTGCGATTGCCGAACGGTGAACTCCGTGGACATTAGGATCTCGCACTTTTAATCATATATACATGTATAAGTACATGAACCATCAATTTTTTATCGTGAGTCCCCCCCCCTCCCCTCCCCTCCCCCTAAAAAAATTGTGAAGTATCAACAGCGCAACTCACAAAATTATGTGCTTCGGTACACATAGATCGTTTACAGTATCATCATTGTATATGAAAATATTTTAAGCATTTAAATGACTTGGAACAGCATCTGTCCTTGTATGATAACTTCGACCTTGACCTTTGATTTCAAAAGGAGTCATCCCTTTGATTATTACCAGACTGATAAAGAAGCACTAGAATCATGTTGTGGCAGCAATTTCTTTAAAATTACACTCCCAAGTTTGACCTTGACCTTCTAATCAAAAATCAACTTTATGAGACATTGTCGAGCGTAAGATAATGTTCATCATTCTTCAGGCAAAAAAATACCCAGTTTATGGCGTGGATGCCAAGTTTGACCTTGGCCTTTGACCTCAAAATCTATAGGGGCCCTCCATAGTTCATGGGTAGCCCATATAAGATTTATCATCATTGTATGTCCAGACATCTCCGATTTAGATACAGAAATCATTTTGTATTTGTGGACAGACAAACTCTCAGTCGAGTTCCATTTCAGAAAAGAAAACGATTAAAGCACAGCGATTTATCACGCTTCCTGGTTGCTAAATTTTCTTTGATTATGGATTATAACCAGAAGTCTCTGACGAGACTGTAGCTCTCCTGGTTGTTTTTTCTAAAACATCAATTTCCTTTCTTTTTTTTTTTAAACCAAGACCATAGGGAGCAGGCGCTCTAACAAATTATAAGTAGCATGACAAAACTACATATCCATTATACTGCAACTATAATAGCACTCATATAATTCATAATATCCGAGATAAAGTATTTCTAAAAAGAATGTCACACCCATTTTCCAAGATCCTAGGGGCAAAGGACTGCTAGCTCAAATGAACTACCAATGACACATCAAGACTTGGATAAAGAATTAACTCCCCATCATAAATAGCTTTAAACGAGAAGAGAGCACAACTATATAGGAAAAATTACCGCACCCATTTTCAAAGACCCTAGGGGTATAAGGCTAAAACAAAATATCAGGTGCACATCTATGCCACAGACTAATCATTGCAAAAAGAATTAATTCTACATCATTTATAGTGTCAGAGGAGTTGCAAGCACAAGATTACATTTACTTATATAGGAAAAATGACCACACCCATTTCTGAGACCCTAAGGGTCAGGGGCTAAAACATAAAAACAGGTGCACAACTAGACCAGAGACCCATAATATTGCAATAAGAATTTAGTCAGAGGAGTTGTGAGCACAAGATTACATAGAGTTATATAAGAGAAAATGACCACACCCATTTCTAAGACCCTGGGGGTCAGGGGCTCAAACAAAATATCAGGTGCACAACTAGACTACAGACCCATCATATTGCAAAAAGAATTAAGTCTCCATCATTTATAGTGTCAGAGGAGTTGCGAGCACAAGATTACATAGAGTTATATAGGAGAAAATGACCACACCCATTTCTAAGACCCTGGGGGTCAGGGGCTCAAACAAAATATCAGGTGCACAACAAGACTACAGACCCATCATATTGCAAAAAGAATTAAGTCTCCATCATTTATAGTGTCAGAGGAGTTGCGAGCACAAGATTACATAGAGTTATATAGGAGAAAATGACCACACCCATTTCTAAGACCCTGGGGGTCAGGGGGCTCAAACAAAATAGCAGGTGCACAACAAGACCACAGACCCATCATATTGCAAAAAAAAATTAAGTCTCCATCATTTATAGTGTCAGAGGAGTTGTCCGGACAAGATTACATAGAATTTAATGACCACGCCCATTTTATAAGACCCTGGGGGTCAGGGACTGAAACTAAATGTCAGGTGCACAACTAGACCATGGACCAAGTAAAATGCAAAAAGAATTAACTTTCTATCTCTAACAGTTTCAGAGGAGTTGTCCGGACAATATTACATAGAATTTAATGACCACGCCCATTTTCTAAGACCCTGGGGGTCAGGGAGTGAAACTAAATGTCAGGTGCTCAACTAGACTATGGTCCAAGTAAAATGCAAAAAGAATTAACTTTCTATCTCTTACAGTTTCAGAGGAGTTGTCCGGACAAGAATTGTTTACGGACAGACGGACAGACAGACAGACGGACAGACGTACAGACGGACAGACGGACGGACGCCGGACAAAGGGTGATCGCATAAGCTCGACTGGTCTGAGACCAGTAGAGCTAATAAACCATAGTATATAGAGCTATCAGGAAGCGTGATAAATCCCTGTGGATCAAAGTTTTGCTTGTGGAGTTGGGGCAGAGAACAATGTTTGTAGGGAATATCATGTAGACAAAATAATCATGAAATGAAAGTTGTAAAAAAAAAACCAAATCACTTCTATTTCACTCAACATACTGAACCTAAATCTACAGAAACAAACAAACAAATCAGTTTCAAATTTTATAACAAAATTCATTGAAAACAACAGGAAACTCATACAAAACTTAATATAATTCAATATAGAAATCAAAAACAGAAATTTCATGAACATGTTGTGGATCAACAAAATCGGTGGGGTGGGGACTTACCGTATAGCCTATGAAACGCGTAAGTCTAAGGTACCTGACCCCAAACCCACCCACCTTGATCTGTCCATTTTAAAAGATGTAATAATCTAAACAAGTAAATATAAGTAACTAAGTCAATAATAATTGTAAAATGTTTCATTACATTTCAAACAGTCTACTTAAGTATAAAATACACTAGACTTCAAACATGATATGTATACATAATAATGGAGAAACATTTCTTATATGACGAGTTTGTGAAACAATGATACCCTGTGCAATAACAAAATATGACACAACTCTAAAGCTCTTGTTAATTCTAACTTGGAGAATTAGAGCATAAATTTCAGAATTAGAACACAACTTAGAAATTTAGAGCATTTATTTTCATTTCAATGATGTGTTTAGTTTCATATGATCATTACTTGTACATTTGGATCCTAAAACAAATCATTCAAAAGTTAGAATCAATGTTGAAGTGTTTTGCAGAAAGCAAGACATACAGACAATTCAAAACTAAAATGCCTCAGAGTCTCTGATTACAGGGGCACAAAATACCACAGTAACATAATATATCAACATTAAAACTAACCTTTATTGTACAAAAAAATCAAAAACTTCAATGGTGAGCCAGCTTATAATCATGTTTTGATTATAAGGGAAAAGGTCAGTTGATTATGATAATAGGATTATTTCATTATCATTTTAAAATTTCCATTGTCATTCTTAAGAAACGAAATTTCTGATTGGCCAAAAAATTGTGTTGATACCTGCATCAATCCAAACTGGAAGTACGCGCTTAGCAACGTCATAAGCAACGTCGTTGGCAAAACAATGTCAAAGCAGCAAATAAATGTTGAAATGCCACTAAATGAAATGATGAGGAATCATTGTAATATTTTTTTGGTTGAGCGCACAATGCAGTTTTCCCTCAATTTTTGGTGTTGATACCTCTATAAACGATAAAAAATATTACAATGATTCTTTAAGTCTTTTAAGGGGGGGGTGGGGGGGTGGGGGGGGGGGGGGGTAAGGTCTTAAATCAGATCAGACTAATTCCATGGACAGGGAGGGGAGATAAATTGATCCTAATTAAAATGAAAAACATAGGTATTATATCACAGACTACAAAGCTCACCTCATGGCAGCATTTTTCTAAGTATATTGGCTTTTCAAAGCAAAATCACTCAAGAAAAAGTAGGTCAAGGTCATTTTATGAAAGTTTGATCAAATATACATCCAATATGCAAGTTTGGTACAAGTAGCACTTATACTTTGCTCAATATTGGATTTTAAAGGCAAAATCACTCAAGCGGAAAGAGTAGGTCAGATGCTGCATCCAATGCATGGGTCCATCTCAGTATCCCAAGATGAATCACTAGTGCATGTATGGTTATTGTAGCATCAGTACTTTGTCAGAGACTGAGCTACCCCTAACTTCTTTGGGTCCGCTCACCAGTTTCTCTTACCCGGTCACGCAGCACAGAAATATTGCGCAATCATACATAATTTGACGTCATCTCATTTTATTTCTATATTTTTCACATTATTATACTATATATCAATCTGTTCATTATATCTACAGATTTTATATGATACTAGTCTCAAGGTCATGTTAAGATTGCTATACATAATAAATTTCATACATGTTTGCTGAAAAAGGTTCAGAAAATTGGCCTAAAATTCATGGTTATTGCCATTTTTCTGTGTATTGTTTTTGGTCTCCTGGAAAAATTTCAGAAATAATGCTTATATTTCCTTAAAGCTATTATCTTATACTCCATTCTAGCCAAATTTTAAAAATTTCCAACACATGTAACTCAAAAAATGTGTAAAAACCCAAAAACTTCATATTTTCCCTTATGAAGTCTTGTCAAACAGGGAAAATCCGGTACGCCTTTTAAAATATCTATATTTAGACTAAATTAGTCATGTGACCTAAAATTTTTATTGCTCTTACACAAGGCAGGCATACTCTACAATATGCATCTTACCATTATAGACTATCTTCATAATGGTCTTTTCAACCCACCTTTCAAAACCACTCAATTTCCCCTATTTCAGCTTTTCCACCCTGGACATTTTGGGTTTACTCTAACAAGAGCCCCAGGGGGCACAACGCTCACCTGATACCCATGCACGCTCTAACTGACATACTGACAGAGAAAAAGAATAAAACAATGAAATGATTTCACAAATTAAGTTTATTTAAAATTGAACACAAAACCTTTCATTATTGATAGCTAGCATGCCAGAAATTATAAAGCCTGTCTTTGTGAAACGAGAATGCCCCCGGCGGCATCTTTGTTAGTATAAACACCATTTTCTGTTAAGTATGTGAGAGGTCAGGGTCAGCGTAATATTGGTATCAATGGAAAGATCTTGTCACAAGGAATACACATGTACAATATGAAAGCCCTATCACTATAACCATTCAATAGTTATGCCCAATGTTAAAGTTTCTGAGAAGTACGTGAAACGTCAAGGTTATGGTCATGAGGTCAAAAATTTTGGTAAATACACATGTGAAATATGAAACCTCTATCACCAGCTTCCATTCAAAAGTTATGCCCAATGTTAAAGTTTTTTGGAAAACAGACAGACAAACAGAAAGACGGACAGGCCAAAAACTTTATGCTCCCGAATCTTTTATTCCAGGGGCATAAAAAACAAAGATTTTTCGGTTTTGCCTTTATTCACTAAAATCTATGAATTATGCTTTTGAATAGTATTGATTTCATCTCAAATACATGAAACGTACAGTTAAAATCGTTTTGATCCAATATTCAACAATTCAAGTGAGTTGTGCAGAAATTGTGCCAGTTTGTTTTCCAAAAAAGCAGTGTATGTTGTATCAAACCTCATGACCCAGTGAAGCCACTTGAACAAATAATTTTCAGTAAATATGCTGAAATGCGACGCTTCTTGCCTATGCATATTTCAACAGGCAAGAAGGAGCGTCGCATTTCAGCATACGCTGTTCAACAACTCAAGTGGTTTCTCTAAGGTTTCGCAGTTTGAAACAAATTAAAAGGCCCATGAAATTGTTAAGCTTGTCCAACTAGCAGACCTACGACATCGTTATTTACTGTTAACTAATTGTTTTACCTCATCATAGGTCTGTTACACGGGCAAGTTGTTAGCGGAGAGAGTTCATGAAATGTATCGGTTGCATTGGATTTTCCGACAAGAAGTTATTTGGTCTGATAAAAACTCATTATGTATCTATTATTTGAACAGATAAAAATTCCCAAATGTCTTAACACAGGATCCTGTCGCTTTATGAGAGAAAATGTTTTATTATTCACAACCTCAGGCCTCTGTATTCCTCTTAGAAATATTATACATACAAGATGACGAACACAGTGGCTTAAGGTTGTGAATAATAATTTATTTTCTCTATTAAAACAACAGCTTCTGTGGTCCAACATTTCATTGGAAGATTTCAGGAACTCTGAACGGAATTATTTATTTTCAAGAATTTCAGATATTAAATGTCCTATGCATTCTCAAAATCCAGAGGAAGAGATTACTCATTAGACGTTTCTTCAAGAAATCAGTCCGTAAATTACTTCATCTAAGAGAGTCTAAGACAGAGGAAATTCGAGCAAACTTTATACATAATAACAAGTATATGCAAGTGTTCCAAGTACATGAATGATAACCATTATGAACGTTGTTCATAGCTCAAACCATACTCGCTCCTTTAACATACCTACATGTAATTCCGTCATCAGGAAGAACTCATTCTTCGTACGTACAGTCACAGAGTGGAACGAACTGGATAACCATCAAGTGCTGTCAAGGACTGTGGAAGGCTTTAGATTCAGCCTGAAGCGCGATTAAGTAAGTTTATGCGCTCTCTCATTCCGTTGATCACAAGCCAGTATTGGTAATTCAACGTACCCATACAGATACAGATACAGATTATGAAAGTGTTCCAATTATAAAAATCTATTCCGTTTGCACTGTATCTCCTGAAATATATCGCAGTACTGCTTTGCGGTTTGTATTGCAATGAAGCGCCTAGCGGAATACGATGCGCCTTGGGGACGAAGATGAATGAATGCGTATCTAGGTCATTGTCCTGTCAAATAGTTCTGATTATTTTCTTATTATTTTCAACAATTGGTGGAAAATACACACAATGTTTATCTTGAATTGTCTTCTCCGTGATTGTTTACTAGACAGATGAAATAAAATTTTGAATATAGTTTTAAAGTGTGTGAGACATCTACATGTGTGGAAGAATACGTGTGAAAATGGGTCCTCAGATCATAAAATTCGAATAATTCCGGTCCGGAACCAGGTGCATGGCTTTGAAAAATATTTTAAAAGTTGTGTACTTTTAATCATTACGGCATTTTTTTTTTTTTTTGTGATTCAAATAAAATTTCTTCATTTAAAAGTAGTATCAATGTGTATAACCCGGTGCGATTTGAGAATTTCTTTTCTTTTTTGGTAAGAAAACATACATTATACCTATGTACAATCTTAAAAAATATTCCTTAAAAATCCAAAAGTGGATATCTGGACAAAATTCTTTCACTTGTAGGGTACCATGCATGAGTACCTCATACCTACAAATTGTCATGACAATCTGAAGAGTGGTTATAGAAAAGAAGCAGAAAATATATGAAAATCACCCCCCCCCCCTTCCTTTTTACATAAGAAAAAAATTCATAAAAAATCAAAAAAATAAAATTTAAGCATAAAATACATATCAAAGCATTAAGTAAGTTAAATATGATAAATATGTAGTAAATGAGTGTGTAAAATCATACACTTATTGAGTTATTTAAAGAAAAAGTGCAAAAATGTGCATTTCTGACTAAGTCCGAAAAGACGTCAAAAACGCGTCAAAAATTAGTTGTCGGATTTTAACGAAATGAACAAACTTGAATCATACATCCTTCTAGATCACATAGATACAATTAGTTTTTCAATCCATTCAGTGGAACTGGAGAAGAAGATTTTTGAAGAGGGGTACCCTCCGGGGCCTATTTGACCCCGCCCTGGATCCACCCCTGAAGGGATCGAGCCGAAATGAACAAACTTGGTAGAGGACCTTTAGTACTTCATGCATACCAAGTTTCATCAAAATCCCTTCAGCCGTTCTTGAGAAGAAGTTGAAAATGTTAAAAGTTTACGACGGACGGACGACGGACGACGGACGCCGGACGCCACACTATGACAATAGCTCACTTGAGCCTTTGGCTCAGGTGAGCTAAAAAGCGGTGAGCAAACCCTTTAAACCAAGTCACTCAAATTGAAAATGTAGGTCAGATGCATGGGTTCACCTCAGTATCCAAAGATGAATCACTTGTGTAAGTTTGGTACTTTTTCAAATACTGAGCTATCCCAAACTTCTTAACGCAGACGCAGACATGCTGGTGTATAGCATTATAGACTCACTCAACTTTGTCTAGGTGAGCTAAAAAAAATTGTGGCAATTTCCCCCTAAAATCAAACGACTTCACTCTCAACATTTTTGCTACAATCAACACACAAAATAAAGCCTGTGTTTGTGAAACACGAATGCCCCCGGTGGCATCTTTGTTAGTATAAACGCCATTTTCTGTTGAGTACGTGAAAGGTCAAAGTCAAGGTGACGAAGTCAAAACTTTTTGCTATCAATGAAATGGTCTTCTCACAAGGAATACACATGTGAAATATGAGAGCCCTATCACTTACTATTCAAAAGTTATGCCCAATGTTAAAGTTTTTGAAAAGTAGGTCAAAGGTCAAGGTCACGAGGTCAAAAATTTTGGTATCATCGGAAAGGTCTTGTCCCAAGGAATACACATGTGAAATATGAAAGCCCTATCACTTACCATTCAAAAGTTATGCCCAATGTTAAAGTTTTTGAAAAGTAGGTCAAAGGTCAAGGTCAAGAAGTCAAAATTTTTGGTATCAATGGAAAGGTCTTGTCCCAAGGAATACACATGTGTAATATGAAAGCCCTATCACTTACCATTCAAACGTTATGCCCAATGTTAAAGTTTTTGAAAAGTAGGTCAATGGTCAAGGTCAAGGTCATAAGGTCAAAAATGTTGGTATCAATGGAAAGGTCTTGTCACAAGGAATACACATGTGAAATATGAAAGCCCTATCACTTACCATTCAAAAGTTATGCCCAATGTTAAAGTTTTTGAAAAGTAGGTCAATGGTCAAGGTCAAGGTCATAAGGTCAAAAATGTTGGTATCAATGGAAAGGTCTTGTCACAAGGAATACACATGTGAAATATGAAAGCCCTATCACTTACCATTCAAAAGTTATGCCCAATGTTAAAGTTTTTGAAAAGTAGGTCAAAGGTCAAATTCAAGGTCACGAGGTCAAAAATTTTGGTATCAATGGAAAGGTCTTGTCCCAAGGAATAAACATGTGAAATATGAAAGCCCTATCACTCACCATTCAAAAGTTATGCCCAATGTTAAAGTTTTTGAAAAGTAGGTCAAAGGTCAAGGTCAAGGTCACGAGGTCAAAAATTTTGGTATCAACTGAAAGGTCTTGTCCCAAGGAATACACATGTGAAATATGAAAGCCCTATCACTTACCATTCAAAAGTTATGCCCAATGTTAAAGTTTTTGAAAAGTAGGTCAAAGGTCAAGGTCAAGGTCACGAAGTCAAAATTTTTGGTATCAATGGAAAGATCTTGTCTCAAGGAATACACATGTGAAATATGAAAGCCCTATCACTTACCATTCAAAAGTTATGCCCAATGTTAAAGTTTTTAGTTCGGACAAACAGACAAACAGACAGACAGACAAACAGACGGACAGGCCAAAAACTATATGCCCCCGAATCTGTGATTCCGGGGGCATAAAAAGAATATAACATTTCAAAATGAAGGAGTAATATAAGTTCATTCAAACAGTATTACAAATATACAGGAAATCTTCCTTTTCATAAAGTTAAAGCAAAGTACAAAATGTACTTGTGTGAATTTGATTAAAACTTGATCCTTTTCTAAACTTTATACCTCATGTGACGACTAGTATACTTCAACTATAACGTAAATAAATCCTTTTTACTCAACTTTGACATTTTTCATTGACTCTTATATTTTTCATCTTATGATATCTTATGTTTGTTTAAGTTTAAAAAAGGTAGGGCAATTAAAAACAAAGAAATTTCTTCAAAACATAACTTTTTTAGTTTGACAGAAAAATAATCAGCATGATAAGGGTGTAAATATATCAATAATGCAGAAAAAAAACATATAAAATAATCCAGATACCGAAAAAAAACTGACTGAGAAAGCACCAGCTTTTGTTATTTGAAAATATTACCTAAGAATTCTCATAATATTATCACTTCCCATGAACACAACATATCCTAAGAGGAAAAGCAATACAAAAACTTCATCGTTTTCCCCTTATTTCAAATGAAATTGAAATTTTAAGTTTGTTCACAAAAATTCACATTTCAGTATATAGTTTTGATTTCATTAAATCATAAATCTAACAAAAATCTAACAAATAACAAATCTAACAAATAATACAAATTTTACAAAAAGAAAGAAGTAATTCATATTAGGGAGGTTGAGATTTCCTTTGTGTAACTTGTACGTGTCCTTGTATTCTGATCCGCTATCGTTTGACATCATTTGCTTTACAAGGTACACGTTGCCAGTGAATGTGTACAGTGTGAGATACACATAGGATTTTACTTCAAGATATTTCATCCCCTTTATTCTATGGCATTCAACTCAGAATTATTTCAAGTTTCTATTCAAATCAGTAGATTTAACCGAACTTAACGTTCCTTTTGAATTCTAAACCTGTCCAAAAGTAAACACAAGTTCACTAAGATTTTACAAGCACGCGTAGTGGTCTTTGAAAAGAAATCTCTACAACAGTAACGTGTACTTCAACTTGTGCACTAGACATATCCGACAAGTTACATGTAGGAAATCTCATTTTCTCTACTATCTTCTCAAAATCAGACTGAATACTAAATATTAATTTGTGAAATTAAATCATATTATCGCTACATGCATTGTACAGAATTCCAAATCCTACAAGCATTGTACAGAATTCCAAATCCTACAAGCATTGTACAGAATTCCAAATCCTACAAGCATTGTACAGAATTCCAAATCCTACAAGCATTGTACAGAATTCCAAATCCTACAAGCATTGTACAGAATTCCAAATCCTACAAGCATTGTACAGAATTCCAAATCCTACAAGCATTGTACAGAATTCCAAATCCTACAAGCATTGAATTTGTACAGAATTCCAAATCCAGCAAGAAATGTCTTTAGAAACTGTTCAAATTTTTTAAACAGATAACAATATGTGCATGAATACCAGCAATCATGTAGCTTATAGAAAAGATGATGGAATTTTGAGAAAGGAAATAATTAAAAAGACTGCTTTGTTGGCTTGTGATTTCTTCACCCCCCCCCCCCCCCCCCCCCCCCCGAAAAAAAAAAAAAACAGGCAAGGGGAAGGGGAGATTCAACTAGAGCATTTTTGCCAAATTCTGACACATTTGCACAAGTCATGAAGCCCCCTTTCCTTAACTTATATGTCTACATGACTGCATAAAGTTTGATACTGTAAACGTGGTTATTTTCGCTGGGGGAAAAGTTCTTGATTATAACATTAAGACGTTACCGATGGGGGAAATATTTGCGACTAAAATGTCTTTCCAATTGTAATAATGCAACGGGGATATTTTCGCATGAGGGGGGTTAAATTTTCGTGAAGTCCCTTGATTCGCGGAAAACGCAAAAATTTCAACGTTTACAGTAACTGAATGCTGAATTTGAATATTGTATACGTATATAGAGTCATTCATGGTGTATTAATCTTCACTACATTTGATTTGCGGTCAGCTCCGTACCACAAAAGTTTGTCTCAGTGAATTTAATGCTTAACTCAATACTAGCAAGGGTGAGTATGCAAATCAATATCCATGTGATATGAGCTAAGTGCTAAAAAAAAACACGAAAGAAAGTACCAGCAAATGATTCTTCTTATACAGCATTTGAATCTGCATTTGTACCACATGAGATCATAAATGTATGATACGCATACAAGTCCAACCTGAGAGAATTCACATCATCATTTTCTGGCTTAATGCTATAGTTTGTGTAAACTTAGTTGATGTTTTAGAGCAAGATTTTTACATTTAAACGTCATCTTGCATATATTGCATTTGATCGTCTGCTCTTTGTTGTGCGTTAACTGGTGCTGAGTGAGTTTGTATTTCAGTTTGTATCCTTTCCCGCATAATCTACAAGAAAAGGTTCTCATTTGGCTAGAGGGGTGAACGTGTGTCATGTGCATAACCAAGTTCTCACAACTGGTGAATACGTTCCCACAAAACTTACAGAGAAAGACATCTGTCCGATGGAATCTTTTGTTGTGTTGATTCAGAGCGGCTTTACAAGAGTAGATTGTGTTACATTCCTTGCATTTAATGGGCTTCAGTCCTCTGTGCTCTTGTATATGCATGCTGTAGGAGTTTTTCATTGTAAATCGTTGCGAGCATATCGGACATTCAAATCTAAATTTTTTCACATGGCTTCTGAAGTGCCGTTTTGTATCTTCTCTATCTACGAAACTTGCCTTGCAGTAGCAGCACTTGTACTTTTGGACGCCAGTTTGACTATCTATTCTGATATGGTTGCGATAATGCCGTTCTAAGTGAGTTTTAGACACATACTTATGACTGCAGATGTCACACTGTACGGAATATTTCAGAAAACACTCATCAGGTGTCTGAAGTTTAAAGGATTCTGCCGCTGAAAAAAGTAAAACAAAATATCTGTAAAAAGGAGAGATCTTATTAAGGAATATCTATTTTAAAGTCGTCTTGACATTTCTGAATAAATGGCCGTCTGTCTGCCAGGCTCACTTTGGAAACTGGATAAACGTGATTTGACTATTATGTCATGCAAAAATTTAACTGAAATTGATACCATTCAAAAGATCTCACTTTGTTGTAAATCTAGATATAAGTTATATGATAGTCATTGTATGCAATCAAACTTAATAGACAAAACAAGTTTAAGATGGGCCATTTCCCATGCTTATTTTTTCCTTGATGTTGTGACGTCTCCATAGGCTCGATGTTAAACTCGGCAACGTCATGATGAAATTTACTGTATTGAAACACTGAAAACGCCCCATCTAAAAATTTATATTTTATGAATAATATGATAACAAAAACCAACTGTTGTTTGACATAAACCAAAATTAACGACGAAGTGAGATCTATTTAATGATGTAGATATTACTTAATTTTTTTATGACAAAGTTATCAATTATCCTGTTTATCCACTTTTCAAAGTGAGCTGTGCGGGCAGTAATTTAAGTCTTGAGCAGATCTATTTTCCACATCAACTTTTTGATCTTTAACCCTAAATTACACTAAAGACCTTTGCCTCAAAGCCCATATTCTAAAAAATAGTTTGCAACATTTATTCCAAATTTCCTCCTAATTCAAATACCTTGTCGACTGAACACAAGTTTTAAAGAAAATTAATGTACTTACTATGGAATTTTGTGAAGTGGTGAATGAGTGCCTGATAGGAACTGGTTCGCCAGTAACATAACGGACAGGCATAAGGCTTGAAGTTTGTATGTTGTGAGACATGAATTCTTGCAGAAATGACATCTTTTGCTATGAATCCGCAATCGTCACACGGAGACAGCCCATAAGACTGCCCACAGAATTCCTTGTGTTTGTTACGTTCAGATCTAGACATGCTTGAGTGGAAATCTCTTTTGCAGTATGGACAGACGGACATGGTCATTTGGTAATCACTGTGAGTTTCAATGGGGTTCCCCAGTTCCGTCTCTGCCTGGCCTTTCTTGACAGCACTACCGATTTCACTACCGATTTCAGGACTATGTTCTACTGGAGAACCATCTCTACTCATCGTTAAATCTATGACTTCCTCCTTGGAGCTGCATCCAGAATCCTCTTCCTCCTTATTATCAATGGATCCATGATTTGATGTTTTTGAATCCTCACTATTTGTAGAACTGACTTTAGGATCAACTCTGCACATTTTGGAAGGTAGTCTTCGATCACTGTCTGTAGAAACTGTCCTTCTCTTTCGGAACACGTAAGGAGTAGAATTCCTTGATTCCACCTCTACAACTGGAATGCTTTTCATACTTGTTGCTGCTGTATCGATAGAAGATTCTGAGTCAAATGTGTCGCTACCACTTGTTGAATTAGCCGACATATTTTCCTTGCTTTTTGGCAGTTCTGTCTCAATGTTCTCCCTTGCCTTTGTTTTCAAACCAAATTTGACTTGATCTGAAATTTTCAATCTCTCCACAACAACCTTTGGATGCATTCTTCTATCATGATGTTTGGTTTGAGGTTTCGGCTGCTTCCTCATAACTCTAGGCTGAAAACCATTCTTACAAACAATTTTTGACTTTATTATCAAGGGCTTAGAGACAATTTCTTCTTCACTTGTATCTGTCATTGGTTTGGAACTAATAGTACACCGTCTCTTTTTCGTCTGTGGAGTTGAAAGTCTGCTGGGTACAACTCGGAAAGGATAAGACCCTGAGCAAGTTACCCTCACACCTCCAACATTTCTGAAAAAGTAGCGTCTTGAGATGTTAAGACAGTCTCTATAATACCTCCCTCTTTGTTTTTTATCTGCTTCTTTTTTGGATACATTACTTGCTTCAGAATCAATATTTACCTCATTGTCTGAATCTACTGAGAATGACTCATCATCTTTACCATTTTCAGCATTATCTTTATCATCCACATTATCGTTATCATCAACACAATCATCATTATCATCCATACAATCATCTATATCATCATCGTTTCCTTCATCAAAGTTGTCATCATCTTCGGTTTTTACACTCTGAAAATGTTCTTGGTCCTCGTCTGTTACTTCATCGACTGACATGTATAGAGGTTCTGAAAAGCCAGCTTCTGACACATCATTTCGTGAAACTTGCATCATTTCACACGCTACTCTCTCACTGTCTTTCTTTTCCCCTTCGGTATGTATGTTTGATGGTCTATTTGTGCCACAAGGCTGCAGCTGTACGGATATGTTCGAGTTTGGCCCATTGTCTGCACTCTGAGTAAACATACTACTTCCTGTGTCAATTCCATTCTTTGAACAGTCAGGTGCTGAACAGTAATGTCTATAAATGATAGAAAACATGCATGTAATCATGTCTGTGAAAAGATGATAAAAAAAACAATACTGGTAGATGGTTACTTTTTAGTTTAGAGAAGAATAGCTGACGAATTAAACTTGATGTGACGTAATGTAGCAATTCATCAATCATAGTACCGTATAACTAGAAATTTTCGCGAGTATCAAATTTCGTGATTTGATGGTAAAATAGGGTGCTTTTAATTTCGCGAGTACAATTTTTCGCGATTCCTAAGTTACAAGCAAATAAAACACATGATGCTACTGTTTTGTACCTTTTATTATTGAATTTTTAGTTTGCGCTATATGAGGATACACTCAATTCACTTATCTTAGCGTTTTAGAAGTAAAAAGTGAAGAACTGAACGTGCTTAATAAGAACAAATTGTAACTTATATATAAATTTGTGATATACCTTATCAAAGACAATTTTTCGCGATTCCAAATCACTCGCAAATATAGCGAAAATTAGTATCACACGAAAATTTCTGGTTATACAGTATTGCATGCAAAATCAAACCATATGACCATTATTTCATCTTTTGGGTATCAAAAATGTAACAGGTGATATGCTGCTTTGTTTTGGAAGCAAAAGAATGTTCACCATTCAAACTTGATGTAACTAGAACTGCCCTAAAGTGGACGAATTATACCCCCCGCGGGATGTTTTTTATAAATGGCACCATTTATGATGCAACGTGAAAAGCCTACCATTTATAGCATGCAACACATCTGCTTTCAAATCTTTTTAACTTAAACTGCAACATAAGTCCAAAGTCAAGTTCAAAAGGTCAAAAAGTCATGGTACCAAACTGTAGTACACTTTGTGGTGAATGTAAGTATGAAATGTGAAAGGCCTACCATTTATAGTACATGTATGAAAGAAATCTGCTTTCAAAATTTCTAAACCTGTCCTAAATTCAACATAAACCAAAAGTTAAGGTCAAGGTCGAAAGTCATGATACCAAACAGTTGTACTCTTTGTGGTGAATGCGTGTATGAAATATGAAAGGCCTACCATTTATAGTATAAAAGAAATCTGCTTTCAAAACATCTTAACATAAAATGTTGTATAGGTGAAGGTCAAGGTCACAAGGTCACGGGGTCAAAAGTCATGGTACCAAAATGTTGTACTCTTTATGGAGAATGTGTGTATGAAATATGAAAGGCCTACCATTAAAAGTGTAAAAGAAAACTGCTTTCAAAACTTCTTAACATAAAATGTTGTATACAGTGAAGGTCAAGGTCACAGGGTCAAAAGTCATGGTACCAAAATGTAGTACTCTTTATGGTGAATGAGTGTATGAAATATGAAAGGCACTATTAAAAGTGTAAAAGAAATATGCTTTCAAAACTTCTTAACGGACAGACAGACAGCACCGTCTTTTCCCTGCTTCGACATTTACACAATTGATTGTCCGATATCAAGCCCCTCAACTTACATCAAATTTATATAGGTGTTTGTTTCAAATATCTTAAAGTAATTCTGATTGGAAATAGTACATAAGCATAAAATGTGCAGCAAAAGCTGTATTTCTAGGTCAAAAATCGTAAAAGAAGGCAGGTCTGCCCACTCGGCATCACTTATAAAGAAAGTACTTAAGAATTTCTAACTTACTTTGTAACAAGTTGATCTAGATGTTTCTTCACTATGTGGGCCTTTATCTCCTTCACAGACTTGATGTTCAACGAACACGACGTGCAGCAGAACACATCCACCTCTAGATCCTCACACAACAACTTCCAGTGTGCCGTTCTGACGTGTTCATGACACTCCTCCTCCATGAAAAACTGTGACGCACAGTTCTGGCACTTAACCATGGCAATTTTGGATGCCGCAAAATTGTCTGCAACATTCTCAGACATTTCATCCCGATGTTTTCTAGTCATGTGCCTCTGCATTTCACCTTGCGACTTGATGTTAAGAGAACAGTACTTGCATCTGAAGGAATTGATTTCAATATCTTCGACCAGATCGGAAGCATGCACATCTTCAAGGTGCTCCTCTAAATCCTCTTGCGATAGAAATTTGACTTTGCAAAGTTTGCATACCACCATAGCTATTTTTGACGATGAGTAAAATTCTTCTATATGCGTCTCTTTCAAGTGATTTGCCATCTCATCTTTAGCAACATGGTTTTGACATAAAGTACACTGACTGCTATGGTTGACATTAATGTTCACAGTATCTAACCTTTCTTCCTTTTCCGCATCTTTTGAAACAAGCAGATCTTTATTTATAGGTACAAGTTGTACATAGTTTCTAGCTCTTGCATATTCTGGTCTAACACCATTCACAGGTGTTAAAGAAGCAGACGTTGGATTATCAAAAATACTGGTGTTCTTAATTACTTTTGCATCTTCCAAAGATTCTTTGTTCACTAATACTCCATCTTCAGAAGATTCTTTGTTCACTAATACACCATCTTCAGAAGCTTCTTTGTTCACTAATACACCATCTTCCAAATATTCCTTGTTCACTAATACACCATCTTCAGAAGATCCTTTGTTCACTAATACACCATCTTCAGAGGATTCTTTGTTCACTAATAAACCATCTTCCAAAGATTCTTTGTTCACTAATACACCATCTTCCAAAGATTCCTTGTTCACTAATACACCATCTTCAGAAGATTCTTTGTTCACTAATACACCATCTTCAGAAGATTCTTTGTTCACTAATACACCATCTTCCAAAGATTCCTTGTTCAGTAAAACACCATCTTCAGAAAATTCTTTGTTCAGTAAAACACCATCTTCAGAAGATTCTTTGTTCAGTAAAACACCATCTTCAGAAGATTCATTGTTAGCTGATAAACAAGTTTCATTTTTCACTAGTTCTGCATCCTTTAAAGAACTTTTGTTAGTTGCACTTGTGATACAAGTGATATTAGTCTGACCAGCACCATCACCATGTCTTCTGCAATTCTCGTCTCTAATTTCATCCACAGATTTATCATCTTTGTCTCCAGAACATGGCATTTCCAAGTAAGGAACGTCTTGTCTTTCAATATGTAAAATAGGTTTTACATCTACCACATCAAAAAAATTTACGTGCAAGTTTTTGGAATTCATATCTAATCTAAAAACTGCAGTCTCTTCAGCAGTATTTACAATTTCATGTTTTATTGTCATACATTCTAAAGCATTTTCAACAGTTTCTTCCATTTTTCCATTACCTCCTAAACAATCGGACGTTTTGTCTACTGCATCTTCATCACTATGTGAAATGTCGTCTGCTAAGGCAACTCTATGATCTTCTGAAACAAAATCTCCCTCAAAAGGACTTCTTCGAGCTGAATTGATATTGTCATTTTCAATAGTAGACCTAACCAATGAATTGATCTTCTTTGTTTGTCTTGCAACAAAATGAAGTAACTGACAATGAGGTTTAATATCCTCTTCACAAGGCACATTGGATTCACAAACAGAGCACTGCTCCTTACTGGTATCATTGTTACAACACTTGTTCTCGCGAGATTCATCCGGGTTTTTCTTTTTTTTGACACTATGCGTCTTCAAGTGTTCATCAAGTGCCTCTCTGTCCTTGAACACATGCTTTCTGCATTTTTCAAGATCTCGTCTACACTTGTAAAGTTTGACGCCATCTTGATAAACAAATTGAAAATCTTTACAAACATACCGTTTATGCATGACATAAGTATGATAGGTATGCATTCTTTCTAGACGAAAAGATGCTGTACAAAACGTGCAGTGATAGATCCTCTTCTTCATATCAAACACTCCCCTGATGACGGCTTTCTTTCTCAAAATGGCTTTCATGTGTCTTTTATGGTGATTTCTCCACGCCATTGGTTTGACGATCAAGCCACAGAAAGAACATCCGGGACGAAAACAAATCCCATCCTCGTAATAGAATTCTGGTTCATTTTTCCAAAAATTGTTATACTCCTTCCATGTAAGATCTTTCATAGAATGACTAGGATTCTGGACCCTGACACCTTGTCTACTATCACTGATATTTTGGATGGTAGAATCATTACTTGAAATATTATCTTCTACTGCTGAATTAACATTTTCTAAAGCATTGTCTACATAAAGATCCCATGTACTCTCTACTCTTTGGTCTTCCTCATGATCCATACTTTTACTGCTGACAATGTAATCTTCCCTCTGATGTAGGTTATGTTGGCCAGGTGCATGATGGTCCTGCCCCAATGCATGCTGGTCCATCAGTTCCATCTCCTCTGTCTTTATTGGATATATTTCATGGTCTGGAACAACAAAGATCACGTCATCAAAAAACATTTAAGACAGAAACAGTTATGATACTGTGAATGTGGAAATTTTCGCTTTTTTTTTACGAATCGAGGGATTTCACAAAAATTCCCCCCATGCAAGAATAACTCTGGTGCATTCTTACAAAGGCAGAACTGTTTATATCGCAAATATATCCAGGTTTTTTTTTTCTCTTGTTTTGGGGGTGAATATCAGCCCCTTCCCAATGCCAAATTTCCTCAATTTTCCCCCCAAAAAATCACTCTTTAATTCCCAAAGAGGAATTATGAAACAAGAGCCCCAGGGGGCACAACGCTCACCTGATACCCATGCACGCTCTAACTGACATACTGACATTGAATACTGATAGTGCCAGTACCAGGATTTTAGCCCACAACCTTTCTAAAAAGATTTTTGCCGGATGCAGAGAAGTGTTTTTTTTTCAGACAACCTTTAAAGGTACAAAAAAGAAAAAAAAGAAAAAAATTTCAAAACAATAACTTTTTTACTGATTTGAAAAAAAAACGGATAAAGTGGTCCAACGTCATATGCCCAGCTAGTATAGTTCAATTATGCAACATCAAAAATAAAATCATATTGTAAAATTCCACATAAATGTGCAGCAGAAAAAGAATAAAACAATGAAATGATTTCACAAATTAAGTTTATTTAAAATTGAACACAAAACCTTTCATTATTGATAGCTAGCATGCCAGAAATTATAAAGCCTGTGTTTGTGAAAAGAGAATGCCCCCGGCGGCATCTTTGTTAGTATAAACACCATTTTCTGTTAAGTATGTGAGAGGTCAGGGTCAGCGTAATATTGGTATCAATGGAAAGATCTTGTCACAAGGAATACACATGTACAATATGAAAGCCCTATCACTATAACCATTCAATAGTTATGCCCAATGTTAAAGTTTCTGAGAAGTACGTGAAACGTCAAGGTTATGGTCATGAGGTCAAAAATTTTGGTAAATACACATGTGAAATATGAAACCTCTATCACCAGCTTCCATTCAAAAGTTATGCCCAATGTTAAAGTTTTTTGGAAAACAGACAGACAAACAGACAGACGGACAGGCCAAAAACTTTATGCTCCCGAATCTTTTATTCCAGGGGCATAAAAAACAAAGATTTTTCGGTTTTGCCTTTATTCACTAAAATCTATGAATTATGCTTTTGAATAGTATTGATTTCATCTCAAATACATGAAACGTACAGTTAAAATCGTTTTGATCCAATATTCAACAATTCAAGTGAGTTGTGCAGAAATTGTGCCAGTTTGTTTTCCAAAAAAGCAGTGTATGTTGTATCAAACCTCATGACCCAGTGAAGCCACTTGAACAAATAATTTTCAGTAAATATGCTGAAATGCGACGCTTCTTGCCTATGCATATTTCAACAGGCGAGAAGGAGCGTCGCATTTCAGCATACGCTGTTCAACAACTCAAGTGGTTTCTCTAAGGTTTCGCAGTTTGAAACAAATTAAAAGGCCCATGAAATTGTTAAGCTTGTCCAACTAGCAGACCTACGACATCGTTATTTACTGTTAACTAATTGTTTTACCTCATCATAGGTCTGTTACACGGGCAAGTTGTTAGCGGAGAGAGTTCATGAAATGTATCGGTTGCATTGGATTTTCCGACAAGAAGTTATTTGGTCTGATAAAAACTCATTATGTATCTATTATTTGAACAGATAAAAATTCCCAAATGTCTTAACACAGGATCCTGTCGCTTTATGAGAGAAAATGTTTTATTATTCACAGCCTCAGGCCTCTGTATTCCTCTTAGAAATATTATACATACAAGATGACGAACACAGTGGCTTAAGGTTGTGAATAATAATTTATTTTCTCTATTAAAACAACAGCTTCTGTGGTCCAACATTTCATTGGAAGATTTCAGGAACTCTGAACGGAATTATTTATTTTCAAGAATTTCAGATATTAAATGTCCTATGCATTCTCAAAATCCAGAGGAAGAGATTACTCATTAGACGTTTCTTCAAGAAATCAGTCCGTAAATTACTTCATCTAAGAGAGTCTAAGACAGAGGAAATTCGAGCAAACTTTATACATAATAACAAGTATATGCAAGTGTTCCAAGTACATGAATGAAAACCATTATGAACGTTGTTCATAGCTCAAACCATACTCGCTCCTTTAACATACCTACATGTAATTCCGTCATCAGGAAGAACTCATTCTTCATACGTACAGTCACAGAGTGGAACGAACTGGATAACCATCAAGTGCTGTCAAGGACTGTGGAAGGCTTTAGATTCAGCCTGAAGCGCGATTAAGTAAGTTTATGCGCTCTCTCATTCCGTTGATCACAAGCCAGTATTGGTAATTCAACGTACCCATACAGATACAGATTATGAAAGTGTTCCAATTATAAAAATCTATTCCGTTTGCACTGTATCTCCTGAAATATATCGCAGTACTGCTTTGCGGTTTGTATTGCAATGAAGCGCCTAGCGGAATACGATGCGCCTTGGGGACGAAGATGAATGAATGCGTATCTAGGTCATTGTCCTGTCAAATAGTTCCGATTATTTTCTTATTATTTTCAACAATTGGTGGAAAATACACACAATGTTTATCTTGAATTGTTTTCTCCGTGATTGTTTACTAGACAGATGAAATAAAATTTTGAATATAGTTTTAAAGTGTGTGAGACATCTACATGTGTGGAAGAATACGTGTGAAAATGGGTCCTCAGATCATAAAATTCGAATAATTCCGGTCCGGAACCAGGTGCATGGCTTTGAAAAATATTTAAAAAGTTGTGTACTTTTAATCATTACGGCATTTTTTTTTTTTTTTTTGTGATTCAAATAAAATTTCTTCATTTAAAAGTAGTATCAATGTGTATAACCCGGTGCGATTTGAGAATTTCTTTTCTTTTTTGGTAAGAAAACATACATTATACCTATGTACAATCTTAAAAAATATTCCTTAAAAATCCAAAAGTGGATATCTGGACAAAATTCTTTCACTTGTAGGGTACCATGCATGAGTACCTCATACCTACAAATTGTCATGACAATCTGAAGAGTGGTTATAGAAAAGAAGCAGAAAATGTATGAAAATCACCCCCCCCCCCCTTTCCTTTTTACATAAGAAAAAAATTCATAAAAAATCAAAAAAATAAAATTTAAGCATAAAATACATATCAAAGCATTAAGTAAGTTAAATATGATAAATATGTAGTAAATGAGTGTGTAAAATCATACACTTATTGAGTTATTTAAAGAAAAAGTGCAAAAATGTGCATTTCTGACTAAGTCCGAAAAGACGTCAAAAACGCGTCAAAAATTAGTTGTCGGATTTTAACGAAATGAACAAACTTGAATCATACATCCTTCTAGATCACATAGATACAATTAGTTTTTCAATCCATTCAGTGGAACTGGAGAAGAAGATTTTTGAAGAGGGGTACCCTCCGGGGCCTATTTGACCCCGCCCTGGATCCACCCCTGAAGGGATCGAGCCGAAATGAACAAACTTGGTAGAGGACCTTTAGTACTTCATGCATACCAAGTTTCATCAAAATCCCTTCAGCCGTTCTTGAGAAGAAGTTGAAAATGTTAAAAGTTTACGACGGACGGACGACGGACGACGGACGCCGGACGCCACACTATGACAATAGCTCACTTGAGCCTTTGGCTCAGGTGAGCTAAAAATCATCTGAGAAAATTAAGACTCAAAACCTGGAAGTCAGCACAAAATGTCCTATTTTTAAGGGCATTTAAAGTTTTTATTCGTATTGTTCCAGTTCAAGCAAATCAATGGATTAGCAGTGTTAATAAATGATACTTTAGGGTTATAATTGGTGAGAATTTAAATAAAATATTTTCCCAATTTCAGCAAAATGTCGCAAATTTTCTGAAATGGGACAGGCAATGGCACCTTCCCCAAAAATAAAAAAAAACCCTTATATCTCCCAAGCGTAACATCTTGATGTTCTAATCGCGCAATTTTTCCCCCAACTAAAATGAGAATGTTTACAGTACAAGGATCTTGATTCACTAACCATTCAAAAGTAATGCCCAGTGTTTTTGTTCTGTACACAACCAATTGTGCCTCACATGAGATTCACGTGAAATGAGCATCATGTAAATATCACAAGAAAGTTCATATGAAATTCATATAAATTTCACATAAGATTTATGTAAAAAATATTTTACATGAATTTCACATAAATTTTCTTCACATGAATTTCACATGAATTTTTAATTTTTCATTTGTAACCTTCATGCGAAATTGAACTCACATAAACTTCATGTTAGAAACTTTACTTGTATTTCATGTAAAGAAATTCATGTAAATTTCATGTTCGTGCTTGTTTCACATAAATTTCATGTGAACTTTTATGTAAAGTTCATGTTAATTTCACATGAATTTCACATGAGGCACAATTGGCTGTGTAGACGTGGTAAATTGAATTTCTGGTTGAAATTTTTCCTAATTCAGAAAGTTAGGAAAATAAATGTAATCTTCCACAATCACCACTGTATGCATACTTAATGTACGTCCATGAAATACTTAAGCATGAAAAATTTACATTTATCAACCTGAAATGTTCCTATATTAATAGAATCTATCACCACGTTGTGACTGAGACTCCCGTCTCAGTCACAACGTTGTGATTTATCATTTTTCTCACTCAGCTCATTTTATTATCACTAAAATGAATCTTTGACCAGAATTGATACCAAAATGTGCACAATTTGAATGAAAAGGTAACATTCACAAAATGTGCACAATTTGAATGAAAAGGTAACATTCACAAAATGTGCACAATTTGAATGAAAAGGTAACATTCACAAAATGTGCACAATTTGAATGAAAAGGTAACATTCACAAAATGTGCACAATTTGAACGAAAAGGTAACATTCACTGACGTCAAAATATACTGTATTTCAAGTTGAGTGTGAGACAAAAAATTCTCGAACTTCCATGTCTACGTTTTTTTTCTTCAGTCACAAGATGTACATGTAAGTGAGTGAGAAACATCATGTCATGACACTTAACTATAATTTTTGAGTGATGCTATGGTTTCCCTTATAGCTGAATTAAATTTGAAGTACATGTACATGTACATTTCTACATTTCCTTACCATAGAGAATTGGACTAGCATTGTCCTCAGCTCGGGTTAAAAACAAAGGGACAGCTTCTGATGTCTACAAGAACAAAGAAATACATGTAGGTATGATATGAAAAATCATTCCAAGGAATGCATGTGTCGCCAGCGAAACATAGCGACACTTAGGAATCACTTTTATATAGGGTGTGACATACAAGTAATACAGACAGACGGACAGACAGATGGACAATGGACAAAGTGATCTCTAAGTGTCGATAAGCTTCGCAGGCGACAGGAAAAGGCAGATAAATGTATCTGTTACAACTTTAATAGACATAGATTATATATTTCAGAAACACATAGTATGCCATTTCTGATTGGCTGATTGTAAGTCTATATTTTATGATACTGATCAATGGCGCAAGATAATGACTCACAGTGTTGTTTCTGAGTAGTTCAGGAAAAACAATTGAGAAATACTTTATATAATGTAACAAATGAGGAGTTTGTTTTCATATTGTATAAATGCATAATATATGTTCTTTATAAGGCCATGTAAAATAAAATCTATGTTTCTCAGACACCGCCGCGTGCTATAATTTGCCGCCGATGAGACGTTTTTATTGTAACTTCAGAAAAAAATATCCGCCGTGTCTCATCCTCGATCGTCGATTAAAATCGAAATATCCATTTATTTCATTGAACATGTTTATTGTCCTGTAAAATCGTCCAAACAGTACCCGATGAATAAAAACTTTTAAAAGCCCGTATAAATTACGGCGCGTTCCGTATTTACGTACGGGAGAAGACTTTATCCACGCACCGTTTAAAGGGAATTGTCTAGGATATACCGGTACTAACAACGTGCCGACACGTGCCACGGACATTTAATACATCGAGTATTACATATACATTGGTATAGTTTTCTTTTTGAATTCTACAGCATATGTAAATACCTATGCCGAACAATAGCAAGTGTCCATTGTAATACTTCCGAATCTATTAATAATGACGTTCACGTTGTAAAAAGTATAAGCAAGGACCCCCGACAAACGCAAGAGAAACGAAGTTAAATGATCCTTAAATCTATGAATAGAAGAATGTATATTGTACCCGTGTACATTATTTTATCAGACGGTGGTTAATGCTTAACACTTCATTCATCCAGACTAGACTTCCGAATATATACGCTATCGGCCAAATTTTTGACCATATGAACGGGTCCATCCGAGGAAGTGAGGGGTCGTATTTAACTGGGTTTAAACAAGGTGTGAGCAAATAACACCCGTCGAGTCTCTTACGCGATTCTACTAATGAACTCACGGCAATTAAAATGTGTCATACTTCGTACATGTGTATATTTGTTGATCTACGTCTCCCCGTTCTCAAGAGGGAATAGGCTATTTTACTTTTTAAAAAAATCAACTTATTTACAGGAGAAAGCCATAAATTTTAATGTACATGTACCATTTTTTTGACTGACGGTTCAAAGACAGGGGGGGGGGGGGCAGCATGAGATTTTTTGCCTTATATGAATAATGGGGGGGGGATTAGACAGCACATACAATTTTTTTGCCTTACATGAATAATAAGAGCATTCTTGATGGGAAAAAAAAACAAAAAATAAAAACCCTACCTACCTTGCCACTTTTTTTAGACCAAATTATCTGAGAAACATAGAATTAATTTTACATGGCCTAACATTGGTAAAAAATTTTCATCCGAAAATCTTCTCATTCAAAACGTAGTAGGGGGTAGAACTTCTAGATAGATGTCCGCTATTTCACAGAATGTCAAGATTCCAATGGACTATGACACACTATTTGCCTTGGTCTTACCTCACTCATATCGTTAATTTGGCTACAACAGTATTGGTCAGATTCTTGATTACACGTACTGCTCACACTGAAGTCCTCAACATTCCTGACTGTATACAGCATTCCTTCTGATTGGTTGGAATTTTCGATGATTGTTTCCTGTTAAAAAAAAAAAGAAAATCAAATTTGAAGAACACAAATTTTTTTTGAAGAGGTGGGTTTACACAATTTTTTTTTCTAATTTTGTAAATATTTCAGAAAATGGAATGAAAGACTACATTTAGATATACATCTAGCTGCTGAATCCAATTTGCTACAGGCACGTCAGGAGTTCCGGGTCGCCTGTTTTGGGAGTTCTGGGTCACACAAAATTGTTGGCAATTTTGAAATGAGAACTAATTTTCATAACTAGTGATTATTCAATATTTATAGTTTTCTTACTAGAAAAATACTAAACGTTATTTTCCATCTTAAATAAGTAAAAATTTAGGTTTAGGTTCAGAATACACAAGCCGACCCGGAACTCCCAAAGTAAAGTGCCTGTATAATACACATCCATTAAAAGAAAAGGTAGACTTTGCATTGACTGTTTTTAAAATCCCATTGCATATACTTCAACTAAGCATTTGTTCATTTAGACTACAAAAGAGATATACGCTTTATAAATTCTTACATTAAATTCTACTTTATGAAATCTCGTACATAAAGAACTTCATACCACAATGAAAATTAATGTACATGTAGAATTCACAATACTAAAGAATGGAGAGTGAGCAAGGGCCTATAGATGTATATACATGTAAGTCACACTACCATTTGTTACATGAGCTTTGATTTCATAAAAGTTGACAACTGTTGAATTTTCAGAAAAAGTGACATTGTAATTTCATTCATTCCGTATAAATGCAATATTTTTTAAAAGAGCACACCAATTCAGTCATTCATAATTCATTTGGATTTAATCAAACTTGAAATAAACAGGAACTCAAATGACCAAAATTCTTACACTGGGTACAATTTTAATATTTCATATAGCATGTAATTTTAAAACCATGTTCTTCTCCCTCTAAGGCCAAAAACATTCAATATTAGTTTCTCAGGCACTTTTTCTCAAATTATGATGAGGCAGGGAGGTTTTCTTTCTTTCTAAATCATATTCAACACATGAACACATGAACACCAAGGGACGATTTGAGTGGCCCTGGCCATGATTAGCTCCGAGACAACATTCATGTTTTACTCATTTTTACACTTTAATGTCCCGGTCACTTGAACTTCTTCTTCCTTAGTATGACTCTCTGTTTATCAGAGCACTCAATCACAGAGGGGATCACACATTAAACATGACATTACATATCAAGACAACATTTTCAAAGCCCGACCTCAACGGCATTCAAACCAGGGATACTCAGGTTGAAAATTCAGTGCTCTACTGACTGAGCTATGCGGCCCTAAGCTTTACGCAAATGTAAAACACAAAAAATTCCGGAAAAGTGCTAAAAAATTTGGATGTGGCGCATATTTTCGTGATGCGGCGGTGCCTGAGAAACTAATAATTAATTTTTTGTGGCCTAAGAATTTTTTTGTATTTGGTCTTAAATAAAGTGCCGAATATGAATGTGAAAAAAAGGAATAATCGAAATAAAATCTCCAATTTTTCAGTTGAGGCTTTTGGCACAAGGTTTCTATCATTGTTGCCAGAGGTCTATATAACATAAGCATAAATTATCATTTTCTTCTGGCAAACAGCATAATTCTGAGCAAAAGCAACAAGTTTTGTATGCAACCTCTTTTATGTAAAATATGCCTCACCCAAGTGTTTTCTCCAGGCATTATTACCTGTAATTGTGTGATGTTTCCTTCATTTGCCGGAGGTGATGGCTTAGATTTTACAGTGTCTTTATTATGGCCGTTGGGTAAAGCACGCCTACTTTTGGACTCATTTGCCGGAGGTGATGGCTTAGATTTCAAAGAGTCTTTATTATGACCCTTGGGTAAAGCACGCCTACTTTTAGACTCATTTGCCGGAGGTGATGGCTTAGATTTTACAGTGTCTTTATTATGGCCCTTGGGTAAAGCACGCCTACTTTTGGACGACTTTTGAAGTTTTGGATTGTCTTTTTCAGCATCAGAGCAGGACACACGTTTTCTTGGCTTCTTTACTTTCTCACTACCTAAAACAAGATATTTCAGAGTCATGAATATTTTCTCCTTATGCAGCTTTTTGCCGATAAAAAAATAAATACAAGACTTTGAAGCCTAGTTTCTTGAAAATCATCAAAAAACAAGTCCAAAATACAGGGGAGAAGTAAAAAAAGTATAAATAATTGCTCTGACATGACTGATTGACTATGTACATGTAACCTCTGAAAATTTCTAATGAAAGAGGATATACATGATGTACATGTACATGTAATACCATTATACAGCTTTCAAAAGACACAAAATTATTGTGACCGTCGATGCTCCATTTGGTGTTCTATTGTGAGTGCTGTTGAGATTATTGTCAGGATCTTCTTTAACTCATTTGTGTCACACTTATGCCCAGTGCCGTGTGGAGCTCGTAAAAAAGTTCCCCGCAAGGGGGTTGACAGTAAGTGTTTTGAATATATTTCCCTGACATTGTCGCCATAGCACTTTCTATATAGACAGAACCATAGACAGTGCATGTATTTAATATATTTTCATTTTCGTGCGTGAACATTGACCGCGGGTGCGGCTAGCCAACAGGGGATGCTTACTCCTCCCGGGCACCTGGTCCCACCTCTAGCTTGCTAGGGGTCCGTCGATGCTCCATTTGGTGTTCTATTGTGAGTGCTGTTGAGATTATCGTCAGGATCTTCTTTAACTCATTTGTGTCACACTTATGCCCTTTGCCGTGTGGAGCTCGTAAAAAAGTTCCCCGCAAGGGGTTTGACAGTAAGTGTTTTGAATATATTTCCCTGACATTGTCGCCATAGCACTTTCTATATAGACAGAACCATAGACAGTGCATGTATTTAATATATTTTCATTTTCGTGCGTGAACATCGACGGCGGGTGCGGCTAGCCAACAGGGGATGCTTACTCCTCCCGGGCACCTGGTCCCACCTCTAGCTTGCTAGGGGTCCGTCTATGCTCCATTTGGTGATCTATTGTGAGTGCTGTTGAGATTATCGTCAGGATCTTCTTTAACTCATTTGTGTCACACTTATGCCCTTTGCCGTGTGGAGCTCGTAAAAAAGTTCCCCGCGAGGGGTATGACAGTAAGTGTTTTGAATATATTTCCCTGACATTGTCGCCATAGCACTTTCTATATAGACAGAACCATAGACAGTGCATGTATTTAATATATTTTCATTTTCGTGCGTGAACATCGACGGCGGGTGCGGCTAGCCATCAGGGGATGCTTACTCCTCCCGAGCACCTGGTCCCACCTCTAGCTTGCTAGGGGTCCGTCGATGCTCCATTTGGTGTTCTATTGTGAGTGCTGTTGAGATTATCGTCAGGATCTTCTTTAACTCATTTGTGCAGATTTCAGTCAAAAACCATTGGTGATAAGGAATCAGTCTTCACAAAAACTTCCTATCTTGACGCCAAGGGGCTACTAGAAATTGTGCTGAGCTAGTAGAAATTGCTTTACAAACTATTCAATTCACCAGTAAAATTTGTTGTTTGGGGTTCTGAGAAGCCTTCATGAAGTAGAGTAAATAATGACCAAACTTTACCTCTCAGTGCCTTAATGGCTTCCTCAGTGTCACCCTTTGTTTGTCTCAGAGCTCGTAAAAAATCGTTTTTCCGCAATGAGGGAAACAGCGACCGTAATAATTTAAGTTTCTTCTCTCGCTCATTGTCTTCATTTTTTTGAAAAAAAAAGAGAATTTCATTTCATTTTTCATCTATACAAACAAATATTCTTCAAACAGATTACTGTAATTTTGGATACATTCTTTCAGCTGTTGCTTACATTGAATAGAAATTCATGCTATTTTGAAACCTGGCCTGTGCTGAAAAGGGAGAACATTGGGGCGAAATTTTCTTTTGTACAGTGATTCAAAAATCAAGATTTTAAACATATATAAATCATTATGGCAATTTGGGCAAAATACCTCTGTTTTCCCCAAAAAATCTTACTAAATTCTATAAATAGAAACTCGAACCAGAAGTCTCTGATGAGACTGAAGCTCTCCTGGTGATTATGTTAAATACGGTAGGAGACTAGAAGTCTCTGACGAGACTGAAGCTCTCCTGGTTGTACAGTAATATACATAACTAAATGACACAACTATTATCTAAGACCCAAGGGTAAGGGGCTAAAAAAGTATATCATTAAAGTAAAAGTAAAGCATAACATTAAACGTAAGTCTGAACATAATGCAAAAATCTTTTTATCAGTCATACTTTCCAAGTAATAGTGTTCAGAAGATTACATAGAGTTGTATACTAGAAAATGACCAAATCCTTTTTCCAAGAACCTGGAGGTCAGGGGCTAAAACTAATTATCAAGAGGATAATCCAACCACATGCCCTCTACATATGTATTATGCAAAAAGAATTTATACTTTATCAATTATGCACTCTGAGAATTGGTTTTCACAAGAATGCATCATATATATAATATATATGGGAGAAAATGACCACACCCATTTTCCATGACCCTTGGATCTCAATCTCACAGAAAGCATTAGGTAGACCATAGACTCATCATGTTGCAAAAAGAATTGACTTTGTAATTCTTATACTTTCTGAGAAAAGATAATCACAAAATTGCAGTAAGTTATATATATAGGAGAAAATGACCCCATCCATTTTCTAAGACCCTGGGGGTGGGGGACTCAGATGAAATATCAGGTGCACAACTAGATCATAAACCTTTTATATTGCAAAAAGAATTAACTTTCTATCATTTATACTTTCTGAGAAATGGTGTTCACAAGATTACATACAATGATATAAGAGAAAATGACCACACCCCCTTTCTAAGACCCTGGGGTCAGGGGCTCAAACAAAATCTCTTGTGTACAGCTTGATTATAGACCTATAATATAGCAAAAAGAACTAACTTACTATTATTGAACTTTTCTGAGAAATTGTGACCACAAAGATTACATGGAGTTATATACATGTATAAAGAAGAAGTGACCACAACCAAAGTCTAAGACCCTGGGATAAGGGGCACAAACAAAACTTCAGGTGCACTTCTAGCTCATAGACCTTGAACATTGCAAAAAGAATTAACTTTCTATCATTTACACTTTCTGAGAAATGGTGACCACAAGATTACACAGGGTTGTATAAGAGGATTGACCACACCCATTTTCTAAGACCCTGGGGGCCAGGGGCTCTAACAAAATATCTTGTGCTCAACTCAATCATAGACATATAATATAGCAAAAAGAATTCACGTTCTATTATTTATACTTTCTGAGAAATGGTGACTTCAAGATTACATTGAGGTCTATAGGAGATAATGATCACCTATATCCTGAGACCCCAGGGGTCAAGGGCTCAGATGGGTGCACACCTAGATTATAGACCTTTAATATTGTAAAAAGAATTAACATTCTATCATTTATACTCTCTGAGAAATAATGACCACAAGATTACATAATGTTATATGACCACACCTGTTTCCTAAGACCACAGGGGTCAGGGGTTCAGATGAAATATCAGGTGTACAACTAGATCATAGACCTTTAATATTGCAAAAAGAATTAACTTTCTATCATTTATACTTTCTGAGAAATAATGACCACAAGATTGCAAAGAGTTATGTTGAAGAAAATGACCACACCAATTTCCCTAGGGGGTCAGGAGCTCAAATGAAATATCAGGTGCACAATTAGATCATAGACCTTTAATATTGCAAAAAGAATTATCTTTCTATCATTTATACTTTCTGAGAAATGGTGACCACAAGATTACATAGAGTTATAAAGGAGAAAATGACCACACCCATTTCCTAAGACCCAAGGGGTCAGGGGCTCAGATGAAATATCAGGTGCACAACTAGATCATCAACCTTTAATTAAAAAAAATGTTTTTCAGAAACCAGAAGTCTCTATTGAGACTGAAGCTCTACTGGCTGTTTTGTTAAATTCACTGAATTGCATCCATTCTCCAAACCTGGTGGACAGGGGCTCACACAAAATATCAGATGCATATCTACACCACAGACAAACAAAAAGAATTTATTCTCCATGAATTACCAGTATACTTTCTGAGATCTGGTGTTCACAAGATTACAAAGACTTATATAGGAGAAAATGACTACACCCATTTTCAAAGACGGGTCAGTCTTAAAAAGAATCTCAGGCACACAATTAGACCACAGACTCATGGAAATGGAAAAAGAAATCTCTCTACAGTATCAATTATACATTCTGAGATCTGGTGTTCACTAGATTATTGAATAGGAGAACATGACCACACCCATTTCAAAGACTCTGGAGGTCAGATGCTGAAACAAAATAGCAGGCACGCACATAGACAAGAGACTGAATATAATGCAAAAAGAATTATCTCTCTATCAATTATACTTTCTGAGAATTGATGTTCACAAGGTAACATAGACTTATATATGAGAAAATGAACACACCCATTTCCAAGACCCTGGGGGTCAGGGGCTCAAACAAAATATCAGGGGCACAACTAGACCAGAGACTGATTATAATGCAAACAGAATTGTCTCTCTTCCAATTATACTTTCTGAGAATTGATGTTCACAAGGTAACATAGACTTATATATGAGAAAATGACCACACCCATTTCCAAGACCCTGGGGATCAGGGGCTCAAACAAAATATCAGGTGAACAACTGGACCAGAGACTGATTATAATGCAAACAGAATTATCTCTCTATCAATTACACTTCCTGAGAATTGGTGTTCACAAGGTAACAGACTTATATATGAGAAAATGACCACACCGATTTCCAAGACCCTGGGGGTCAGGGGCTCAAACAAAATATAAGGGGTACAACTAGACCAGATACTGATTATATTGCAAAAAGAATTATTTCTCTATCATTTACACTTTCTAAGAATTGGAGTTCTTTTGATAACATAGACTTGTATAGCAGAAAATGACCACACCCATTTTTGAAGACCCTGGGGGTCAGAGGCTTAAACAAAATATCAGGTGCACAACTAGACCAGGGACTGATTATAATGCAAAAGAATTTTTTCTCTATCAGTTATACTTTCTGAGAATTGGTGTTCACTAGATCAAATAGACTTATATAGGACAAAATGACCACACCCATTTTCAAAGACCCTGGGGGTCAGAGGCTCAAACAAAATATCAGGTGCACAACTGGACCAGAGACTGATTATACTGCAAAAAAAGAATTATTTCTTTATCAATTATACTTTCTGAGAATTGGTGATCACTAGATTACATAGATATATATATAGGAGAAAATGACCACACCCATTTTCAAGACCCTGGGGGTCAGGGGCTCAAACAAAATATCAGGTGCACAACTATACCAGAGACTGATTATATTGCAAAAAGAATTACTTCTCTATCAATTATACTTTCTGAGATTTGGTGTTCACTAGATTACATAGACTTATATAGGACAAAATGACCACACCCATTTTCAAAGACCCTGGGGGTCAGAGGCTCAAACAAAATATCAGGTGCACAACTAGACCATAGACCAAACTTATTGCAAAAAGAATAAGCTTTCTATCATAGGAGTTGCGCTCACAAAAAATTGTTTACAGACAGACAGAAGGACGGACGGACGCCAGACAACATGGTATCGCATAAGCTCGACTGGTCTTTGACCAGTAGAGCTAAAACAACAGATGTCTCCCCCTCCCTCTAAGTTACTTTGACCTTAGGCCAAGATGATGTGAAACCTTTGAGTCATGGGCAATACCATACTAAAACATGAAAGTGATTCATTATATTGTTTGAGGTAAAGCCTAAATATGATTAGCGTATACCATTTCATTATACATGTATTAAGCATATTTAGTGAAATTGACTTTGGTAACATGACCTTGGATATAGGTGATCTGAAACCTACATTGTATGGATCATAAGCAACAAAACACTGAATTAGTGATTGGATACACGGTTCAAAATATGAAGCCTGAACATGATAAGCATAGACAATTTCAGCCTGGACATGATTAGCATATACATGTTCAATTTCATTACCAAAGTAAGAAGCGACCTTAATCATGTGACCTAGGGACAATGTAATAAGAAACATTTAGTCATGAGAAACAACATACTAAAATATGAAAACAATTGTAAGAAGGGTTCAGCAGATATAGCCCAGACAAGATTAGTACATACAATTTCATTAAAAAGAATTAAATGATTTTGACCTTGGGTCAAGATGATAAGAAACCCTCCAATCCTGAGCAACAGCATACTTAAGTATCAGAGTGATCCAGTATATGATTTCACAGATATAGCCCAGACTCAATAGCATTTACAATTTCATTAAAAAATGTAAAACTTGACCTTGACCTCAGTCATATGACCTTGGATCAAGGTGGTAAGAAACCTTTGGTTCAACAGCACCATCATACTAAACTATGAAAGTGATCCTATCACGGTTCATCATACATAATAAACATAACAAATACAATTTCATTAAAAATATACTAATTGACCTTGAACTTGGTCACATGATCTTGAGTCAACGTGATGTGAAATATTTGGGTCATAAGGAACAACATACTAAAATATGAAAGCAATCGTGCAAACAGTTCAAGAGATATAGCCCGGACAGGAATGCATGTACAATTTCATTAAAAGTGTACTACATGACCTTGACCTTGGTCACATGACCTTGAGTCAAGGTGATGTGAAACCTTTGGGTCATAAGCAACAACATACTAAAATATGAAAGTGATCGGGCAAACTGATCAAGAGATATAGCCGGGACAGGAATGTTTGCATAATTTCATTAAAAATGCACTAAGTGACCTTGACCTTGGGTTAAGGTAGTGTGAAACCTTCAGGTCATAAGGGCTGGGACGATCCGATACGTATCACGATACCTGATATCGGATACGATACATATCGCGATACTAAGTTGATTAATAAAACCTTCTCAAAAAGCTATTTGACAGTATTTATATTCATCATATAAGTAGCTTTTTCTATTCAACATGTTATATTTATTCAACACTAGATTTCTGTCTAGAATAAAGATGAAAAAATTAATAAATGGTTTGTTATTTGACAAGAAGAAATGAAAAACAAAATAATTTCAAATAACAATAAGAAGTCATGGAAAATTTGTATTAAAAATCAATGGTTCTTATCATTTTGTCATGTTTATATCTACATACTTGTTATAAATTTTTGGAGTTTTGTTATTGCAAAGAGGGACAAAAAGAGTGATAAATCTTCAAAAAGAGGGGCAAATATAACACCAATGAGGGACATAAAGAGGGACACTTTTTCATCACTATAATAAGCCCTTTTAATTTGTTGAGTTTTTTTTTTTTTTTTTTTGTTTTGTTTTTGGCATTTCCTTCATCTTTGAAGGGCCGATACAGTCAAATCAATGAGAAGTGTAAAATTTTCAAAACAAAGGATCATGTGGTATTAATTTGTTTCTCATATTTCCTCTTTAATTTGTCTGATTTTTTTCTGATTGAACTTCAGATATTGCAATCCAAAATTGCACTAGATCATTGATCAAAACGTCAGAGAAAAAAATATTCATATTAACGCGCGCCGTATACGTAGACGGCTCCTGGTCGGACGCATTTCTAAAAGTAGCGCTTCTGCGAACTTGTCCACCCTTTTGAATTTTTCTCCATTGTTCACGTTTTATATTCACAAGTATTAAACACCTGTGCCATCACCTGAGTTGACGTTGGCGAACAATAACAAGGGAAATACAATATCGATACCTTAAGCGACTCGGGTATCAAAAACGACAGTTAGCTCAACGTTTATTGATTGGTATTGAGAGTTTTTTGACATGCTAATAATAAAGAGAGTTTTGCGTTCCATGGTTGCCGTATTTTCTTATTTATCTTGTTTACATTTATTTACTTCACGTGGTTTCTTCTCATAAAAATGAATTTATATCTTGGCTTACATAAATGGTATCACTCGAACATCGTATGAATTATTTTGCGAGCAAAAAAAAAAAGACCACCAACAAGAGAAGGCTTACGTGCATTTATTTAGCGACGTTAATGGACTATTGTTTGTGGGACAGCCGACCTTTTATCAACCTATTACTATCAAAACATAGATTTACTGTACATGGATATATAGCGTAGATAAATATTATAAAACAGAAAAGACGGAGCGACTAATAATCAATATTACGCTGAATATTTATGGAATGTCCAAAACATCAGGATTTTCCGTGTCCCGGCCGAGACAGATTTTTTTTCGGTCGAAAACGCGGGACAATGGCAAGTATTTATCTATATGTAAACTGAAGAAAGTTGGATTTAAACTTGAGTACTTAAAAATATGTAAAGTTCAAGCACAATTGTTTTTGTAAATCTTTACTTAGGTATCGTCGGGGTGTATCGATACTTGGATCGCGAAAAAAAATATTGCGATGCATCGATGAATCAGAGTATTGTCCCAGCCCTAGTCATAAGCAACAACATACTAAAATATGAAAGTGATCTGGCAAACCGTTCAAGAGATATGGCATGGACAGGAATGTATGCATAATGTTTCATTAAAAATGCACTTAGTGACCTTGACCTTCATCACATGACTTTGGGTCAAGGTGATGTGAAATCCTCCGGTCATAAGCAACAACGTACTAAAATATGAAAGTGATCCGGCAAACAGTTCAAGAGATATACCATGGACAGGAATGTATGCATAATTTCATTGAAAATGCACTAAATGACCATGATCTTCATCACATGACCTTGGGTCAAGGTGATGTGAAACTTTTGGGTCATAAGCAACAACATACAAAAATATGAAAGTGATCTGGCAAACAGTTCAAGAGATATAGCATGGACAGGAATGTATTCATAATTTCTTTTCAAATGCACTAAATGACCTTGACCTTGGTGACACGACCATGGATCAAGGTGATGTGAAACCTTTGGGTGATAGGCAACAACATACTAAAATATGAATGTGATCCAGCAAACGGTTCAAGAGATCTAGCCCAGACAGGAATGTATGCATAATTTCTTTAAAAATGCACTAAGTGACCTTGACCTTGGTCACATGACCTTAAGTCAAGGTGATGTGAAACCTTCAGGTCATAAGCAACAACATTCTAAAATATGAAAGTGATCGGGCAAATGGTTCAGGAGATATAGCACGGACACGATGTGTGACAGGCGGACAGACAGACGAAGAAGGCAAAACCAATATATCTCCTCCTCGTTGGGGGGGAGAGGGGGGGGGGGGAAATAATACTGCAAAAAGAAACTGACCACACCCATTTCTTAAGACCCCAGGGGTCAGGGGCTTAGATGAAATATCAGGTGCACACCTAGATCATAAGACCTTTAATATTGCAAAAAGAAGTAACTTTCTATCATTTATACTTTCTGAGGAATGGTGACAACAAGATTACATAGAGTTATATAGGAGAAAATGACCACACCCATTTTCTAAGACCCTGGTGTTCAGGGGCTCAAACAAAATATCAGGTGCACAACTAGACCATAGACCAATCATGTTGCAAAAAGTATTAACTTTCCATCACCAATAGTTTCAGAGGACTGGAAACCACAAGAAATATTTAACCGACAGACGGACGGACGCTGGACACAAGGCGATCGCATAAGCTCAACTGGTCTATCTGGTCATAGACCAGTAGAGCTAAAAATGACCACCCCCATTTTCCAAGACCCTGGGGGTCTAAGGCAGAAACCAAATGTACAGTGCACAACTTGACCATAGACCAAGAACAATGTGAAAAGGAATTTACTTTGTATCCCTAATGGTTTCAGAGGAGTTGAGGGCACAAAATTATATAGTTATACAGGACCCGAAAATTGCCCCATCCATTTTTCAATACCCTTGGGGTCTAGGACAGAAACCAAATATCGGATGCACCACTAGACCATAAAACAAGAATTAATTTTCTATCCCCAGATATCAGAAGAGTTGAGGGCATAACATTACATTGAGTTAAATGGAGAAAATGACTAAACCAATTTTCCAAGACCATGGGGGGGGGGGGGGGGGGGGGGGGGGGGGGTCGTCTAGGGCAGAAACCATATGTCAGGTGCACAACTAGACAATAGACAAAGAACAATGCAAAAAGAATTATTTTCCATCTCTAGATATCATATGTAAAGTGCACAACTAAGCCACAGACAAAGTAAAATGCAAAAAGGTTAAACTTTCTATCTCTAATGGTTTCAGAGGAGTTGAGGGCACAAGATTTGTTTATGGACAGACAGACAGATGCCAGAAGAGGGGTGATCGCATAAGCTTGATTGGTCCCTAAAAATATCATACGTAAAAATACGTCTAAAATTTCAAAAAGTCACAGCCCACAATAAGTACACATACAGTAGACTTGAATGCAGAAACAGGGCAAAATGAGGGATCGCCAAATGTTAGTCATAGCGCCTGTTTTTCATTACAACGTCATAATCAAATAGCACGTCAAAATAATGTAAAAGTCTGCAAGCAGGTGCTGTGTCGACGGACATTTAGCGATCCCTCAATACCCTAGTTTATAATACTTTTAAATAACCTACATATATATGTAAACATCATACACTGTACCTCCATCAGTTATCAATCTATCAATAGCCGTCTCAATGTCATTCCCAGCTTCCTTCAAAGCTCGAATAATACTGGCCTTCCCCTGATACGGGAACATTTGTTGGAATTCTTCAACTTTTCTGTCTATATGCTTAGTCAGGCTTTCTTCACCTCCTACTCCTAGTGAAAGAATTTTTTTTTCTCATTTACAATGTCATGCATATGAAACTAGACAAAATGTTTGTACATGTACTGGTTTAACATGCCCCCCCCCCCCTCTTTTCCCCCCCCCCCCCCCCCCTTCTGAAGCAGCTTGACTCTTTCAACAACGACAAATGAAAGAATTAAGTCACCTTGACCTATTGACCCAACGTGTGTAACCCTTGGGGAAGCTCGCGTCATCGTACCTCACAAACCCCGTGGGACAGATGAAACAAAAACCTTCGGTAGGCGTGTCCTGAAATGCAGCCATTTCATTAGTTAGCTACGTTTTCGGCGCTAACCAATGAGCTGAAAACACTTACTTTTGCCATTCTGTTACATTGATGTAACAACAGTTCACGACATGGTGAATGGGGAATTTCCAAAAAAAGTGGCATCAGAATTTTGCAGATTCAATTTTTCTAGAGAACCTTATGAATGTATGTATTTTTGAAAAGGTCTTTATGAGAGGATCATTTAAAAATGTGTTTTAGTAAAATCGGACATGAAACAAAATATAGGTAATCACAGATTACGAAGCTCACCTCGTGGCAGCACATATTTCTTAGCACATGTATATTGGCTTTTAAAGGCAAAATTATTCAAGTGGAAAAAGCAGGTCAAAGTCATTTTATGAAAGTTTGATCAAAGATACATCCAATATGCAAGTTTGGTACATGTAGGACTTATACTTTGCTGAATATTGGCTTTTAAAGGCAAAATCACTCAAGCAGAAAAAGAAGGTCAAGGTCATTTTATGAAAGTTTGATCAAAGATACATCCAATATGCAAGTTTGGAACATGTAGCACTTATACTTTGCTCAATATTGGCTTTTAAAGGCAAAATCACTCAAGCAGAAAAAGTAGGTCAAGGTCATTTTATGAAAGTTTGATCAAAGATACATCCAATATGCAAGTTTGGTATATGTAGCACTTATACTTTGCTCAATATTGGCTTTTAACATGGCTCGCGGCTTTGCTGTCGTCATCTCTTCATGCGTACGTAAATTTGGCCTTTAGCGTAAGTTTTGTGTACTTTCCGTCAGTTACGTCATAGTAAAAAAGGAGCGACGTTACTGCATTTGCTTTGACGGGGAAAGTTAGTTGTGGTTGCAAAATTTCAATTCAAATAAATCTGAATGCTTTTCTGTGAAGATAAACATGATAAAGGAACATATTTAGCTTTACGGTTTTCATATTTTATTCAGACTGGAAAAATTCATATTTAATATATGAGATAAACTAAAGAAAGAAAATCAGTCCTTTACAAACTAGCATATAAAATTCGGGTCTCTCTCCACCTTCTCGTATAATGTAAGATAATGTAGTAAGTAAATAAAAAAGGAAACAAATTTATTATACATTGATATGTAAATAGTTTGATATAATACATAGGAACGAATGAAGTCGTCCTCGGGAAATAGGTCTGGTATCGGGGAACCAGAATCGTGCTAACTCCCTCAATGGTATACTTTAACTGCATAATATGTTTCTGATGTGCCGTAGGGCATAAAGACGATAAAGAATCTGAGACTCGAATGTGACACGATTGCGTCACGAATGAGCTATGACTTAGAGGAAATCACGACGACTGAGATTGGAAAAAGGCACAAACCTCAATCTACCACGACAGCGTTACAAATTTTACACGATGGTGCCACGAATGTGACACAAATTTATTTCGTACATCTGAGTCACACAGCTGTATACTTTTGTTGAATAATCAAGTAAAAACATTTTTTACCTTTTTCCAAGAGATAAAACATTGTTATTTCTGTTATCCCTAACTTATTTTTTTTTACCATAATTAGTAGGGAAAGGGAGGGGATAAGTCAAAATATGCTGTCGGTCGCTTATGATTTATATAGTACAATAATTCAGCGAAATGGATGCGGCAACCCCCCCCCCCCCCCCCCCCCCCCCGGTCATTGAATCACGCAGTCACTCACTCGTCCCCCCCTTTTCCCTCTCTTTTCAACATGGTTCAACATGTTCAAACTTTAAAAAAATAAATAGCATGTTTTTTTTTAAATAAATAAAGATTAATCATATAAAACATAAATTGTCGTAAAAAGTTGTGTCAGACTTGCGTCTATTACACCTTAGTATCATTAAGCTAGCTGCGTCTGTCTGACATATAAAATTATATTAACTTTGCAAATGGAAAATAAATTCAGTCGAGAGAAAGGGAACGCGAAAAAAGGCATTCTCATTATTATTCCATTATGAAGGATTTATGAAGAATTTATCTTCCACAGTGAAACACGGGTACGTTTTCTTTTCATCTTACTTAACGAGATCAAACTGCGATGTAAACTAAAATCAGCGCTCTACCCACCCAACAACCCTCTTCCACCCTTTTGAGTGTGAACCACAGATGTCGTGAATGAATTCGCCCGCTATCTTATCCAGGGCATTCTCTCTGTTTTGGGGTAGTGGTACCCGTACTCTGGAAGGGGGGGTTTAAGACATTTTACTAACAAAGAGGAAATTATTTACTACAGTAAATGTCAAAACCAAATTTTTACACTGAAGTTTTAACTGGAACAGACTGATTCTATAGCTATGTCATTGAAGCATTTCTTTTAAGTCTTCAGAGCTTGATCAATCATATGATTTAAACGTATATACCAAATATTATGGGGGTGTAGCAAAGTAGCTTGGTAAAATGGGGATTTTTTTCTCCACTTTAGGGAAAAAATCATACTATTTAGTGGGGGGACGGGGCCGAATTTCGGCCTCAATTTAAGCCAATCGAGTGACCTGTTATCACATATTAGTTGATATGTGTTTTAGACGAACACCAATGACATAAAAACTACGACTTTCACACATTAAAACTGGAAAACCGTGTGTGCGAGTAGAAGTCACGGATTGAAAGTTGCGTATACACTCTCAAATGTGGCTTAAACTTTCACAAGAAACTTTGGTTTCTTGCAAAAATGATAAGTTGAGAAAGAACGACCAATCCGTTTCAAAATTAGTCTCATATTGCTCCATTAGCATCTATTTTTAGCAAAGTTTTCCGGGGGAGGCCTTCGGACAACACCCCACTGAGGGAGGGGATTTCCCCGCACCTATCCCCAAAACCCCAACCTCGGCGCTTAGCGTCCCCCCCCCCCCCCCCCCCCCCCGTTTGCATTTAAAGAGGCTTATCCTGGGAAATTATCGTACAAGCTTGGAAATCTTGCAAGCTAGCTGGCACCTACATTTTCTTTTGACAATCATTCTGCTGACGGTGATGTTAATATTTTGCATAATTTACAAGAGGAAATTCCTAATGTTCATCAAATGTTGAAGAAATGTGTTGTTTCTGTTGAAGAATCAGAAAATAACAAAATGAACAAATATATCAAAATCTATGTAGAACTTGTAGAGAAAAAAGTTCTTTCCAAAGCACGAAGCGAGTTTCTTTAGTGGTTTAAACTCTGAACATACTAGTATACGCATTACGTACCGTAGAGGGGGACGGGAAGGTGAAGGGCAAAGTAACAAAAACTGAACAAGCGGCTACACGCCTTGGTTCATTTTATGACTAAACTTTTGTCTGTTTCGATCTGCATATACACATATATTTAGGGTAATGTAGGCAAAAATTGATTTCAATGTGACTCAAAATTTGGTTCAAGAAAACTACGAAACTCTCGTTATAACGATTATGTATATATATATATATATGTATTCATGACAATTTCACCTTTAACACGAAGTTTTAATTTTTATCCACATAAAGGAAATTAAAACAGTAAAATGCAATGACGCCGAATGTTATCTTTTTCTAATGATAGCGAAGGCGAAACGTTCGACGTAATGAAGTGACGTCAAGTGCTACTATTCATCGTTTTCAGTGACGTTCGGTGCAATAGAATGCTATTTTTAAAAATAATGACACTGTTAACATCTATATATTTATACATCAATCTATTTGTCTTATCTTGAACTTCATTGAGGTGAATTTTTATTACGTTCGACCATAAGATATGAAATCTATTGGCAATTGCACTTAGTTTAGTGCATTCCCAAAATGACTTTTTCATACGAAAATGTGTATAAAAACAGTTATAAAATTCTTTCTTGTCCTTGAAATTTAACAAAATTCATATAGATATGATTAATGTAATGTATGTTCAAGAATGTGAACTCCAAATGATATCAGCGTTGTTAGTATTTCATAAATAAGGTATATAACCCACGATTTACAGCATTCGATCAAAGACGTCACCATGGTAACTTTAAAACATCACAGCGTCTATAAATTGCGATCGATTTCAATCAAACCATCACACATGAAACTCAAAACATTCCTCTATAAATGGTAAAATTTTGAGGATAGGTAAACATGCTACTTTGGAAACGCCGCGAGCCACCTTAAAGGCAAAATCACTCAAGCGGAAAAAGTAGGTCAAGGCATTTTATGAAAGTTTGATCAAAGATACATCAAATATTTAAGTTTGGTACATGTAGCACTTATACTTTGCTCAATATTGACTTTTAAAAGCAAAATCAGTCAAGTGGAAAAAGTAGGTCAGATGCTGCATCTGATGCATGGGTCCATCTCGGCATCCAAAGATGAATCACTTGCGCAAGTTTGGTTACTGTAGCATTAGTACTTTGTCAGATACTGAGCTACCCCAAACTTCTTAACCAAGTCACTCAAGCGGAAAATGTAGGTCAGATGCAGCATCCGATGCATGGGTTCACCTCAGCATCCAAAGATGAATCACTTGTGCAAGTTTGGTTACTGTAGCATCAGTACTTTGCCAAATACTGAGCTACCCCAAACTTCTTAACCGGACGCGGACGCGCGTGGGTATAGCATAAGCTCACTAAACTTCGTCAAGGTGAGCTAAAAAGTTATTAACGAAAAAAACTTTGATGACTGATTTTTTAAATTAGTTCATGGTTTTATTTCTTAGCTTAAAACTTATGTATTATAGGTGTGTTTGGTATCAAATGATTCAGAATTTAGTGCTGAAATTGAATATTTACAAAATTTGGTTCAAGAAAACTACGAAACTCTCGTTATAACGATTATGTATATATATATATATATGTATTCATGACAATTTCACCTTTAACACGAAGTTTTAATTTTTATCCACATAAAGGAAATTAAAACAGTAAAATGCAATGACGCCGAATGTTATCTTTTTCTAATGATAGCGAAGGCGAAATGTTCGACGTAATGAAGTGACGTCAAGTGCTACTATTCATCGTTTTCAGTGACGTTCGGTGCAATAGAATGCTATTTTTAAAAATAATGACACTGTTAACATCTATATATTTATACATCAATCTATTTGTCTTATCTTGAACTTCATTGAGGTGAATTTTTATTACGTTCGACCATAAGATATGAAATCTATTGGCAATTGCACTTAGTTTAGTGCATTCCCAAAATGACTTTTTCATACGAAAATGTGTATAAAAACAGTTATAAAATTCTTTCTTGTCCTTGAAATTTAACAAAATTCATATAGATATGATTAATGTAATGTATGTTCAAGAATGTGAACTCCAAATGATATCAGCGTTGTTAGTATTTCATAAATAAGGTATATAACCCACGATTTACAGCATTCGATCAAAGACGTCACCATGGTAACTTTAAAACATCACAGCGTCTATAAATTGCGATCGATTTCAATCAAACCATCACACATGAAACTCAAAACATTCCTCTATAAATGGTAAAATTTTGAGGATAGGTAAACATGCTACTTTGGAAACGCCGCGAGCCACCTTAAAGGCAAAATCACTCAAGCGGAAAAAGTAGGTCAAGGTCATTTTATGAAAGTTTGATCAAAGATACATCAAATATTTAAGTTTGGTACATGTAGCACTTATACTTTGCTCAATATTGACTTTTAAAAGCAAAATCAGTCAAGTGGAAAAAGTAGGTCAGATGCTGCATCTGATGCATGGGTCCATCTCGGCATCCAAAGATGAATCACTTGCGCAAGTTTGGTTACTGTAGCATTAGTACTTTGTCAGATACTGAGCTACCCCAAACTTCTTAACCAAGTCACTCAAGCGGAAAATGTAGGTCAGATGCAGCATCCGATGCATGGGTTCACCTCAGCATCCAAAGATGAATCACTTGTGCAAGTTTGGTTACTGTAGCATCAGTACTTTGCCAAATACTGAGCTACCCCAAACTTCTTAACCGGACGCGGACGCGCGTGGGTATAGCATAAGCTCACTAAACTTCGTCAAGGTGAGCTAAAAAGTTATTAACGAAAAAGACTTTGATGACTGATTTTTTAAATTAGTTCATGGTTTTATTTCTTAGCTTAAAACTTATGTATTATAGGTGTGTTTGGTATCAAATGATTCAGAATTTAGTGCTGAAATTGAATATTTACAAAATTTGGTTCAAGAAAACTACGAAACTCTCGTTATAACGATTATGTATATATATATATATATGTATTCATGACAATTTCACCTTTAACACGAAGTTTTAATTTTTATCCACATAAAGGAAATTAAAACAGTAAAATGCAATGACGCCGAATGTTATCTTTTTCTAATGATAGCGAAGGCGAAACGTTCGACGTAATGAAGTGACGTCAAGTGCTACTATTCATCGTTTTCAGTGACGTTCGGTGCAATAGAATGCTATTTTTAAAAATAATGACACTGTTAACATCTATATATTTATACATCAATCTATTTGTCTTATCTTGAACTTCATTGAGGTGAATTTTTATTACGTTCGACCATAAGATATGAAATCTATTGGCAATTGCACTTAGTTTAGTGCATTCCCAAAATGACTTTTTCATACGAAAATGTGTATAAAAACAGTTATAAAATTCTTTCTTGTCCTTGAAATTTAACAAAATTCATATAGATATGATTAATGTAATGTATGTTCAAGAATGTGAACTCCAAATGATATCAGCGTTGTTAGTATTTCATAAATAAGGTATATAACCCACGATTTACAGCATTCGATCAAAGACGTCACCATGGTAACTTTAAAACATCACAGCGTCTATAAATTGCGATCGATTTCAATCAAACCATCACACATGAAACTCAAAACATTCCTCTATAAATGGTAAAATTTTGAGGATAGGTAAACATGCTACTTTGGAAACACCGTGAGCCACCTTAAAGGCAAAATCACTCAAGCGGAAAAAGTAGGTCAAGGTCATTTTATGAAAGTTTGATCAAAGATACATCAAATATTTAAGTTTGGTACATGTAGCACTTATACTTTGCTCAATATTGACTTTTAAAAGCAAAATCAGTCAAGTGGAAAAAGTAGGTCAGATGCTGCATCTGATGCATGGGTCCATCTCGGCATCCAAAGATGAATCACTTGCGCAAGTTTGGTTACTGTAGCATTAGTACTTTGTCAGATACTGAGCTACCCCAAACTTCTTAACCAAGTCATTCAAGCAGAAAATGTAGGTCAGATGCTGCATCCCATGCATGGGTCCATCTCGGCATCCAAAGATGAATCACTTGTGCAAGTTTGGTTACTGTAGCATCAGTACTTTGTCAGATACTGAGCTACCCCAAACTTCTTAACCAAGCCACTCTGAGCTACCCCAAACTTCTTAACCAAGTCACTCAAGCGGAAAATGTAGGTCAGATGCAGCATCCGATGCATGGGTTCACCTCAGCATCCAAAGATGAATCACTTGTGCAAGTTTGGTTACTGTAGCATCAGTACTTTGCCAAATACTGAGCTACCCCAAACTTCTTAACCGGACGCGGACGCGCGGGGGGTATAGCATAAGCTCACTAAACTTCGTCAAGGTGAGCTAGAAAGTTATTAACGAAAAAAACTTTGATGACTGATTTTTTAAATTAGTTCATGGTTTTATTTCTTAGATTAAAATTTATGTATTATAGGTGTGTTTGGTATCAAATGATTCAGAATTTAGTGCTGAAATTGAATATTTACAGAAAATGCAATAAAATATTGGAATAAAGATCTATAGTATAAATTTCAAGTTTGGTTTGTCGACACTTCAAAGACTTGACTATTCGTCACCGAGTGCTTGACTGTAATTTCCTCATCATTATTTCAACAACAAGAGGCGTGGTTTTATTCAAGAATATGAACAGTTAATTCCGAAGGTTTTTGTTTCTTCTGTCCAACGGGGTTATGTGAGGTACTATCTACCCCGGCAGTTCACACGATATCCCTCTGTTAAGTGATCCATATGTCTACATGTATATATGGTTGAAATAGTTAAAAGGGATGTAGTTATCATTTGAAATCACTATTTGAAGTCCATTTTAGCTGACAGTGACCCTGACCTATTGCGACCAAAATCAGTATGAATAAAAACACAAACACTCTAATACACAAATTTTGGGCCCCTTGGTATTTATCAAGTGTAAGAAAGTCACAATGTACATCAAGACTAAGTCAAATCCATCCGTCTCAAAGATGGATTTTACTTAGTCTTGATACATTGTATACATGTACATCAAATTTGTTGTTTTTTTTTACACTTGATAAAGGCCATTGGGCCGAAAATTTGTGCATTCGAGTGTTTGTATTTTCATTTGTATCATCCCTTCCCTCTGGAAGAAATATTTCAATCTACTAAAATTATTATGCTTTTTCCACTGTTCATTGAGTCTTTGTGGAATACAGAGTTACTTCCCCTTACAAATGGTATCTGACGTAAAACCGTTGTGACGTCATGAAAATGGTATGGTAACGTCAATTTTACACCGTCATTTCCCAGACTTTTAGGACTGTTTCAATAGAATTTGATGACGTCACAATCAATCTACATCAGATACCGTCTCAAATGGGAAGTAACTCTGGTTTTCAAATATAGCCAATAAGTACAAATAATGTTATCTATTTTCCATATTTGGTTTGGATATAGGTAAACTGGCTTTAGACTTATCAACTGGAAACCAATATTTCATGTGTATTTTTCCCTTCTATTTGACCTATTGAACCCAAAATCAAAAGGATTTCTTCCCTCCTGATAAGTATAATATTATTCATGTAGAATATATCCGTCTTTGGTTTGGATAGGTGAAAGGATTTTCAACTAATCACCTGGAGACCAATATCATAAGTGTATCCAGAGTTCATGAACATTATTGGTTTTGTCAAATTTGCCGATAAAAAACTCTTTGGTCCGATAAAAACGTTGTGTCTATTATTTGGACAGATAATAAAACCTGTGTTTGTGAAACACAAATGCTCCCGGTGGCATCTTTGTTAGTATAAACACTATTTTCTGTTAAGTACATGCATGTAAAAGGTCAAGGTCAGGGTCACTGGGTTAAAAAGTTTTGGTATCAATGGAAAAATCTTGTGACATAGAATACACATGTGAAATATCAAAGCCCTATCACTTACCATTCAAAAGATATTCCAAATGTAAAAGTTTATGTAAAGTAGGTCAAAGGTCGAAGTCAAGGTAAATAGAAAGGTCTTAACATAAGGAATACACATGTGAAATATCAAAGCACTATAACTTACCATTCAAAAGTTATGCCCAATGTTAAAGTTTTTGAAAAGTAGGTCAAAGGTAAAGATTATGGAAAGTAGGTAAAACATTTTGGTATCAATGGAAAGGTCTTGTCACAAGGAATACACATGTCAAATATGAAAGCCCCATCACTTACCATTCAAAAGTTATGCCCAATGGCACAAAGTTTTTGAAAAGTAGGTCAAAGGTCAAGGTCAAAACATTTTGATATCAAGGGAAAGGTCTTGTCACAAGGAATACACATGTCAAATATGAAAGCCCCATCACTTACCATTCAAAAGTTATGCCCAATGTCACAAAGTTTTTGAAAAGTAGGTCAAAGGTCAAGGTCAAAACATTTTGATATCAAGGGAAAGGTCTTGTCACAAGGAATACACATGTCAAATATGAAAGCCCTATCACTAACAATTCAAAAGTTATGCCCAAGGTTAAAAATTTTGAAAAGTAGGTCAAAGGTAAAGGTCAAGGTCAAGAGGTCAAATTTTTCGGTATCAATGGAAAGGTCTTGTCACAAGGAATACACATATCAAATATGAAGCCCTATCACTTTCTATTCAAAAGTTATGTCCCATGTTGAAGTTTTTCAGACAAACAGACAGACAGACAGGCCAAAAACTATATGCCCCCGAACCTTTGATTCCAGGTGCATAAAAATTCCCAAATGTCTGAAATTTCATTGTAAGATTTTAAGAACTCTTAGTGTATCTTTCCTGAGAGTAACCTTTAATCTTTGGCCTATTGCCTCAAAAATCAATAGGTTTGTATCCCTTCATTCTGATTAAAATTCAGCTCTCACTAAAAATATATGTGTTACTTGAGACCTGAAAATCATTCATAAGATGTCGTATCTTGAGTCAAATTTGAAAGTTCTCATGACAAATCATTTATAACAGTTAAATCATAAATATTAAATATGAAAGTTCTCATGACAAATCGTTATACATGTATATCATAAATATTGCCATCTACACAGTGTCATTTGATTGGTTGAGTAGATTTTGACCCCATTAATTCTGGGCAACATCTCTCTTTGTCCTTGGAATAAAAACCGATTGAAGAAATCCTACATAAACAGAATCTTTTTTTTGAAAGTAGAAAAAAATGGTACCCTTGAAATTTTAAGCAAACGTCAACATATCATATTTTCAGCAATGAGCTGATATGTGTTTTAGAGAATCCCTTGTCCCAAAAATAGATGTCTGCGAAAAATTATGTTGATCGACGTATCAGCAAAACTTCTCAGCTAATCAGAATCTTCGTTTCTAAATAATAACAATGGAAAATACATGAATACATCATACCACTCTCATCTATAGATGAATCCATGGCTTTCTTGGTGTCACTCAATAAGTCTCTTCAAACTTGTCAAGTTCTGTTCATCAGCTATGAGAAGGGATAATAATTCCCAGTTATTTCATCTTTAATTTCTGCTCCTGTGTCCGTCAGATTTTTCTGCATGCGCTGAAAAAATTTAAACTCCTTTTACTTTTTATCTACAAGAAAGAATCAGTAAAAAATAGATTATTCTTTTATTAATTTTTATAGAAGATTTACATTTATATATCATTTTTCATTTCCATGAAAGAATCAGTTGAAAAGAGCTTAAAGGTTTTATGAACATGAACAATTATTATAGTACATGTATATGTACACATACTCAAGTGGTAAATGTCTCTTTTACAAGCAAATTTCGAAATGAGGCGAAATTTGACCACTTCATATATCGCCCTATTTAAGTGTTTAAGGGTATATAGAGTAAAACACCGGGGGCCATCTCGGGATACATAACTAACTGACGGAAATTGACATGTCTAATTATCTGAACAAATTAAAAGAATTAAATAAAGTACGTCCAAAATGTATGATTTTGATCAATCAAGTGACTCGAATGAAACCTTGGAAATACTGATGTTCCCCATAACCGTTAGAGGTGATACCACTTATGTAGGACACACCTACATTAAAGAAGAAAGGACTGCTCACTGAAAATAGCAAATTATGGTACATCATGTACATACAACATGTACAAATGGCTTAAAACAGTATTCTAACAAAATCAACTCTTCATTTCATATAAGAATTTCATAAAAGAAGACAGTTGGAGGGGACGCCATAAGAAAATTACAAAGTCCGCTACTGACAATACAATTGTGCCAGTGTCCTTCAGAAAAGGTCAACCGTGGAAAAACTAACTAACTCATTGTAACTATCAAAGACCAAGCTTTTGTGACAGTTCGGGTATCGCATCCGCTTAGTCGGTAAGAGCGTCTGCTCAGATAGCAGAAGGTCTCAAATTTGATTCACTGACCAGCAGCTTACTACATTCCACCTGTTTTGATTGGCAATGGGGCCAAATAATGGCCCTAATGAGCGGCCAAAAAATCCCTTTCCAGAGCATGGCTGCGCTTAGTACATGCAGCTTTGGGATAGCCAAATGTCCAACACTGCTTATGCGTAGAAGTTATGTATTATGTCATCACAATCTAATGCCCGTCACAGCATTGCATGTTTGACACATTGATTATGCTGTTGTCATAATGTTTTAGAAAGTCCCTCAGCAGGTCACTGAGGTGTGCGATGTCAGACATTTTGACGTAACCTCAGGAGCAATACTAATGGGGATTATCAATTCATTAAGCTGTGATTTAATTAAAATGTAGTTTGAGTCTGACAAACGTGACAGAGACTGAAAGAGCGAGTGAGTTAAAGAGAGAGAGAGAATAAAGACAAAATCAGTCAAACAGATAGATGCTCCCCGAACACAATAATTTTAGTATCAAAAGTTTTATTTTCTGAGTATCTTTGACTTTTCTCCCTTATACATGTACAATGTAGTGTGTTCCCATGATGATGTGATACATTTTTGTACATGTACATTTGTACATCTAAATTAACTGCCATATTGGATTACAACTCTTGGACTTCATCCATTTCTACCATGCAAAACCTTGACATTAAACATTTTATAACTAAATTTTCAGAAGAGATTTCATAACAAACCTTCGGACTATTCTTTAAAAATATCTTGTTGTTTGTAATTCATAAATCGTAGTAAGTGAAGTAGTTTGCTGGTGCCCGGTCCAGGAGTCAAAGCCGTCCAGGTGATAGTCAGACTTGTTGCCGAGTGAGCTAAAGGGACATCCCGATACCGGTAGCTCAGTCTTAGAACTTGTACTGAACTATCGGTACCTACAACTACCAGAAACCACTACATTAGCTTCTGCATATATATATTCTGAAAAGTGATAAGTAAAAAGCAGTTGCATCTTCATGTATACATGTACATGTATGCATTTGTTTTCTTCTCACAACTTTTAAAAACTTCAACTTCCGCTTGAGTGACAGAACGTCAGTACTCATGGTAGCTGAAAAGTGTGTGTCTATTACTGATAGTGTTGTAACGATTATCGCCGACAATCGATTGTCGGTCGCTGAATGGCCAGCGATGTTACTAATCGATGTTGAAAATCAAACTCGATTGTCGCCGACATCGCCGATTTCCGAATTTTCCGTATTTTCTGTCCGTTTCGGTATTTTGTTTTAGAAATCGCGCAATGCGAAAGTCATTGACGGATGCAAGTGCAGGTTACGTAACCCTCCCGAGGACAAAAATAACAATAACACCTTCAAAAACTTATATTCCTCCTTGGATTACTTAGATAATTGAAATGATATTGTGGTTCAAACACCAAATTTCCTAATTTCCTCTGTCCCGAACCCTATTTAACCCAGGCGTTTCGTGGACTACGTTCTAACAGGGACGCATATACGTCCCTGGTTCTAACTGTGTATCGCATCAAGTAATTTTTCATATGCTATCAATCTAATTTACATTAACATTTATATCAAACATTTATAAATATATAACATATAATAAATTAAATGTCATCGGGGGGTGGGGGGGGGGGTGTTAATCATGGCATATTGTCATGTGGAATTTAATTTGTCTCATCAGTGATGTTCATAATCTTGTAGAGGCAATGTAAAGGTGTAAAATAAACTCTTTAAGATGATATACACAAAGTAGAACATTCAAATTTAATTAATTGGTCATAATTTCAATTAATTATGGATTGAAAATTTAAAAGATAGGAATATTTCAAATTTTTCAATTATAATCGATTAATAATCGATTATGCCCATCCGATTATTTCCGATTATCGATTATGATTTAGTTTCTGATTGACCAACACTAATTACTGATCAGTGATCACTATAATTATTGAGAGCATACTGAGAAAAAAGGCTTTTGTCCCGGTTGCTAAATTACTGAGTATCGAATAAACTCGTATACCTTGATACAGTATAATTGAGTACAAAAATCATTTGAAGTAGTTTGCAGGTACCTGGTCCGAGAGTCGAACCCCGGCCATCCGAGTGATAGTCAGACTCGTTGCCGAGTGAGCTAAAGGGACATCCCGATAGCTCAGTCATTGCAGTCCGGGAAAACACAAAATTCTGCAACATTGTCAAATTCAACAACTCATTGCTGAATAATAAATCAGTATTAAACTAGAAAAATCGTCATGTACATGCTGCCAGTTTCTTGAATAATTCACCATTCTACATGTTTTAGAGCAATTGACTCATTATTTGAGAAAAAATTCTGTAGAGCAATTAAAAAGTTGCCCATTGCAACCATTGTTAAATCAGAGACAAAATCTGTATTTTCAGTCCTGATTTTTTGCTGTAAGTTTTCCGAATTCAGCAATATGTTGTCGAATTTGACAACGTTGCCGAATTTTGAGTTTTCCCGAACTGATTTGATCTTGTGCTGAACTATCAGTACCTGCAACTACCGGATGCCACTACACCCTTCGCCCTTTTCGTTGAGGGCCGTGGGACTGAACCCTGCTGTGTGGCCACTCTCCAACCCCTGGAAGGGTTCTGTATGGTGGCTGATTTGTGCCATGTCGCGTTGTCGCGCCGCGCTTTGTCGCGTTGTCACATTGTCGCATTGTCACGTTGTCGCATTGTCGCGTTGGCGCCTTTAAAATGATAGAAGGAATGTATTTTCAACTGAACCGTTTAGATTCATTCATAAATTAAATGTTTGAAACAAAAAGGGTATATTTTCTACTTTATTTTGGGGCAAAATGCCTGTTTTCCGTTTAAAAATAATAGATTTCTGGACAAATTCTATAAATTCATTATCTTAACTAGAATTAGAGATTCAAAGCTACTTTCATATAGAAAATAATTCATCGCCAACGCGACAACACGACAAAGCGTGGCGCGACAACGCGACAAAGCGCGGCGCTACAACGCGACATGGCACAAATCAGCCACCATAGTTCTGCCTCCAATCCTGCAGATCGAGTTGGCCCACTATTTTTTTTTTTTTTTTGAAATCTTAAAAGTTTACGGCCGCTCATCTGCATTCCTGAATGTGCTGAATGAATAAAATTTCTGAAATAAGAAGTATTTTACTCTTAGTAGCATCTTCTAATTGTTTTTTACATCATCCATACATCAAAATGCGTGCACTCACGTCGCGTCTTCCTTTAGCTGCGAATATCCTCTGATAAAAATATAATAATTAAGAAAATTGACAACGGAGACTTGGTTTCCGGCCAAGACGTGTCGGTTTGCTTTCCGTATCTTCTATCTTTCTGTGTTGCTGGATGTTTCTTTTATTTTCAATTTCATTCTGTTATGTTTTATTTTTGCTATGCTCATGATATTTTGCCCTTTGACTCGGTTTTACCGGAATAAATTATGTCATATTGATAACAATTTATCATATCATATCTTGCCGCACGGTTCCCAATCAGGCCAAAAGAAAAAATACCTTTGTTTCCCATCACCCGACCGACCCTATTCAAACCCGCCGACCCTAACGTTTTTTTCCCGACTTTTAGTTGCATTTAGGTATTTCTTCACCAATATTTACGACCGTCGCGCTTTACAAAATGTGTGCCACAAATTTTAAATCTACCGATTTTGACGAGATCTTCTGCTTTTTAACGTACATGATCAATCATCTACCGTTTTATATTATTCTATGATTATACGCTTAGAAATTGTAAAAATAATCTATAATTCTCTCTCGAAACGTTACTTATTGCACGGCCCTTTCGGACAGGCTTGTTTTTTTTTTTCCAAAAAAGGCGTACTGATTGTTATAAAAACGCATTACTAGGTTTTTGATGATTTGGTAGTAATTATTGATTTACCTGAATAACCTAAGTAAATATTTGAGGTCATGCACGTGCCGGTCGTTTCATTTCACGCAAACGTATTTTGTAAAACATGTAACCATGTTTCGTACGGTTTATAAAATTACGTATAAACTGAAAAATCGAAGATCATCAATAAGCTTGGTGAGATTAACAAATTCGCAAAATAAATGCAGCAATTTTATATCTGTGCACGGCTGCGCGCTTGTCGATAATTTAAAAGACCCATCTTAATTGTTCACATTTATATTGTAACTCAACGTTTTTGTATTCGAATAACGCTAAGACGTCACGAAAAACAAAAAACAAAAAAGGCATACAGGGTAAGTTTTAGCAAATCAGTTCGAGACAGCGGATTGTTTGATATTTTATTCATAGATTAGAATATTTATTGTACGTCGTCAACGAGATAAACTTACAATATCTTTGTTCGAGCAGATCTAACCGTATTATGTTTCTATGCCTTGACTATGCCCTGATAATTAAGTATTTCAAACCGACTTCCTCAATAATTTTACCCCCCACCCCTTGCAACGTATTAGTGAGCGTCATTCCCGTCCTTCCGTCACACTTTTCCATATGATAACTCGAGATCCAAACTGATTACTTGATTCTGACGTTATGTTTGCGGCCAGTTAATGCTGTTTTTTTTTTTCTGGCAACACGTAAAACTGATGTTTGCACCGTGAAATCAGCACTTACCGGTTGCAAACATAACGTCACGAGCAAGTTACTCCCATTCTGATGCTATCTCTATTTTCGAAAAATTAGGACAAAATGGTGACGTTTACTTTTAACGGCGAGTATGTTCTCGTTTTATGGCCGTACACAATGAAATTTGGCGTTATTGGGACGTTGCATCTCAAAATAGGGATCAATATAGAATTAGGCCTATTGATTTTTGGGTAAGGTCAAAGGTCTACGTCCTTGGTGTAGGAAATATTCATTTGAAATATTGGTATCCAAGTGATAAATCAAGAACCTTTCCATCTAGCCAAACCTAATTTGTGGGGATCCGCTAGTCAGAAATACCCGGCCAAAGCAAGCCTAGCTATGATGACTTTTTGGGTGTTATGGGGCTTGGTTGGGTTGGCAGGCCAGCTTCCATTCTCCAAAATAATCGTCAAAGACTGAATTTGGTATTAGGGTATCTCGGAGTAGAAATACGTTTTTTTATCTGGAGAATTAGCCTTTTGATTTGGTGTAATTAGGTCAAAGGTCATGGTCATTGTTAGGAAAAAAACATGAACTCTAGATAGATCATAGAAATCCACATTGTTAGGAAAAAAAAACCAATGAGCTCTAGATAGATAATAAAAATCCAGATTCAAGGTCACCATGCTTGGGAGGCCTGTTTTAAGAAGAGTAATATCATTTAAAAACATCTACTAATTCCTAAAGGTTGCAGGCACAAAATGGCCTCCTTTCCCCCTTTTCTAAATCGTTAAACATTTCTGAGTGTCTTGAATTAAACAGACTACACATGTTTGAAGGTCATGATTCCATTTTTAATCCGTTAAGATCTCTTTTGAAATATAATTTTAAACATGGCTAGAAGAATAAATAATTAAAAAAAATCCAAAAAAAAAAAAAAAAAAAAAAAAAATCCGACCGACCTACCCTATTTTTTTTCAGCATGTTTTGGGAAACACACATATTTTTTTTCTTGGCCTCAAGTTAATATTACTTTCAAGTTTTTTTTATAAATAGTTCCTTGTTATTCAGTTTCCATCCCTCGTCATCATTCCTGATTTGCTATGTCCTTGGCTAATATTAAATCAATGCTGTGTTTACTGTTTTGGCAACTCTGGGCATAAATTCATTTCAATAATTAAAGAAA